>OW679195.1:187395031-187458472 GCA_940337035.1 Agriotes lineatus | reverse complement strand
AGTTAGAACTTACTGATCTGATTTAAATCAAGTAGGGGTCTACCTAACGGCTTTAGTTCAAGCATTTCTTGGTGCGAATACAACAAAAAAGGCTTATTTGAAATATTAATTTGATTCACAGTGCCAATCTGCAACAGACGTTCACTAATCAGCACTGCTGCATCGCATCTCAGCATTTCCTTTCAGAATTCTCTCGACAAGGCAACTTTTGCACTGCGGATGATGTCATTCATCATTCATATTCGGGATGTGAACGACGTGATGTTTATTATACACCAACAATCTCGTTCTATCGCAGCGACTGCACAGACTATGGGCCAAATCGAAGTTGCCCCAATTCAATGCTAAATAGCGTATCTTTGCATCTATCCAATAACACCTGGAGAAAAGAGGCTTGATAAATTCAATCACTGCGGCCTTGTTCTTCAGGTGGTATTGACCTACCTCCTTCACCGCTCTCTGCTTGTTGCAGCTCATAAATGAGCCAACTTCCTTCTAATCCAATGCATCCGTGAAAGCAACGAAACACTTACCGTACAGCTGATATTCAGAAAATAAAAATTACTCATGCCTTGTTTAACCTTTAAAATGTGAAAAATATGTAAAAATATTGTTCTTTCAGAATTAGTGGTTTGTTAGGGTAAGGCCACAGCACCGTAGTTCTTTATAACAAGCTGCCACTGTTAGCTAATGCCATTTTACATAACAATTTTGAATTGGATATTCTTGTTTCTACTAACGACTATTAGTTTTGATTTGGAAAAATATTTGGGACATGTAGCGACACCAATTGCATTGTTATTTAAAAATCTGATAATTTACATAATTCATATGACCAGTCACAAAAATATTTTAAATTAAACTAGTTTTCGAAAACTTCCACCAGCTTTTACCTAAATGGTTCTTCATATACGTAAGGTTTATGATGGTCAATCGTAATTTCAGCTCCAGTTTATACAGCAAATCAATGTCTCATAGTTCAAAATTTTAATGAAAATGTTGGACGTCTTAGAACGTATGTGAATTAGGTTTGCTTATGTGTGTGTGTGGAACAAATGAATGCACAACACATTCTAAAGAGCATTGTCACGTTGTACACTATGAAGAGTAGAAACCAGAATTACACAATACCAATTACAACACTTGAAAGAAATAAAATTTGTTTCATTTCAAATAAAACTGTTGACCAACTTAAACAATAAACGTCACAAATATTTAAAAAATGTCAAATATAAACAATTGACATGAACTGGTGCTGTTACATGTCTCGGTTACAGGAGAGTGTAACAGGCTTACCAATAGCAATATTCTATTGAAATTTAGTGCTCAATTATGGAGAGGGGTTTTTACAGAATGTTTGTTAAATGTAGTACAGCATGTTTACACATAAATCGTTTTAGTAATTTCAAACTTTGTTATGTAAAAAGTCCTTATATTCACGTTCTCTGTTGCCGTTCTAACATTTTAAAGTTGCAAAATGTAATTTAAATTGTTCGACTGATTCCACTATTTATCCACAATTATATCGAGAGATCCAAAAAAAGCTGTTCCTCAGCGGGCTGTGGAAATTCAACGTACGAATAGTATGTTGGTGACACTGTACGCCAATGTCAAATTCGACGTTATCAGGTTAGGTTTTCCGTCAGTTATGACACAAAATGACGCAAATCCTAACCTGCTAACCTCGAATTTGACATTGACGTACAGTGTCACCAACATATTATTCGTACGTTGAAATTCCATAGCCCGCTGAGGAACAGTTTTTTTTGGATCTCTCGATATTTCCTTACTGCAAACTCAAAGTGATAAGCATGGCTAATCATTGCTACGAAATGGTTAGGCGATAGATTTATACCACGAGACTGGAACATACATTTTAGCCTATTTAAATAAACAACTCAGGGAGACGATTAAAGTATGTTTTGTCAGAACTAATTTAGTACTAAAATGCACTAAATTTTGTATTTTTGTAAGCCACTAATTTTTCCAGCAAACGTCATATGATAATTAGTACGACAGGCAGTTTTGTGGAAGAACACAAATTGTGCAGGTAATATGCACCAACCGATTATCTACTAGTTACATGCCAGATCTCTATGTCATAGTGCAATACCTATAGCTAATTCGAGATAAGGACTCGATCTGAAAAATCCTGTGGTGTAACTACGTCGAATCCAAAAAATAACTAAGGTGTATACGGAGGAGGTGGTATACTATAGGGTGGAGGAGGAGTAGGACTGTCAAAGGCCTCTATGCTATCACCATATCTATTTATAAGACATCGCTCATCATTTCTCCTCGAGTCAGCAGTTTGCATTAGTATTAAGGTGCAGAACGTTCCTATTAGAACAATTCCACCTGCAAAGATGAATCTATAGGATTAACACGCAAGTAAATTAAACAAGCATACCTGTAGATGCTACTAAATAAAACCCATATCCATACGTGACGGTAGTATCTACTGAAGGATAGATGTTTTCTAGAGATTCTTCTAACAGAATGGTTACATAATAACATATACTGATAATTGCCATTATCCAAAACACTAAAATTCGATTTAACATTATTAACTTCCATTTCGTCAAGACAGAATTTTATAAAACATACCTGTACAATTGCTGGCCAACGCATACCGACGAACAAATCTATATATACTATTCTTTGGTGCCAAAATATCAAGAAAAAATCCTCCTAGGGAGAAAATAATAGCCATAAAGGACAAAAGAATGATCGTCCGCATTAAATTTACAATCGTGCCATTTATACATTCATATTCTGGAAAACAAATGCTGAATCGTAGGAACTCTAGTAATTGCATACTAACCTGGGTTATGAGATTCTTCGCTTGTGTAACCAAACCAAAAAAACTGACCTACAGCTAGATATGGAGTGCAGACGTCCCCTGTTATAATAAACCAAGGAACTTGCACGAGCGACATGCTAATTAGAGTAATCGCAATGATGTGGAATGTTGCAGGCACTAAATTGCGATATTGCAACTTGGAATTCATCCATAGTGCACTGTGGTTAATGAATACTCTCGGCATTGTGAAGCTGCCTGTAATTATTAATTTGTTTAAAATTGTAAATAAAATTCATAATCTTACACCTGCCTTTTTAATAACGTATTGATTAGGTTCCAACAACTTATTCCAAGGTGAAATTCACATGTTCACGACTGTTCCTTAACGAAGCCTCTATGTTAGTTGCTGTTTATTGTTGTTCCAGGAATTAATTTATTTGTTTAAAATTTTTGTTGAAACACGTAAAACTAGGTCATAACGCACATTTGTGCGCAACATACGCAAATAATAGCCAACCTGACAAAATTGAAAGTAATTTTCGACAGGCGCTATTCCTGGGACATCTATTGCTATAGGAGTAAACTATAATCAAGGTAAAAACTTGATGTTGTACAGGGATCGTTCTAAATATTGTTGGTGGTTGTGTTTTTACTCAACATAGGCTCATACTGTATCATTAACTAAAGTACGTTTTTTTCCTATAAAATTTTTCAAGGTCAAGGAATGTAGTGTTTATGTTGGCATAACTTGGATTCCTTTAACAAATATATTTTGGTAGAATTTGTTTTAGTAACTTTTTAGAACTAAAAAATGGTGGAAAATTTCAAATCTGACATTAAAGTTCTATGTATAGGCCATTCAGTAAACACAAAAACATTTACATTTTTTTAAAGTTGGCATATACGTAAAATTTTTGTGCTAGGGATTCTGTATTTTTTTTTGCAAAGGTTTCCACACCTGCATAAAGGTGACTTTGAATTTATAAATGACAATTAATAAATCTCACTATTTCAGTGTCAAAGTACATATTATTCTGGAAATTCTTGTCTGAACTTTTATAAAATGTAATAAAAATACCTATCGAGAGATCCAAAAAAAACTGTTCCTCAGCGGGCTGTGGAAATTCAACGTATGAATAATATGTTGGTGACACTGTATGTCAATGTCAAATTCGAGGTTATCAGGTTAGGTTTTCCGTCAGTTATGACACAAAATGACTCAAATCCTAACCTGCTAACCTCGAATTTGACATTGACGTACAGTATCACCAACATATTATTCATACGTTGAATTTCCACAGCCCGCTGAGGAACAGTTTTTTTTTGGATCTCTCGATATTAGTAAATGCTACATCAATAGTATCCAATGCAGTATTTGTTTAACATCCATAAAAGTAGTTATGACAGATGATAATTAAATGTCACATACTTAACCTATTTTTTCAGTAACTCTGTGTAAGTACATTCCTAGACAAAAGATGAATTTTTGAAGTATAGTCAGGAAATTTTAGAAATCAAAGGCCACAAAGTGGCCTTTGATTTCTAAAATTTCATGAGTATACTCCCAAAACGCATCTTTTGTCTAGGAATGTACTTACAAAAAGTTACTAAAACAAATAGGTTAAGACTGTGACATTTAATTAGTATCTGTTATAACTACTTTTAAGGATGTTAAACAAATACTGTGCTGGATACTATTGATGTAGAATTTATTAATAAGTATTGTTATTACATTTTATAAAATTTCAGGCAAGAATTTCCAGAATAATATGTACTTTGACACTGAAATAATTAGATTTATTAATTGTCATTTTTAAATTCAAAGTCAACTTTATGCAGGTGTGGAAACCTTGCAGAACAAAATACAAAATCCCTAGCACAACAATTTTACATATATGCCAACTTCAAAAAAATTTAAATGTTTTTGTGTTTGCTGAACGGCCTATACATCAAAAGCTCTTCCTAATCTTTCATAAACGTCTTCTTCTGGTATGTTAGGCTGCAGATCCAACAGTTCCTCTGCACACTTAAAAAATGCTTTTTTTACAGTTAATTTTAAAAGATTCCGTTTTTACTCGTATTCAGTTTCAAAAAAGGAAAGCTGACAATTTAGTTTTAAATGTCAAAATGACACAAGTCGTTGACAGAATAACCTGACGAAAATAAATTTTCTAATAAATTTAAAAAAGCAGTTTTGCCAATTTTACCTTGACCTTGAAAATTTTTCTAGGAAAAAAACCTACTTTAGGTAGATCAAGACGTATACTTTCAAAAATGTCTACACTTTTTTTTTAATATTGTGGCAGTAAATCATATTACAAAGTACAAATGCTGTACGAATCCCGGAAAAAGTTCCGCCGGAAAAAGTTCCACCGGAAAATGTTCCGCCGGAAAAAGTGCCGTCGGGAAATAAATCCGCAGGAAAAAGTGTCGCAGGAAAAAGTTACGCGTAAACACCCACGGCCGTGGAAAAGTTAAATAAGAAATAATAACGTAATGTCGATTTCATACATAATGTTTTATTCGTAAAAAAGGCAACTTACACTACAGATTATACCATGAGATAAAAAAAATTATTCTGAGCAGGCCTTGATATGTGTTATACGTTTGGCAGTATTGAAGTGTATTGTCAGTCTCTGTCAAATTCAAGATTAAAAGGTTAGGGTTTGTTTGTTGTTTGACACAGACTGACGTAAAACTTAACCTGCAATATAATCACAGTTACAAAAAGTGGTAAAAATTCGGTGCACGGTCCGGTCTAGTGCGCATGCGCAAAAATAACAGTGAACATAAAAATGTAACGTTGAACAAACTCTCTCTCGTATTTTTTCTCTAAAAAAAATTATCAAGACCTAACAACTAATATAAACCATTAACCTGGACCACCGCCGAGAGCGCAACGCATTGCGTTGAACAAAATCTCTCTCGTATTTTTTCTCTAAAAAAATTATCAAGACCAAACAACTAACATAAACCATTAACCTGGACCACCGCCGAGAGCGCAACGCATTGCGTTGAACAAACTCTCTCTCGTATTTTTTCTCTAAAAAAAATTATCAAGACCTAACAACTAACATAAACGATTAACTTGGACCACCGCCGAGAGCGCAACGCATTGCGTTGAACAAACTCTCTCTCGTATTTTTTCTCTAAAAAAATTATCAAGACCTAACAACTAACATAAACGATTAACCTGGACCACCGCCGAGAGCGCAACGCATTGCGTTGAACAAACTCTCTCTCGTATTTTTTCTCTAAAAAAAATTATCAAGACCTAACAACTAACATAAACGATTAACTTGGACCACCGCCGAGAGCGCAACGCATTGCGTTGAACAAAATCTCTCTCGTATTTTTTCTCTAAAAAAATTATCAAGACCAAACAACTAACATAAACCATTAACCTGGACCACCGCCGAGAGCGCAACGCATTGCGTTGAACAAAATCTCTCTCGTATTTTTTCTAAAAAAATTATCAAGACCAAACAACTAACATAAACCATTAACCTGGACCACCGCCGAGAGCGCAACGCATTGGGTTGAACAAACTCTCTCTCGTATTTTTTCTCTAAAAAAATTATCAAGACCTAACAACTAACATAAACCATTAACCTGGACCACCGCCGAGAGCGCAACGCATTGCGTTGAACAAACTCTCTCGTATTTTTTCTCTAAAAAAAATTATCAAGACCTAACAACTAACATAAACCATTAACCTGGACCACCGCCGAGAGCGCAACGCATTGCGTTGAACAAACTCTCTCTCGTATTTTTTCTCTAAAAAATTTATCAAGACCTAACAACTAACATAAACGATTAACCTGGACCACCGCCGAGAGCGCAACGCATTGCGTTGAACAAAATCTCTCTCGTATTTTTTCTCTAAAAAAATTATCAAGACCAAACAACTAACATAAACCATTAACCTGGACCACCGCCGAGAGCGCAACGCATTGGGTTGAACAAACTCTCTCTCGTATTTTTTCTCTAAAAAAAATTATCAAGACCTAACAACTAACATAAACCATTAACCTGGACCACCGCCGAGAGCGCAACGCATTGGGTTGAACAAACTCTCTCTCGTATTTTTTCTCTAAAAAAAATTATCAAGACCTAACAACTAACATAAACCATTAACCTGGACCACCGCCGAGAGCGCAACGCATTGCGTTGAACAAACTCTCTCTCGTAATTTTTCTCTAAAAAAAATTATCAAGACCTAACAACTAACATAAACCATTAACCTGGACCACCGCCGAGAGCGCAACGCATTGGGTTGAACAAACTCTCTCTCGTATTTTTTCTCTAAAAAAATTATCAAGACCTAACAACTAACATAAACCATTAACCTGGACCACCGCCGAGAGCGCAACGCATTGGGTTGAACAAACTCTCTCTCGTATTTTTTCTCTAAAAAAAATTATCAAGACCTAACAACTAACATAAACCATTAACCTGGACCACCGCCGAGAGCGCAACGCATTGCGTTGAACAAACTCTCTCTCGTAATTTTTCTCTAAAAAAAATTATCAAGACCTAACAACTAACATAAACCATTAACCTGGACCACCGCCGAGAGCGCAACGCATTGGGTTGAACAAACTCTCTCTCGTATTTTTTCTCTAAAAAAAATTATCAAGACCTAACAACTAACATAAACCATTAACCTGGACCACCGCCGAGAGCGCAACGCATTGCGTTGAACAAACTCTCTCTCGTAATTTTTCTCTAAAAAAAATTATCAAGACCTAACAACTAACATAAACCATTAACCTGGACCACCGCCGAGAGCGCAACGCATTGGGTTGAACAAACTCTCTCTCGTATTTTTTCTCTAAAAAAAATTATCAAGACCTAACAACTAACATAAACCATTAACCTGGACCACCGCCGAGAGCGCAACGCATTGCGTTGAACAAACTCCTCTCGTATTTTTTCTCTAAAAAAAATTATCAAGACCTAACAACTAACATAAACCATTAACCTGGACCACCGCCGAGAGCGCAACGCATTGCGTTGAACAAACTCTCTCTCGTATTTTTTCTCTAAAAAAAATTATCAAGACCTAACAACTAACATAAACCATTAACCTGGACCACCGCCGAGAGCGCAACGCATTGCGTTGAACAAACTCTCTCTCGTATTTTTTCTCTAAAAAAAATTATCAAGACCTAACAACTAACATAAACCATTAACCTGGACCACCGCCGAGAGCGCAACGCATTGCGTTGAACAAACTCTCTCTCGTATTTTTTCTCTAAAAAAAATTATCAAGACCTAACAACTAACATAAACCATTAACCTGGACCACCGCCGAGAGCGCAACGCATTGCGTTGAACAAACTCTCTCTCGTATTTTTTCTCTAAAAAAAATTATCAAGACCTAACAACTAACATAAACCATTAACCTGGACCACCGCCGAGAGCGCAACGCATTGCGTTGAACAAACTCTCTCTCGTATTTTTTCTCTAAAAAAAATTATCAAGACCTAACAACTAACATAAACCATTAACCTGGACCACCGCCGAGAGCGCAACGCATTGCGTTGAACAAACTCTCTCTCGTATTTTTTCTCTAAAAAAAATTATCAAGACCTAACAACTAACATAAACCATTAACCTGGACCACCGCCGAGAGCGCAACGCATTGCGTTGAACAAACTCTCTCTCGTATTTTTTCTCTAAAAAAAATTATCAAGACCTAACAACTAACATAAACCATTAACCTGGACCACCGCCGAGAGCGCAACGCATTGCGTTGAACAAACTCTCTCGTATTTTTTCTCTAAAAAAAATTATCAAGACCTAACAACTAACATAAACCATTAACCTGGACCACCGCCGAGAGCGCAACGCATTGCGTTGAACAAACTCTCTCTCGTATTTTTTCTCTAAAAAAAATTATCAAGACCTAACAACTAACATAAACCATTAACCTGGACCACCGCCGAGAGCGCAACGCATTGCGTTGAACAAACTCTCTCTCGTATTTTTTCTCTAAAAAAAATTATCAAGACCTAACAACTAACATAAACCATTAACCTGGACCACCGCCGAGAGCGCAACGCATTGCGTTGAACAAACTCTCTCTCGTATTTTTTCTCTAAAAAAAATTATCAAGACCTAACAACTAACATAAACCATTAACCTGGACCACCGCCGAGAGCGCAACGCATTGCGTTGAACAAACTCTCTCTCGTATTTTTTCTCTAAAAAAAATTATCAAGACCTAACAACTAACATAAACCATTAACCTGGACCACCGCCGAGAGCGCAACGCATTGCGTTGAACAAACTCTCTCTCGTATTTTTTCTCTAAAAAAAATTATCAAGACCTAACAACTAACATAAACCATTAACCTGGACCACCGCCGAGAGCGCAACGCATTGCGTTGAACAAACTCTCTCTCGTATTTTTTCTCTAAAAAAAATTATCAAGACCTAACAACTAACATAAACCATTAACCTGGACCACCGCCGAGAGCGCAACGCATTGCGTTGAACAAACTCTCTCTCGTATTTTTTCTCTAAAAAAAATTATCAAGACCTAACAACTAACATAAACCATTAACCTGGACCACCGCCGAGAGCGCAACGCATTGCGTTGAACAAACTCTCTCTCGTATTTTTTCTCTAAAAAAAATTATCAAGACCTAACAACTAACATAAACCATTAACCTGGACCACCGCCGAGAGCGCAACGCATTGCGTTGAACAAACTCTCTCTCGTATTTTTTCTCTAAAAAAAATTATCAAGACCTAACAACTAACATAAACCATTAACCTGGACCACCGCCGAGAGCGCAACGCATTGCGTTGAACAAACTCTCTCTCGTATTTTTTCTCTAAAAAAAATTATCAAGACCTAACAACTAACATAAACCATTAACCTGGACCACCGCCGAGAGCGCAACGCATTGCGTTGAACAAACTCTCTCTCGTATTTTTTCTCTAAAAAAAATTATCAAGACCTAACAACTAACATAAACCATTAACCTGGACCACCGCCGAGAGCGCAACGCATTGCGTTGAACAAACTCTCTCTCGTATTTTTTCTCTAAAAAAAATTATCAAGACCTAACAACTAACATAAACCATTAACCTGGACCACCGCCGAGAGCGCAACGCATTGCGTTGAACAAACTCTCTCTCGTATTTTTTCTCTAAAAAAAATTATCAAGACCTAACAACTAACATAAACCATTAACCTGGACCACCGCCGAGAGCGCAACGCATTGCGTTGAACAAACTCTCTCTCGTATTTTTTCTCTAAAAAAAATTATCAAGACCTAACAACTAACATAAACCATTAACCTGGACCACCGCCGAGAGCGCAACGCATTGCGTTGAACAAACTCTCTCGTATTTTTTCTCTAAAAAAAATTATCAAGACCTAACAACTAACATAAACCATTAACCTGGACCACCGCCGAGAGCGCAACGCATTGCGTTGAACAAACTCTCTCTCGTATTTTTTCTCTAAAAAAAATTATCAAGACCTAACAACTAACATAAACCATTAACCTGGACCACCGCCGAGAGCGCAACGCATTGCTTTAAACATTGATAGCGGCAAGCGGCACCCACAACATTTTAACATACACGCTGATCGATAAACTTACTTCGCTCGCAGCGGATGCGAAATAGACCGGACCGTGCACCGAATTTCACCCCAAAAGGTTACTAATGTCAAAATAAGACATTGGCATTTTATAACTTGTCAAAAGTTTGAGTGGACGTATCACGTGATGAAATCCGCTATTAGTATTCCCGCGGCCGTGAGTTTTCCAAATTATAGTTTGTTTATACGGAAAAGAACCATATTTTGACGTTTTTCACAAATTAGTTATTTACGATAATCAGAACAGTAATAACAACAAACAATCCAGAACATTTAACAGAGAAATAAATATTTTCTTGTACGTTTTATATTGCTTAAATATTCGTAAGTAACTGTTCAATAGATTATTGCGGTGTACATTTGCAATTCCAGGTTGAACATGTACGGCAGGTAGTTAATGTCGGGAAAACTCCAGTATAGCCTACTGGTACATTTTGACATTTCCGGAATATGAAATTAGAGGAACTGTTATGCCAGTGGCGAAACTGGATTTTAAGCTATAAATAAGAGAAATACTCATTGGGAAATTCAAATTCAATATTATTGTCGACGATTGGACTAACTGCTTGTTTTATGGTGATACACAGGCATTTTTGTACTAAGTATACACAAATCTTAAACTGCAGCTAACCTAAATTAGCACCTTGACGGCAGTCAACATTGGGTCTGGCATGAAACTCTCGTGTTTTGCCTCCATTGTCTCAACATTTGTAGAACCTCCAACAAACTGAGAATCACATTATCAAGCGCATGCGCCTAAGCACCAGTGGGCTAGATTGGAGTTTAGTCCATGTATCTATTTAATATAATTTAGATGTTAATCCTCCTCCTTCGTCGTATCTTCATGTCTGAAGAATCGTGACATTACGGCTATGTACCGTTACGGCCAACTCAAAGTGCACGGCGGATTTTTAGCGTGTAATACGATATTCTAATCATAGACGTCGAGTTTTGACGTTTACGTTTGTCATCAACTGTCATAGAACTGAAAACTCGAAAAATTCCCAGACATTTGTCAGAAGCAGAGAAAATGCGAGCTATTACAAAACTGGAAGAGAACTGGTCGCTGAGTCGAGTCGCAGCAGATTTGCATGTCAGCAAGAGCTGCATTTTCAAAATTAAAAATCGTTGGCAGTAGAGACTTCTGCAAGAAAAGTTTTTTAACCTCAGAGAACAAAGAACGAAGAATACAGTTTGCCACCGACTATTTGAATGAAATCGACGATTTTTGGAACAGGACTGTTTTCTCAGATGAAAAGGTATTTCAATCATTTACCAATTGACGATTAAGGGTGTATGGACCACAAAATTCAAGATTTGAGGAACAATATTATGTTCAACCCTTAAGTAGTGGACGATTCTCTGTAAACGTATGGGGATGGATCAATGCTCACGGATCTGGGGCATGCTATAGAATTAATGGTCGACTGAATGCTGAAAATTATCGCAATATTTTGCAAAATGTGATGCTGCCATCTGTAAGAGAGGCCTTTCCTAATCAATTTACTTTTCAACAGGCAAGATATTACTTAATTAATTAATTTTGTTTATGTTAACGTAATTGATAACATTATTTTCACAGGATAACTGTCCTGTGCATGCAGCAGGGATTGTTCATTGATGGTTTGATGAGAATAATATCAATTTATTACCATGGCCTGCAAAAAGTCCGGACTTGAACCCTATCGAAAATGTTTGGGGGTATTTAACTACAAAAATTTATACCAGGGATTTTGCCCCAAACAAAGCAGATGAATTATGGGAAAGAATAATAAATGCTTGGAAGGAACTGCGAGGATAGAATATGGAAACATTGGTCAACCCTATGCGAAACAAACTGCAAAGCGTAGTAGCAATTTAAGCAATTGAATACTGATACATATTTATTAAATACATATCATTACATGTATAGTTTGTTTACTTGCGAAACTTTGCTAAAATACAAACATTAAAAAAGTAATACCTATTCTTACAATCACAAGCAACGCCACTGGAGAAACCCTCATTTAATAAGCCGAAAAATCGCAAAAATAACCATAGTAACAAAAAACCGTGCACTTTGAGGTGTCCGTAACTGTACATTTGTTGATTGTATTTTTCGAATTGTTGTCGATCTTCCGCAACGCGAAGATTCGATTGTAGTGGATGTCCCGTGATCTCTTTTACTTGGTCTAGCCATCTTGATGGCGATCTGCCCCTAGGTCTTCTACCCTCGACCTTTCCTTGTACAATTAGTTTTTCGAGATTGTCTTTATCCCGTCGAGTGATGTGTCCGAAATATTGAAGAATTCGCCTGCGACAGATGGTGGACAGTCGATCTTGGATATTTAGCTCGTTAAGGATTGACACGTTTGTTCTTCTTGTAGTCCAGGGAATGCGCAACATTCTTCGCCAACACCACATCTCGAATGCATCTATTCGGCGTCTATCAGAAGCTTTTAAGGTCCACGACTCGGAACCATAAGAAAATATGGAAAAGACCAAGGATCGGACTAGACCCACTTTTGTGTTTTTTGTTATTTGTTTGTCTACCCATATTTTTCTTAAATTAGTCATTGCTGTTCGTGCTATTGCGATACGTCTTCTCACTTCAGTTTCAGAGTATCCATTGTTGGTTATTACTGATCCCAGATAGACGAACTCGTTTACTATTTCGATGTTGGGGAGGCGGTTGTTTAATTGTATCGTGTTACTCCTATCAATGATCATAATTTTGGTCTTGTCCATATTGATTTCTAGTCCTAATCTGTTGCTCTCCTGGGTAACTAACTCGAGCATCTTGGCCATTTCTTCTTCGTCTTTAGCTATAGATGTTAATAAAGCACATTAAATTACCGAGAAGATTTCTATACAAATGATGTTATATCATTTGCGTTTTGGATTTGAACTTTCCAATTTCCATTAATTGTAATAAATTGATGAAAACACCTTATGACTCATATTTCTTCAACATTTAAACCTCTTTGTGGTATTTTATTGCATTTGAGAGATTAGTCATTTTGAATAACTTTCTTTCACTTCAGCAAATGAATTGTAAAATTTTATTTTGACTTTAGTAATTGTTTGTTATCAAATGTCGCTTACACCGTTAAAAAATTATATTTTTTTATTACATCATCATGGTTTTCCGCAAAATCGTATTTTGATATTGGATAAAAAAGTACCAGTCAAAAATTGTATGGCCACACTGTGATTATATAGTCACTGTAGTAATTTAAAATACTATAAATGTAATTATAATATACATAAGAGCCCAGCAAATTTTTACATTTTTATCATATGCATTTGTACCCTATGGTATGGTACTTATTAATCATGTAACATGGACAAAACACCAAAGCATCGCTTTCTTGCGGAACTTTTTCTTGCCGAACTTTTTCCTGCGGATTTATTTCCCCACGGCACTTTTTCCGGCGGAACATTTTCCGCGGAACTTTTTCCTGCGGACCTTTTTCCGGCATCGGTGAACGATACATCCGATACATCATACTAAGGACAAAGCAGTAGTACAGTGGGTATTTGAAATTTGGGGAAACCAACGAAAAGCAATGGATCACCAACCTGAAACTGAGAAACGGTGGTAAAGTAAGGAAAAATAAAGTGCAGTTAGATTTAGTAGCAACCGGCAGTGCAATGAATTAAGTGGATTTCATCAAAATGAACGCATCAAATGTCACTTTTGAAATGTTTAAGCGCAGGTCACACGATCATTTTGTTGCGTCAAATTTGCTTGTCAGATGCATTTCGTGGCGCCATACCATGAGATAAAAAAATTATTCTGAGCAGGCCTTGATATGTGTTATACGTTTGGCAGTACTGAAGTGTATTGTCAGTCTATGTCAAATTCGAAATTAAAAGTTTAGGTTTTGTTTGTTGTTTGACATAGACTGACGTAAAACTTAACCTGCAAATCTCGAATTTGACATAGACTGACAATACACTTCAGTACTGCCAAACGTATAACACATATCAAGGCCTGCTCAGAATAATTATTTTTATCTCATGGTAGAACAATGTTTGATTTATTCTATCATTTGATTTATGTACAGCGACGCCTATAATTGGCCTAACGACTGTTGGCTGAGTACAAAATAAAAATAAAAATAAAATAAAAAATAAAACTGGGCGGTCACACCTCAATCTCGCTGTATGCAATTGTTGGAATCGGCTGTTATTAGTGATGTTATGGTCTGCTTTCAAGGCGCGATTTGTTATCTAATTATTAAATGGAAGAAAACGTCAAGAACGAATGATGTTATTAATGGTGCACAAAGACCTCAAATTTGAAGATGGTGGTAGCTTTAAAAATTATTTGAGGATGGGCAAAAAAGTGTTTATAAAACTTTTAAGTATAGTCACAAATACAATTTCAAAAACCAGCACACTGCACAGAATCGCGTCAAACAGTTGCATGGAAATTAGAGCAAGGCTTGTTGCATCATTGGTGTTTGACAAACACTTCTATTTAAAATAGGACGTGCTCAAATTTCCGTGCAACTGTTTGACGCGATTCTGCGGAGTGTGTCGGTTTTTGAAATTGTAATTGTGACTATATTTAAAAGTTTTAGAAACACTTTTTCGCCCATCCTCAAATAATTTTTAAGCCTATTATCATCTTCAGGTTTTAATTCTGTGTGTACCACACGATCTTGATCATGCAATTGTAACCACTTACGGACCCACACTTTCCTAGATTTTCGCTGTTTCCTATTATACAACGCTAGACCTAAATCTACTAACGAAAGAATGATGACTTGTGCTTCCATTATTTAACAAAAATACACATTAACAATTAATAAAACCTGCGTCGACAAAGCAGACCATAGCCTCACTAATAACAGCTGATTCAAACGGTTGCATACAGCAAGTTTAATGGTGTGACCATCCAGTTTGATAGAATCAACCAAACTTTGTTCTATGACGTCACGGAACATGTTTAACAAACAAATTTGATGCAAGAAAGTGATCGTGTGACCTGTGTTTTAGTGGACAAATCATCAAACCCATCCGACACTCACATGTGAATACAAGCTAACATTTCAAATCATATATATAAAGTAGTAGATAAAGAACCTATATTGTCAGCAAAAACGTGTAAAATGTTAAGCTTAATACATGTAAAAGCAAAATTTTACAAAATAATAGAAGAAAGTAAGATGAGATTCAGAGATGTGGTCACCAAGGAATTTAAAAATGTATTTAAATACCTGGGATCACTGCCTGGAGAGAAGAATAATGGTAATAATAGGTCTATTATTTTCATTAAACAACGTTAACAGGAGACCAGAACAAATATTGCCAATATCACGAAAGAACGTTGTGGAATTGAAAGTAGAAGAGTTAAAGAAATAAGGACTCATACAGTTAGAAACTAAACCAGCTGATTGGGTAAGCAGCATAGTTATCGTGCAAAAAAAAATGCAAAAATAGAATTTGTATCGATCCAAAAAAGTTTTAAAATTTTGAATGTATCAACCAAAAACAGAAGAAATGGGTACCACCAGAATCAACAAATGCAAAATGCCAAAAATGAGCTTTGGCAAGTTACTCTAAACAAAGAAAACAACAAGCTAACAACTTTTGAGACACCATTTGGGACATTTGTTGTCGAGGAAAGTAGATAAAGACAAATGGAAAAAGACGGGTATGAAAAAGAGATGATCATAGACAAAACACAGGAAGAGATAGAAAACGACAATCAAACTGAAAAGTTATATGTACGAGATCCAGCACCGCCAGCTGTAAGAAACACCATGTATCTACTGTTAGAGATTTCTGAGCAATTAAAGAAGAACTTAAGTGTAGAAAATAGGATAAATCTAAGAACAGATAAAATTGTCATACCAGAAAAGCTCATCCTTGTTTATATTACGTACCTGCAACTTTATATTAATAGTATATTTCAAACCAAGGTATGAAAGTGCAGTCTTGCATACCGAGCGCAAAGTTTATAAACCGAGCCGAAGGCGAGGTTTGTAATTGCGCAAGGTATGCAAGAGCACTTTCTTAACGAAGTTTGAATACTATTTTTTCCCAGCCGGCCTTAGTGGAGCAAAATTTGACATTATAAAAAGAATTCAACAGACTGTTAAAGTTGTTAAAGGTGACAATATCCTGCAAAATATACAGCATGTTTTCCGATTTTATCAGTGGCGTAACTATGGGGGGTGATATGGGTGTCGGAACACCTCCCAGAGGCTTTAGTCCAGTCAAATGGTGCTCAAAAAAGGCGAATAGGGGAAAGTTTTGGTGGAGTTTTGGTATTTAGTTCCTATATGTTTTTTTGAGTTGCTGTACACGAATATCAGCTTTGCCAACAAAAATTTTGACTGAAAATACGTTTTTTAAGCAAAAAACGGTGTAAAAAACGAGTTTTTTTGTAGTTTTTCTAAAATTACTCGAAAAGTATCCAATTTCGTAAGTGTCGAACCTATATGAAATAAAAGAAGATAACATTTCCTACATTCTATGTACGTGAGGTTTTTTCTCCGATCAATCATTCAGCCGCGAGAGCGCCGCGAAATTATAGTCCAGTCAAATGGTAGAAAATGGGGGAAAGTTTTGGAGTTTTGATATTTGATTCCTATAGGTTTTTTAGGTCGCTGTATCAGGTGTGCAACATTTTATTTATGGAGACTTATTTCATATACCATTTTTGATTTACGAAAAATGAATAGTTTTGGAGTTACTTTGAAATAAACTGCCTTTAACACCTAACTTCGCGGCACTCTCACGGCTGAACGATTGATCGGAGAAGTACATAAAATGTAGGAAAATGTATCCTCTTTCATTTCATATAGGTTCAACATTTACGAAATTGGATAGTTTTCAAGTAATTTTAGAAATACTAAAAAAAATGGTTTTTTACACCGTTTTTACTTAAAAACATGTTTGCTGTCAAAATTTTTGTTGGAAAACCTGATCTTTCCCCTATTTTCTGCTATTTGACTGGACTACCTTGGGAATTACTAAAATTCGTCTTAAACAAAAAAATCTAAAATTACATTTTAGTAATGTATAACTGAATATCAATTATTACATTCGGAATTCGGACTCGACCATTTTTAAAATCCGATCTCAACGAACCTCCTTTGGACGTGATTGCTGAGTTCAAATTGCCCAAATGTACAAAATCTTTCATATAAGACAGCAATGGATGCGCTAGCTACGTGCAATAAGGACATGTTTCCCAGCGTATTTAAGTTCCTGTGTCAACTGCAACAGCTGAAAGATCATTCTCCACCTTAAAAATAATTAAGACTTACCTACGAAATACAACATCGCAATATAGGCTGAATAGATTGGGAATGCTCTCCATTCACAGAGAACTGCAGGTGAACGTAGATGAAATTAATCACGAATTAGCAAAAAAAACAAGAAAACTTGAATTACTACTATAAGTTGTATTACAGTTGTAATCATTTTATTGTTTATAAATAAACAGTATAGTTGCTTTCATTTCTAAATGACTTGCAGTAGGCTGTGATTTAACTAATTTTTTACAGTCAAAATGACATTTAACATTTTCATAGGTTATAGAGTTATTGCAAGGACAGGTATTATCTTGCAATTTTGTTTTACAAGCAAGCTAAGTTGTTATTTATTTAGCAAATAATTATTTCTGACTTCTTTTGGTTAATAAGCAAATAATAAGCAAAAAATAAATTCTTAAATGTAACTAGGTGGTCTATACTGCCAAGAAGTTAAATTAAGGCCTACCGCAAGTCCTGTAGAAATCAAATCAACTATACTTTATGGTACGCTCAATTATTTTTTTAAAATTCTTATTGTAAGGTTCATCACTCTCCCAGAACACCCCCCAGAGCAAAATCTTAGTTACGCCACTGGATTTTATGCTGTTCTCAAAATGTTTCTAAACAGTTTTATTCATAAGTAACTCTGAAAACTTAAAAATTTTGTTGTTAAAAAATCGCTTTACTATTTATACTTTTTGAGGTTATGTCCACTGATGTCAAACTGTCAAAGCAGTTTTGGTTGGATTAAAAAATAAAGCGCGGGCGCCCACGGTGATTTTTAGCCTCTCCTGTCGTGTTTAATTCCTTCGAATGAAGGGCCACTCACGGGGCCACTTAATAAGGTTTCGTAGTTACCTGCATCAAGGGTATGTGAACACTCACAGAATGCATTCCTAATCCCTCGTATAAACAGACTGCAACACAAGTCATAAAGTCAATTAATTATCCGTCAACTATCAATATGTCAGCTGTCAGAATCAGCATGCGTCAGCAGTCAGCTAACATGCGGTACAGTCCCTTCATAAAAATTGCATGATTTACTTTCTTACCTAGGTGAGAAAAACGAACTTTCTTACCTCAGATGAGGTGAGCAATGCTTACTATTCTAACCGGCTGGGAGAAAAATAATTAGTATTTCGATATATATAAAGCCTCTAAGCTGCAGTAGTAATGCGCACTACTTTCTTACCTACAACTTTTGTATAAGGAAATTTGATACAACGCTCTTACTTTTTGAAAAAGTATTCCACCCCTCTATCGCTGTCGGACCCTGTATGTATTTAATAGTATATTGTGTATCTAGGACGAAAAGCGTAACATTCCCAGACGACTGTGAATATTGTTGGGCGAGGCGACAACACAGGAGTCTGGGAATGTTGCTTTTCGTCCAAGATACACATACTATTTTTCCGCCAATCGATACGAGTAATTAATAAATTAAGAAAAGGTGTCTTTTTAAATCCTCTATATAATAAAGGAGAACGATCCAAACGTGCGTGTCCGTCACGACAATTACAGACGCCATGTCCCTAATTGAGTGAATGCGCCTCGAGGGGCGGAGCCCCGAGGGCCCCTTTGGAGAGGGGCGGAGCCCCGCGGGCCCCCTTGGAGAGGGTCGGATCCCCGAGGGCTTTCTTGGAGAGGGGCGGAGTTCCGAGGGCCCCCTTGTGGAGAGTCGGAGCCTCGAGGCCCCCTTGGAGAAAGGCGGAGCCCCGAGGGCTTCCTTGGAGGAGCGGAGCCCCGAGGGCTTCCTTGGAGGAGCGGAGCCCCGAGGGCCCCCTTGGAAAGGGGCGGAGCCCCAAAGGCCCCCTTGGAGAAGGTTGGAGCCCCGAGGGCCCCCTTGGAGAGGGACAGAACCACGAGGGCTTCCTTGGAGAGGGGCGGAGCCCCGAGAGCCCCCTTGGAGAGAGTTGGAGCCCCGAGGGCCCCCTTGGACAGGGTTGGAGCCCCGATGGCCCCCTTGAAGAGGGGCGGACCCCCCGGAGCTTGTTTGGAGGGGCGTAGCCCCGAGGGCTCCCTTGGGGAGGGTTGGAGCCCATGGGCCCCCTTGGAGAGGGAATATCGCTCATCCTTTTTTTTTATTCATATTAATGAAATCTCTCTTCAATTAGCGAACCGAAGCGTAGTTCGGGTGACTCACTAGTCATCAATAATTACATTCCAAAAATATTCCCTGCCTAGGCCGGGAATATTATTCCTGTACAGTTTCATTGTAAATTACCTAGCAACGGCTGGTGTAATGAAATGTTTGACTTTGCTCCACAAAATTTTGTCAATAATGTGTCAGTTCTAGTACGATTGGCGAAAAAGTATTTATATTGTTATGATGTGCGTATGATTTGATATTATTATTATTAGATTTTTATTTAAATAAATGACTATCATCTCAGAATGTTGGGTTTTCTACATCCTAGCAAATATGATTAAATGTATAATTATAGGCAATACATTTGCAATTAAATAATTATCGTGGTTTATATGATTTTTAAAAGCAATCGCTTTAACCACCACTTGTTTATCCAATGGGACCGCTACAAAATTAGATATTCAACTAATGGGAACAACATTACAAACATGGCGCTCCAACCTCACAATTTTTCAAAACAACTTGGCTTCGTATTAATAATTACATCAGTGACTACGTAAGAGTGCGTTGCCTAAATTATTTAACAAACGTAAGTAAATATACGCTACAACAAAAGACTCACGATGTGCTACTTCCGGAAATATGCAATCACCGACGCCACCTAAAAATTTTCACCAAATTCTATTTGAGAATAACTTTCTAAGTTAACTTTGGTTTGCTTTCCTGGTGCAAAATAGGACACCAGGTGTACCCACAGCAAGTCCTACGGCGGACAGCTGCTCCCCTTTCTCTCCGTTGGCCTGCTGAAGCAAGCAAGATACCTCTTTGAACGCCTGCAGCCTGTACTACTCCAAAACTGCTTAGAACTCCGTCTTTGCCCCACTCCTAAGGCTCTGCACTGCTCAGCACGATTGTCGCTACCTTTCTGCCTGCAGGGCTATGCTAACCTCGCAACAGCTCTAAGAACTGCTACAGGAACACTAGCTTCCAGCCTACATACTATTCAACACTTTTTAAAACTCCTGTAGGGGTGCAACGAATCAAAGCAACCCTTCTAAAGCCTACCCAAAAGACACTGCACTAATTATAAAACACTGAATTGGGAAAAATGGGTATTTATTCGGTTTTAAAATGGATTATTTGTGGTGAAGTCAAAATAACACTTGGCTTCGCTTTCCCCCTTCTTTTTTCTTCATTTATCTTACATTGTTGTTCATTGTTTCTAAGCCTGCTCTGATTACATTTTATGTTTTGATCAAGGCTAATATTCTTTTTAATACAGTTTTTACAAATTATTAACTCAAAGTCAATGTTATTCATACAATTTGCAAAAATGAAACTAGCACATTTATAGAATATTTTGTAAAATAATATTTGAAAAGCTTGAAATGTTATTAATTGCTATCATAAATTTAGAGGCTTTAAAAGGGCTCATTGCAATATATAATCTTCTTAAAATAAACCACTGTCTGTACATTTTTTCCCTATAATTAAACAAAAAACTTAGAATTCGATGCATTGCAACTTTAATATTTTTTTTTTAATTTTTAGCACAACATGATGAGATTCAAACTCAAGAGTCGAGACAATTAGTACCCAGCCAAAGGCCTTCTTTAATAGAAGTGTTTGAGGTGAAGACTTTGCCGAACACCTATGTGAATAAGTCTGAAAATGGACCCTTTTGAAGAACTGCTTGATGCAATTCGCTGTCTACGGTGACAAACGGCTCAACCAACCGGATGATGTCGTGGCAAACACCCAAGGATGTCAAGCAAGAAGAGCCAGACTAAGAGAGATGCTCCATCCTCCAAGGGTGGGAGTTAAGTCAAAAATCCAGCAAAATTCAAGATTGCTAAAATACCCAGCAAAAATACGATCTGGATACCAGATATGGAAACAATGGGCGAAAAATTCAAAGAAAATTTTGATATCTGGAATGTACCTGACAGGAATAATAGTAATAATAACAGCCGTATTCATAGTCGTTCGCCAGCGGCTTGCCGGCGAGTCGCCGGAGTTTCGTTATGAATAGTATGTTGGCGGCACTGTACGTCTATGTCAAATTCGAGGTTAGCAGGTTAGATTTTGTGTCAATTTCTGTCAAAACTGACGGAAAACCTAACCTGATAACCTCGAATTTGACATAGACGTACAGTGCCGCCAACATACTATTCATAACGAAGCTTCGGCGACTCGCCGGCGAGCCGCTGGCGAACGACTATGAATACGGCTGTTACACTCGCTTTATTTAGATACAGCAAAATAACTAATACAAAAACATAAATATATAACAGTGTACCCAAAATGGTAAAGTTCAGAATGGTTTGCCTCGGCAAACCTTCCGTTCTGTCACTTAACCCGCATGTTACATATACCATACAAAAAGCAATGATAAGAAAATGCATAATATGCATATGCATAATATACATATGCATAAAATGCATCAAGTTTTAACGTTTAAATAAAGGTTAGTAAGGTTCTGTGTTTTAGTAAACTAGATAGACTGTGTGTCTATAGACTCATTCCCAACATGAGGATCTCCTTTATTATGGAAGATGGAAATTTGTTTAAAGGAGATGAAATATTGCTTAGGTAAAGTTACACCAAACCCAATAAACAAACTTTGAATGTTTAACATATTTCACAGGGCCGTAACTAGGTATAGGTAGAGTATGCCCCCGCCTACAGGCGCAAGCGACCAGGGGCGCCAAAATGGCAGTGGAAAATAATATTTCTTTCATCCTAATGAAACAAAAACAAATCAAGGAGTGGTCAATTTTACGGACAAATTAATTTGTAATATTAAGGATTTTACCCTAAATAATGCTAATTATAATCATGGGATCCCAATCTGGTCGACACATTACATTCCATGCTAACGATCATTTTCTAAATTATAACAAATTACGAAGTTTCTAAAGTCAGTTATATGTCAAGACAGAGTGTTTCACACAGGCTTAATATAAATAGAGAAGCCTCTTACAAATGATCTCATTTGAACAATATATTTAAAAATTTGCAACAAAAAAAGGGAGAAAAACTTGTAGCTAAATTAAATACCAATAAATTAAACTTTTAAGGTTAGGTGACAGGTACGAAAAGCACCTTTAAGTATTATTATTTATGTTTTGTGTTCATATGACACTAAGCATAATCCTGTGAACTTATTAGCTAGAATTGCGTTTTATGTTTTTTATTCGAATTCCCATTATTTTGTTTGTGTTTCTAATAAAACTGAAATAGTAAAAGAAAACGCTTAGTAATGCAAATTACATTAATTCACAGAACCACAAGGCGGAGCAACATGTCTTTTTGGGATCCCTAGCCGGAACAACATGTCTTCAATCTCTTTAATTATCATGTAATTATACATCATGAACCTCCTCTGGAATCTATCGTTTGCTGTAGTTTAAAAAAAAAGCTACCAACATGATGAAAGCAACTAACACGTGCATTCTACAGTAGCTATCATTTGACGCTTTAACTAAGAATACGCATAGCACGGCATTGTTGCAACTCATCCTAATATAATTAATTATTGCTTCGAATAATCGCGTACGCCAACAACTCCGAAAAATAGGACGCTTTGACAAACATACGTAGCGCCAGTGCATGAACTCCAAAAATTCTGCCCCGATTGGAATTCTATCCCTGACCAGCACACATGCTTCGACCCGTTACATAAGTTGCACCTCCACTTTGGTTCTATTTACCAAGATTGCATTACATTTTAGGGTTAAAAATTTTCCAGAAATGGTAAGCATAGTAACCAGAACTTAAAATTAATGTACCTTTACAAACTACCAAATAATTTAACCTAAGCATATCTTATTTTAACAGTTAGTTGTTTATTTTTAAAACTTTTAAATTAAAATTCTTGGATTTAGTTTTGAATATCTACCTATTTGTTTTCAATATACATCATACATAGGTACTGAAATAAATGCAGAAGTCACTAAAATTAGTATTTTATGTCACCTCTATCGTTATTCTACTAAGGGGCGCAAAAATGTTGGCTTGCCTACAGTAACATCTTGCTTAGTTACGGCCCTGATAGTTCAAGCAAAAAAAGTGAATTTTTTATTTTATTTTTTTAATAATTGTCTATTATGGGGTAATCGAATTTAATTTGCATTTAACACATTTTTTTAATAGAAATCTAGTGGTATATTCAGATTTTTAAAAGTATTATCTTATTTGAGTTAAAACTTTCAACTTCATTTTGTCTCATGGGTTCATAGTTGACTATGACATCTTTGAAATGAGATTTTTTTATGTAATAATGAATTAACTGCGAATCCTTTTGCCGGTAAAGTTTTTTTTTACAAAAGTGTGGTGTTTTGGCAAGATTAGAAGACAAGTTTGTCAAGTGAGTTCACCAAAGAACAAGTCTTGAGTAAAAAATTCTGAGCAAAATTATGACCACCAAATACATTTTATGGACTATTTCTTAAATATCAGATCATTTTGTATTGGTACGCAATGAGTATGACATTTATACTGACGTACAATGACAGTTTAAATGACGTCTTTAAAATTCCGCCTTGATTAAAACATGTTTGGTGATTGGCAGGGCCGTAGCTACCACCGGGGTAGTGCCCCGAGGCCCCCGAAAGCGGAGAAAGTTTTTTTACAAAATTGTCTTAAAAAAGTATTGAACCAAACTGCCAAACTTGAGAAATAACATTATATTTTTTATAGGACTTTTTTTATTGTCTATGGTGTATGTCACACGACGTTTCGGGACTTTTGATCTACTCCCGTCTTCAGGTGTTCCTGGTTAGTCCTGAGGACTGATATTGTACGTTTTTATACGTAAGCTCTTGCCTCCCCCGGGTTTGAACCCCGAGGGAGTACTAGTTTCGTATTTAAAAAACGTACAATATCAGTCCTTAAGAAGTTTTTGTTGTACAGTACATACTTTTTAGGATTTTGTTGAAATTCAACTGAAATCGGTCATGTTCCTAATATTGTGCTTCACAAACCCCTTGCAAACTATTCCAAAAATGTCAGGAATTTAAATTTTTATCTGATTCTTTAAGGTATCTCTGAATTTTATAAAAAAAAACCTTTGATGCATAGTATTTTAAGCATTTTTGGCCAACTGCCTTATTGGTTCTTACTGGGATAACATCAGTTTTGTTTCTAGTACTATATTCGTGAGCAATGCCATTAATAAACGAATGGTTTTTATTTATACATTTTAAGATAGAAAAATCGTGTAACTGGGAAACGTTAAGCATTTCGGTTTCTTGATAAACAAGGTGAGTAAAATATAATGATTTTTTTAAAAATTATGTTTAAAATGCATTTTTGCATTATCTTAACACATTCTACATACAGCCCACCTGCTCCATCCCAGCCAGTTATGCAATATAATAGTAGAACAGTTGGGACTTTGGCGCCATTTTGTTTTTTATTGGGTCAATTAAAATGGTCGATTAAATTGATTGATCCAATTAAACCGCCAATTAAATCCGCGGTTTGCTCTAATTAATTTCGCGGTTTGCTCTAATTAATTTTGATATGTGCTACTGATTAAATTACGCATTAGCTTCTGATTAAATTAAGCGCGCATGAATGGATTATCGAGATTTCCATTGTCGCTACCTACTATAGGAAATTTGCTCTCGTTTTTCAGATTTTTTTCTAAGTTGCCTTTTTTGAATTTAAACTTCCCGGGTGTCGGCCATCTTTGTTTTCTGCGTACGCACTTCTCGCGGTTGTCGTTTTAATTTTAATTTTCGCGCAAATATTTGAATTTTAAACTGGTAAAGCTTCCGTCTCTCTCTCTTCTGCTCCTTAGTTGTCTCTCTCCTGCATTGACAGAAGGGCTGTTTATATTTAAAAAAATCTCTGGCGGACTCGGATCCGAACACGCTACGTTCGCATCCACATTGGGCTTACATCCGTGTTCACCGCTACACAACGGAGCGCTACGGGATTTAAAGGGTTTGAATACAACGCCATTTCACTGTTCTGACGTCACGCTTCCATATTTTAAAACTACATATTTCTTGAAAAATTTAATTTATAACAGCAAAATTGTATTGTGTATGGTATTAAAAGGCTGATACGATTTTTAAAAAACTGATTTCATAAGTGTTTTTGCTAGAATTAATTATTTATTTCCTGAAACTGTTGGTTGAGGTTAAAGGGATTAAACATAAAGTCATACACGTCGCGAGCATATTATAATAAATTTTATTCTCGACTGAATTTTAGTTGCCAGATAGTTGCCTTTGTAATATTATAGCTCTGTAATTTTAAAAAAATTAAAATGGACGCAGTTTGATTCTATACTAAAAAGAAAATGTATTTAACAAAACTGCCACATGCCGGTGTAACTGATAATAAATCTCAAAGAGGCATTGCGTCGTATGATCCTAATTATTGCTGCGGAATCTTACGAATTCGTGCAAAATTTCTAAGAAATGCTAGATCAGTTTGATTACGTATTTATACAATGTCGAGCAAATGCTAACGGTTTAGCCTGAAGCCCTCTCAATTCTCTGTTTTAGAAAACAGGCTGGTTCTTGTCAGCTTTCATCTGTTTAAAACCACGTTTCCAGGAAAACGCGGCGTCTAAAAGTTATTGCATCGTCATTAGCGTGGAGTGGGGTCCCTATGTTAAAACTTTCAAATTTTTTAGTCGAGCGTTAGCCATTCCTAAATTGCTTTCTGCCTTGTTAGCTCGTGTTCGCTCTGAAAGCTATCATGGAAAACTTTTCGACTCTATCCGTCTATGACATTTTAGAATAGTTCCGTCGAGGTGTATTTACGAACGAGCGTTTTATTCTGCTCGCACATGATATATTGTGGCATAAGATTGCGTGCGGTGATAGTTTCATCCCTATTGATCATAGGGAAGCTATTAATGAGCTGATCAAGCGGGTAGCTGAAATACGCCAACCTATGGTAAGTAAAAATTATTTAACCGTATAAAAAAAACGAAATGTTTAAAATTATTGTAGCCTGACGGGCTAGTTTAATTTAATTTAAATGCTACAATCACCAGCCTGAAAACTGGTTGCCCAAGGTTAGCTCAAAAAGCCAAGATCCAAATAATAAACTCAGATAGCAACGTGGAATAGAAACACAGGATAACTTCTTACTATTATATAATAATATTTAACTGGATACATTAAATTAAACTGTATTAAAACAACACGAAATAATAGAATGTAATGACATAAAAATAAAATAACTCTTCTAACGGGGCGTTCGTTCGTCGGCAGTCGAGCAGTGGCACACTATTGCGGGACAGCCTGTATGTACATCAGTCCTCTCGTCACGTTGGCAACACGCCGGCCCTGAACAGGTATTATGACAGATTAGTAGGCCGCCAGTGATGGCGGACGACAACAATACATTTGGTCTTGAAATCGTTAAATAAACAAAACTGTGGTCAATGTTAAATTAAATTGTGTGCATACCTAGGGCGTCTGGAGCTCTGACAGTGAAATTCCCAACGTTCGAGTGATGGGCGCCGTATTTAATTTGATTTACTTGTCAGCTGTCACGCCGCAAAAGGTGAGTGGACTTTGATTGATTAAACGCCGTTTCCTGTTGGCGGAGGTGGCCGCCGAGATATGCACTAACTCCAGGGGTGCGTGCCTATGGGCGGCGACCTCGGACTTACTCCGCAGAAACCCCCGGTGCACGCTCCTCGGCCTCTGAGATGCAAAAGTCGCCCCAGACGCAATTATCGGGCCTAATTACGTCTGCGTCGCCGTCCTGGTGCCGGGAAATTTGCTTCGCGGACGGCGTCGTCACCGGCGAGCACGACTTGGCCTCCCGAGTGCCTAAACTTTGGAGGGCGTCGTCAGCGAGTTCGGAAATACTCTGCTTATGTCCAGGTGTTTGACATCGTCGCCGTTGGACCTGGGGCGGTCCTCTAGGTCGCTAGGTGCTCGGGAAATGACGCTGGAAAGTATAACAACAATCCAAACGTGCAGGAGTTCAAGATAATAACGTTGGAGAGTAACGTAACAATCTAAACGTGCAGGAGTTCAAAAGAATAACGTCGGAAAGTAAGATAACAATCCAAACGTGCAGGAATTCGAGGAAATAACGTTGGAAAGTAACGTAACAATCCAAACGTTCAGGGGTTCAGGTAGCTGGTCGGGATACCCTCGAAGAGTCCTGGGGGACACTCCTGAGAGTACAGGTGAGACTAGAGGAGTGGGAAGATCTAGGAAATTCTAGGAAATTTTGTGTTGTCTGCGCTCCGGATTCTGCTTTTATACCTGGTGCGAGCGTAATCGGAGGTCGTTGAAGAGGGGATTCGTGGTCTAGGTGCGCAGTGGTGTTAGGGCGATCGCTTGCGGTGACGTCACGTCGTCCTCTCGGCGCGGAGCTTCGGTCTCTAACGTGGTGCACGACCAGGGTGAACGCGCAAATTAATTTTTAATTTCTAGAATCGCGTTCGCGCTGGGCGAAACGTTACATTATGACTATATAACTGGTCCATGTTACAATCGTTATTTGCAATAATTTCACGGTACGTTTTTCAACGTAATGACACAATTTTCATTTTAAACTCTGTTGGCTCAGGAACCGACACTCTCAACTGGTTCACTCGGTGGTGTTAACTTGCCCTCCTGTTCGAAAAATGTAAGTGCTTATTTTAAAAATATACATCGTCACTTTATTTAGTGTTATTTTTTTGAAAAAAACTTGAACTATTAAATTTTTATTAGATGTAGCAAGTTAGTTTACTTAACTCCATAAAATTACAGATTGTTTCATTGGATGGGGAGCTATCATGGAAAAATTTTCGACTCTATCCGTCTATGACATTTTAGAATGGTTCCGCCGAGGTGTATTTACGAACGAGCGTTTTATTCTGCTCGCACATGATATATTGTGGCATAAGATTGCGTGCGGTGATAGTTTCATCCCTATTGATCATATGGAAGCTTTTAATGAGCTGATCAAGCGGGTAGCTGAAATACGCCAACCTATGGTAAGTAAAAATTATTTAACCGTATAAAAAATCCGAAATGTTTTTGAAATTATGGCTATATAACTGGTCCATGTTACAATCGTTATTTGCAATAATTTTGCGGTACGTTTTTCAACGTAATGACACAATTTTCATTTTAAACTCTGTTGGCTCAGGAACCGACACCCTCAACTGGTTCACTCGGTGGTGTTAACTTGCCCTCCTGTTCGAAAAATGTAAGTGCTTATTTTAAAAATTTACATCGTCAATTTATTTAGTGTTATCTTTTTGAAAAAAACTTGAACTATTAAATTTTTATTAGATGTAGCAAGTTAGTTTACTTAACTCCATAAAATTACAGATTGTTTCATTGGATGGGGAGCTATTGTTACCAGTGCAGCCGCTCATAAAGACGTAAGTGGTGATTTTAAAACGTGCACAATTAACAATTTTTTGTATTAAATATAACTATGGTTTTTACATTTTTTTTTTAAATTTCAGGAACCTCTGGACTACTCAAGGTCTTCCACCGTTCACAACAGTGCAAAGGGGTTACCTCAACAGAATGCCGATGTAAGTCAGCCCTAGAATTTATATTTTAGCGCACTTTATGTGTGATTAAAGTGTGGCAAATTTTTATTTTATATTTAATTAATGCGTTTTTTCGTTTTACATGTAAGTCAGCCCTAGAATTTATATTTTAGCGCACTTTATGTGTGATTAAAGTCAGGCAAATTTTTTATTTTATTTATTTAATTAATGCGTTTTTTTTCGTTTTACAGATGTCTGACAACCCGCCTACAGTGTTCAGGCATTTGGAAGTTATTTCCGAAGGCACAAAATTAATTAGGAAATTTAATATACACGCCACAGCCCTTGCGTTCCGATTCAAACTGATGGACGACGACGCGAACCCCATTTCTTGGCTGAAGGTTTGTGTGACGACTTATTAAGTTATTTTTCCATAAAAAGCATCATTTGTAAATCTTTCCATTTTCTTTACAGAACGGATTAAACGAAATCATTCTTTACGCATCGCGGGGAGCTGCACCATCGGACCGCATAGGGATGACTCTACGGAACGCCAATTTCTCCGACAAACCCCTTGACTTTTTCTTCCGTAAAGTCAGCCAGCTGTCGGTCGATGTTATGTTGGCCACAATCGACAAGGTGTTGCAGAGCAATGCACGTTTCTTCGCCCACGACGAGCTACACTTGCACGTGGACAGAATAAGTCTGCCTGTAGGATTCAGCAACGGCCGTCTAAGCATGAAGGGGGTGAGTTTTGAAGAGTTTTGTCGCCGTAAACACAGTGTAATTGTCATAAACAATAGCGACAACCACTGTTTGTCGAAAGCCCTTGTGGTAGTTTTGACAGAAATTGACACAAAATCTAACCTGCTAACCTCGAATTTGACATAGACGTACAGTGCCGCCAACATACTATTCATAACGAAACTCCGGCGACTCGCCGGCGAGCCGCTGGCGAACGACTATGAATACGGCTGTAAGGGTCGTTTTCCGCATTTTTTCAACACTGTCGAAAACCAAAATTACGTTGGACCCCTGCCACATTCCAGATATTACGGTCCTGACAGCTGTTACCGTCAATTTTCGCTTTACTGTATTCTCGATATTTTGTTATCATTAATTTTCGCTTTACTGTATGTTCGATATGTTTCGAATTGCGTCCGGATATTGCGCATTTTTGATACGCCGCCGTTGCACATTGTTGAACGTTCTCGACGCGAAAATTTGGCATCTTGTTCCGGCATTCGATCGAATAAGGTCGTGGAAGTTTTTGGCGCTGTTCGAGGTCGCAATTTTGGAGAAGGTGCTTATTGTTGTCTAGGCACTTCTCGCCCTTTAGTTAGGGGATTTGTACGCGTCTCGACATTCCTCCGTATGTGAAGCTGAAGATACTGCCAGGTGCAGACTTTTTTTTTGACGTCAAAACTTCCCGAGCGAAACATTTGGGGAATTTAGTGTAAATAGGACCGTTTTCAGCCCCTTTTCGATTGCCCGCTAACGTTTATTTCAATAATTTAGTTCTCCACCACGTACTGGGCCCCAACTACGTTTCGAATATCACGTACTGGACCCCAAATACATTTCGATCACCACGTTATGGGTCTCCAATAAAACTTCGGAAACCCCGACTTGCAGCCCGTTGCGATCTGCGATAGCGTATCTCGGCGCGCTTACTTGACGAGCTACCGTCCTATCTGGTTCGGTCATCAAGTCTACAGAAACCCATTCCTGCGATGCTCTTCGCGCTAAGACAGCTTCGAATCAGCCTAAGGTAACTTTACTGCTCTATTAATTTGTGCTTCTGTTGGCCGGCAATCGAGCCTTGCTGTACGCGTGTGTACGGCTCAATCGACGAAGGACTGCCCAAAAGTATTTTGCTTCTAAATTGAGATTAGCGCGATATACTAGCGCGAGATATTAAGATCATGGTCTGGACGCATCACTGTGATTGCGAATTTTAATTTGTAAAGTAAGAGGCTTCCCCTCGCCGTAGTTCCACTTTAACTACGGATTATGCTATTTAATTGTTACATGTACCACGTTATAGAAATTCCTGAGGCGGTTGCCCGCTTGTAATTTACAATTTTATATTAACGTCACTCTCCGGGAGCCTGCAGGAATTTCCATTATTTTTATGATTTGGTGTTTTAATTGGCCACCCCATTCTGTAAACAAGGATCCTTGGGGCATTTATATGCATATACATCGGCCCTAAACTTTTACTTACATGTATTTTATGTGTGTGCCCGGATTTACGAGTGAATAAAACGAATTTGTCATTTGATTACACTTGATTGTTTGACTTCAGATTTGCGCCGTTTTATTAATTTCTCAGTGTTCCAATTTAGCTGGAGCGTAATCTAGCAATCGCTGAATTAGGCGGTTAAAACTAAATTTTTTGTTATCTAAATTGGTGACGCCATTTCCCCCATCTAATGAACCCACGGCCGTCTTCGGCTGCAGCTGATCGGCGACCCCTAATTAGCGATTGGTAGTGACTCGCCTAGGCATTGGCTGAGTGAGGCAATTTGGTGCTTTGAATGCTGCTCCGATTCGTTAAGCAATTAACGTAAGTATTATTCTACCACCCCCCCCCCTTTTTTGTGCTTATAAGGGATAACACAGCATGTCTGTTGCGGCCCGGAAAGCTTTTTTTAGGTGGTACAATGCGGAAAGTGAAACCGGCGTCGTTTTTGATATGCAGCGTGATCTGGTCAGTTACTGTGTACAGGATGTCAACATTTTAAGAAAAGCGACGCTGTCCTTTAGTCACCAATATTTTTCGGAAAATGGCGTTCACCCCCTAAAGGACAGCATCGCCACTATAGCTAGCGCATGCATGCTAGTTTATAGACGTAATTTTTTAATTCCTAAAACTATAAAACTTATACCCCGTGGAGGTTTTAGGTTTAGCGATCGTCAGTCTGCTGCAGCCATTAAATGGCTTTTGTGGGTGCGCGTATCCAGCACGCGGGGACTGGGCGCGAGGTTAGACTGCCTGAGGGAATTCTCGTTGACGGCTTCTGTCGTGAAACGAACACCGTATACCAGTTTCACGGTTGTTATTTTCACGGTTGCGAGCAATGCTTCAAGGACCAGACAAGGCCGCTTAGCGTCCGAAATAAACACGGTACAATGTTCGCACGCCGCGAGAATACAGAGGCCGTATCAGCGAGAATTCGCAGGCTAGGTTATAACCTCATTGAAATGCGCGAGTGTTATTTCACAAATTACGTAAAACGAAATCACGAAACCGCCGCGTTGTTAGAGCGAAATATTGACATCATTAAAAATATGCCCCTCAATCCTCGCGATAGCTTTTTCGGTGGGGGCACAAATGCCGTGAAATTGTAACACAGGGCAGCACCGGACGAAGAAATTTGCTATTACGATGTGATCTCCCTCTACCCCTATGTTAATAAATATGGAAAATACCCCATAGGGCACCCTAAATTGTATATAGGTGTCAACGAGTGCCAAGGAGTCGACTTGACCACCGTCAAAGGTCTTGTAAAATGCTGCATCCTGCCACCCTCGAACCTGTACCACCCTGTATTGCCTTTAAGGCTGCACGGCAAATTGATGTTTGTCTTGTGTAAAGAGTGTGGTGAAACGCTAAATCAGGCGCCGTGCACTCATACACAAGACGAGCGTCAATTTGTAGGCACTTATGTCGCTGAAGAGCTGCGTAAGGCAATAGAGTTGGGGTACACAATCATCGAGGTTTACGAAATTTGGGAGTACGCGATTACGAAGTACGACCGCGACGCTAAATCAGGCGGGCTTTTTTCAAATTACGTAAACAATTTTTTAAAGGTCAAACAGGAGAGTAGGGGGTTTTCTGCGTGGTGCGTTGATGCCGATACGAAGGACCGTTACACACAAAATTATCACGCGAAAGAGGGTGTTCATTTGAACAAGGGTGACATTGGCGTAAACCCCGGGCGTCGGTATAACGCAAAGCTGTGTCAGAATGCTTTGTGGGGGAAATTCGGACAACGGGAGAACCTGACGAAAATCTCTGTAATTTCAGATGCGTTCGAGTTCTTTCGTTTGATGACGGACCCTTCAAAGGAGGTTCATTCACTCGTGCACATAAGCGATAACGTTATAGTTGTGCAATGGACACACAACGAGGACGGTGTCGACCCCCTAAACACTGTGAATGTAGCGATTGCGGCTTACACGACAGCCAACGCGCGGTTAGTTTTGTACAGTTTTTTGGAGAAGCTAGGGCGGCGTGTTTTGTATTTCGACACAGATTCCGTATTGTTTATTAAAAAAACAGGTGAATGGGCCCCTCCAGTAGGCGATTTTTTAGGTGACATGACAGACGAAATTGCCGAATACGGTCCCGGCAGTCGAATAACCGAATTTGTTAGTGGAGGGCCTAAAAACTACTCCTATAAACTGATTTCTACAAACAAAAACACCGAAATCGTGATTTTCAAAGTTAAGGGCATAACACTTAACTATAAAAACTCTGAAAAAGTGAATTTCGATGTGATGAAAAGTATGGTTGTAAACAATGCGGATTCAACATTTGTAGAAAACGGCAGAAAAATATCGCGTACAAATGCTTTGACGTAATATCAAAGCCCGAGCGAAAAATATACCGCGTGCAATATAACAAACGTAGGCGTATCGAAGATGTCTTCGATACTGCTCCGTACGGGTATATAGAAGGCGTCTAATGTCAGTTTTTTTTTTACTTTATGATGCTTGACGTATAATGTCAGTCTTTTTTTTAAACTTTACGATGTTTTTTATGCAACAACTTATTGCACTTGTGGTCGCATATTTTTGTAAAAGAAAAAGTATTTAACCTAATTTTTTTGTTTTATGCATTATTTTTACATGTAATTGCTTATTTGTTCGTGCGTATTTTCGACGTGTGGTTAGTCTTCACATTTAATAATGCCCACTTTGGGGCAATTATTTTCATAATATTTAAATTCAATCATTTTAGAAAACTAACCACGACTGTAGCAAAACGCGTCTCATATTTTTTTTGTAAAACGTATTTAAACTATTTTTTGTTGGTTTATGCATTATATTTACTTGTAATTGCTTATTTGAGCGTGTGTATTTTCGACGTGTGGTTAGTCTTCACATTTCGTAATGCCCGCTTTGTGGCAATTCAATCATTTTAGAAAACTAACCACGACTGTTGCAAAACACCCCTTAAATATTGCACTTGTTGTCACATGGTTCAATTTGCGCTAACTTTAACTGAATGGTAGATTTAGTTGCATGTTAGTTTTATTTGCATGCTAGGTTTCAGTGTATGCTTTTTGTAAAAATAAAACAATGGAGAATTGTAAAAAATACATTTATTAAATATTTTGTGTGTAATAAAAATATGTTTAATTACAAACTATTTGTGTTTTTTTATTTTCTAAATAACATTAAGTAAGTTTATTAAGGTAAAGTATTGGATATATAGTGCTTTTACATATTTGTCATTAGAAACTAAATTATGGGAAAACATATCTACAAAAGTTAACATAGACACATCATTCATTTTAAAATATAAATATATTAAACAATATATACCGCAAACGTTAGAGCTAAAATCTTGCAATATTTTTGGATTATGAGACCAACTGATTGAATTTTGCTGTAAAAATTTTAAATGATAACCGCATGGAGGCCGACCGTATGAATCAAAGTACTCCACACGTCTGTTGGTTTACTGGATCTGGGTTGACGATGATTGCCACAGGTCTTGCAATTCTTGTAGGAAGTTGGTCAGAAGCAAAAACATAGCGTTTCACATTCAACAGACTCGGGATTGTTTGCAATATTTTCTGAACCTCTATTGTATTCATTGCGCCACCAATCGGATAAAATTAATATGTTTTCCAATGCACACACAGGCGAACGGATGTAGGGATTAAGGCAACACACGGCAGCAGTAGTTTTTCGCAGAACTTTTAAAGACGGACACTCGAGATCCTCCAGATTAACGACGATTTTATTCAGAAAGCTTAGAACCTCCTTCTTTTCTTGGCCTCTAACGTACACTTTTTCAAATTTTTTTAGAATTCGTGCTAGCTCAGTTTCAAATTCATCAAAAGGTATAACACCAGAATTCCATGCTAGACCATGATGTCTATGCGACAGATAGTTTATGACTTTTTTAACGAAATAGGGCAGAGTGTCATATTTTGCAGGGGGTTTTAAAACGAAAATTGCTAACTGGTTACCATCTGCTGAAATAACAGCCACTTCTTTCGGAATAAACTGCTTCTTCTCACCACGAAACCCTTGCAGATCTACGAAGGCACTGATAATTGATTTTGTAGTTATTAAAATTAAAAGGGTTTGCTGCATAATGGCCGTTAAATGCTTTATTCGATACAAAACCTACAATGCATCGTTTTGGTAATTGCCCCAGAAAAACATTATCTAAAGATTTTCTTTGCACGCCAGCCGGAATAGTTAACACTTTAACATCGGATCTTGTAATGGGGAATTTAGCAGGCGCAGTCGCCAAAGCTTTGGTATGAGCCAACAAAATAGACGGGTTTATTTTCATTTTTCTCACTAGTAAGCTGGCATCACTAATTTTCACTTTGAATGTAGACCCTTCGGCGGCCATTAAATTGAACGAATCTCGGGATCTGATAAATTTGACTTTCATTTCAACCCCATTAATAAGAAATGTTTCTTGATTGAATAAATCGGAATGCACATGTCCCATCATTTCTACTTGCTTGCTTGCAACAGTAAAAAATTTCCGCTTTACAAATCCTTCATTATGCGTAGTGATGTCATCGATTTTATTGGCTGTGTCGTTGTACCATAGTGTACATGTTAAATGGGTTGATTTAGCACCATTGCCGTAATTCAGCAGAGTTTCAATGTATGAGCGGTATGCGTATGTATTGTTTGGGGGGCTCACAAGCTTCTGATTCAAATACACCTCAGCTTGATTAAACATAGAGTGCATCCAATTATTAATAGGGCCTACAGCATCTTTGTCAGTTAATGATGTATCATCTTGTTTAACAATTTTAGCAGTAACGTATAACATGGTCTGACTTAAATCGATATAATCGTTACCGTTTCCAGGCACAATAAATTCAATCGGCGCATCGTCGTTAAGCGAAGAAAGAGGTTTGTAGAAAATCCATTGTCCATTTTCAATGCTGGTCTGTGTCGCCGGTAAAGCGAACAAATCTAGCTCAGATTTAACACACTCGCAAGACTGTGTATGCAAAAACGCCATTGTGAAAACTACTTGCTGGTAAAGATATCGGAGTATGTGGGTTTGGCCAGCTTCTTCCTAGCGATTTTTCTTGTAGACTGATTGTAATTCAGAGTGCGTTGCCTTTTATATCCCGATCCTTCCATTAGAGTATCTATTTTTCTGTCGGCTTTACGTTTGAGATTCTTTCCAGCCTCCTGTACACGGTTATGAAACGCATCTTTTAACGAACGATTTTCACTAACATCTCCTAAAATGTTAGCACCTCTCCTTAAAGCTTCTTTTCTAACAACTTTAGCACCGGTTTTAAAAAGAGGTAGGATACTACTAAATATTCCTCCAAGAAAGCTTCCGATGCCATGTCCTTTCTGGTTAGGTGAACCTCTGTAAATCGCTCCAACCCCTTGACCGGCTTGGTTGGTGTAGTATTGTTGATAAGGACAATCCATAGCAGCTACTGTAACCTCTTAAAGTGTAGTTTTAAACTCAACGTTCCAAACTCGAATGGCATCACACCCGACGTTTCGGTCTTTATATTTATCTCGATATTCTCAAATTGCCTCTTCATGACATTTATATAATGAGTCGGCGAAAATATGGCATCTTTGTGACAGCCGTAATTATAACTATCAGAGGTCACGTTAACAATACGCAGAAGCGGTGCCAAGACATCTCCTACAAGCTGTGGTTCCACAATATCGCAGTAAATAAACATTTGTGATGGTAAACCGACCCAGATATTTGCAGGGTGGCTGGGTACAGGTAATTCAGCTATATTTATATCAGGTTTATAACCAAGTTGTAATGCCAGACGTTGTAAAAATCCTAGCATTTTCAATGACGACGTTTTAATTTCAAGAGACACTCGTTTTGTGACTCTATTATATTGAAAATTCAGCAACTTTTCTAATAACTTGTGATTGTTAATTTCGGTTGTAATATGTTCAATGTTTTTATAATTGCCGGGCTGAATACAGATTACGTGCCATCCATCGCCACCATAGTAAATTTGCCCTCTATCACTTTTAAAATATGCATTAGCGTTTTGCATTACTTTTTTCAACTCAGCGTACGTTTCTTCTCCGGCTTGCACTTTAGGTATTTCTGTGCGATAATAGACTAGATTTTCTGTATCTGTCACTGCCAAAAAGGAGCATGGATATTGCACTTCAGCAATGCCAGTAACCCATTTCCCCGGTAACCTTATTCGTTTAGGGAGCTGCGTTATGAATTGTGCTGTGGTGTTATTTGGAAAATAGCCCATAGAACTATTGCTAAGTAATGTTAGATAAAATTCTTCATCTGTATTCATAGTGGCTGAAGATTAGCTGCAGGAATCCAGGAGTTGAACTTGTTATAATTTCTCCACTTTACAAAGTACTCTTTACGATGACCGTGTCCTCTTTCTTTTAACACTTGTTCGACTTTAAACAAGGCGTTATCATCCAAAGTCACTGGCTGTAATTCCTCTTTATAAAAGACGCCCTCTATCGTATCGTCGCTTAAATCAGCTATTTCGTACACAGGTGGTTTTCTAAGAATCACTTTTTTAATTATAAACACTTCACCGCTCCAATTAGTTTCATATCCTTTCTCGAATGCTTCCTTCGTTCTACTAATTCTTACATGTTGGTTAACTTTATATTTAGGTTTCCTGTCGACTCCCGTCCCATTTCTGTACAGAGTGTGCCACACTTCAAGTATATTGCCATCATTTACAGCGGAGGGGGCCATCTTGATGCTTGAATGATAGCGGTTGTTATACGAAGGCAGTAAATTTTGTAATACGTCTATGTATTTGTATGAATTAGAGTATGTCAAATAGCGGCACATTCTGGTTTTTAATGTTCTATTGAAACGCTCAATGACTGAGGCTTTAACATCGGGGTTTTGCGTCACATAAAACGCGATGTCGTGCTGCTTGAAAAAACTCTGTACGGATCTAGCAATAAATTCTTTACCTTCATCGGTTTGTAAATTTATGGGCGTTTTACCCACTTCAGCAAATATTTCACGAAATGCGTTTATTACTGAAGCAGCCGTTTTAAATTTCAGGGGTCTCGCCCAGGCCATTTTACTAAACACATCAATTACAGAATAAAATTATATCCGTCGTTGTGGGTCGCTAAACTACGCATGTCACAGAGATCAGCTTGCCATAATTAAAAAATGTTGCTAACAATGTACTTGTTTCTAGGGAATTTTTTTCTTGCAGTTTCGTGAATAGTCCTGTTTCTTTAGCCATTCCTTTACTCCACCACTGGGGTGACTATTTTTCACGGAAGAAATTAACGAGTTTGCGCCTGCAAAGCCTGAAGGGTTAGCGGAGTCAAAGTAGATGGTGTCCAAATTCATTCTACTACGTTAAAGTTTAAGACGTTCCCAGTCAGAAATGCCCTTTATTTTTGATATCGATCTTTGCGTTGTTTTCGGTGTTTTTCGCGTTGAAGCCTCTTGCTTGGACGCTGTTGCAGAAGCTATTAACTTTAATTTAGGATCGGGATCGACGTCACTCTCCATCTCTGATTTACTCACGTCTGACACATTTTGACGTTTAGGATCCCCCATCAGCACTTGAGGTACACAAAGAATCATTGAAAATGAACAGGGCTGTGCAACCAATATTATGGCCCCATGCAAAAATTACAGAAATATCGGGCAACTTTTATGAAACCATATGCATTAGATGAAGTACTTTTTGGATAACACGGTTATAGTAGCCTTCCAAACACAAATGTCTCAAATGTGTAACATGTGATGCATAACCCTGTTCATTTTCAATGATCGTATGTGTACGTTGTTCTCTTTAATGTAATCGATGAACTTGCGTCGATCTGGTGGATTTGCAGTTTTCTTAGGTCTTAAAACGTCATGCACTAAATCAATAATGTTGGAGGATGGTAAAATTTCACCTTTTATGCTGACTGTTCCCTTGCCGTCCCACTCCACTTCATCCGACATTCTTAGAAGTCGTAAAAATGCTTCACCGTTTTTCTTAAAAGTATTAGGGAGCGTCGATAAAATATATGCATCTGAAATACCACTGTTGTTTGATTCTATAGGTATCTTGATTGATTGCCTTGTTTGATCCGCAAAATGAAGGTACCTTTGTAAAACCTGATTGTACTGGACCCATTTATCTTGATCGGATAATTTAGACGATAAAATCTTTTGCATTTCGTCATCAAGCTGCGACAATATATTTTGCTCTGATTTCTCTGTATCCTTAAAGCGATGCATGAATTCAGGCGGTACAATCATCATTTTCCTGGCATTTTCCATCTTATTTGAAAATAGAGCTCAATACACCAGTAATTAATGGAGCTAATATCAGTGGTAGGAAAGCGCCCCCCATCTGTATTAGTATTTGGCGCTTCTTTTTTATAGACTCTCCAGGCTTGACTAAGCTACTAAGAACAGTTTTATGCTTCGAGATCGTTGATTTTTGATTAGGCGATAAAGGTATTTTTCCTTTTAAGGTATTAGCACACACTTGCAGATACAGTGGATTTGTTTATCACCTACGGCTTTTAATAATGCGGTTCGCTCCTTGGGCCCGAGTTTATGTAGAGCACGCAACAACTCCGAATTTCTAATTACTGATCGAGACATCACTAATGAATGAGAGTAAATTGGTTAGTGTACGAGCTTTTATACCTCTTTTTCGGAATATAAATATAGCACGCCCCATCTTGTCGAAAAATCGATGTTCTATACCTCGCTATATCAGCTGTACTTTGCTTTAAATCGAATAACAAATACCCGTGTGGCCTAGCTGTGGCGTCCTCGTATGCTTCTTGAAGGAAGCGCGGATTTTCTGGACATATGTGTGGTTAAGTGCTTTATTTGAGCTCTATCTCGCGGATTTTTGAAAAGAATAATGTAATGAGCATTTAGGGAAATATCCCGCTGTCCTTTTCCTTGGTGCAAAATGTTCTGCGTAATAAAAAAACACTGAGGTTATGGTGATGGCTCCCCTTTGTGAATGTGTCAACGACAGAGCTATTTGTCTCCCTCATTAAATCGTCGATTATTAAAAGTTTGGGTTCGGACCCCTCAAAAGATGCTATGTCTGGCAGACCTTGTTGAAATTCGACTAAAGATTTTGATTCTTCGTACAATTTTTGCCACTCGCCATAACACCAAATAACTTTAGCGAAATTTACACTGCAGAATTTGCTCATATTTTTCAGGAAATTTATTACAAAAGATTTTCCCAATCCTGAGGGGCCTGCCACAATAGCCGAAAAAGGATGTGAAAACTGATGCTCCATTTTTATGCCGTGAGCGATTATTACAGTAGGGCCTTCGCTGATAAACTAACTTAAAAATCAAAACGCTCATAATAAATACATAAAAAACGTGGTAAGTGAGGGAATCGAACCCTCGACCTCTCTCGAGAACAGAGCTTAAATCTGACGCCTTAACCACTCGGCCAACCTACCGCATGTATAAACTAACACTCGCCACATAATTAAAAAGAAATACAGTTTAAAACATTTTTTTATTTACAAATTTATACAATATTTCATATAAATTAATCCTTGTACGATTTCATGCGCTCATCTGCATCAATCATCTTCTGCAGTTCTATCATAACATACATTTTAAATTTGAACACAAGTTCCCACAATAAGATGTCGTTAGCGTAACCCTAGCGCAAAGTATTAAAAATGATTGAATCATCAAGACACATTTTCTGCATGTACAGCTTTTTCAAGAATTACTTCAGCAAAAATTTCGAAATTACATTCTGCACGTTTCAAATCGTTGATTTTAACCACCATTAAGTTATACATAAGCAGTAAATTTGCAAGCGTGTCATACGTCACGTAAAGTGTAAATTTGTTCGCAGGGTCCTTTGGAATAATCCTGCAAGTGTCTTTGGTCACATGTTCCACAGTATGTTCACTTAAATCAAATTTAAAAGTTCCTTGTTTCGCCATCACAAACATGTCCGGTAGAGCCTCCAGAAAAATTATGAACGACTCCGCCGTGAATGAAACGCCTGCCCCAATGTCGGTCTTCAGGATTCTTACCACAGGAGAAAAGTTTTTATAAGGATCCAACCCCAAATGAACAGCTTTGCTAGAACTATTGTTTAAAGGCACATAGGGATAACATAATAACCGCTTCTTTTCACGGTGAGTTTGACGGATCTCGGGGGTCATCACAGGAGCTACGTCGTAGGAAGGCATCGTCTCCTGCACGAAAACCCTCAGGTCCTCCTCGGTGGCGTTTAGCTGTGGCGAAGTACCCCGCACCCTCTCGGGCATGGCTGGCGTTTTCTTATTTGTTTTTTTTTGTTGCCGGTCTCTTGCTGTAGGGGCCTGGTTTTTCTTGGCACTTATTAACACTTCGAGGATCCATCTTAGGTAAAACTGATGCTGTTGACACGACGGCTGAGAGTGAAGCAATTCGATGCGATATAGAGCCCGCAGCCACTTTTATACAGGTACTAAAACAATACGTCACCGATACCCCACTCTCGAAACAAATCATGTTGGTGCCTGTGTTTTGCAGTGCAGCCTCTGACGGACAAAGCACTGTTAGTCACAAACGCATGTCTCAACCTGTTTTAAAAAGGGAACTTAGAAAAGCCACTAACGGTTGCAGATAATTTGTGGAACACGGACGTAGAGCGTTCAAATCCGAGCCCGCCAGAGATTTTTCAAAATATAAACAGCAATTCTGTGAATGCAAGAGACAACCAAGGAGCAGAAGAGAAAAAGACGGAAGATTTACCAGTTTTAAATTCAAATATTTCCGCGAAAATTAAAACCGTGAGAAGTGCGTACGCAGAAAACAAAGATGGCCAACACCCGGGAAGTTTAAATTCAAAAAAGGGAACTCAGAAAAAAATCTGAAAAATTTTAAATTCAAACTGGCAGCCGCGAGAAGTGCGCAAGCAAAAAACAAAGATGGCCGACATCCGGGAAGTTTAAATTAAAAAAAGGAAACTTAGAAAAAATCTGAAAAACGAGAGAAAATTTCCTATAGTAAGTAGGGACAATGGAAATCTTGATAATCCATTCATGCGCGCGTAATTTAATCAGAAGCTAATGCGTAATTTAATCAGTAGCACATATCAAAATTAATTAGAGCAAACCGAGAAATTAATAAGAGCAAACCGCGGATTTAATAAATAGAGTGTATAACCATATAAATCATTACTGTTAAGCCGTATATAAATAATTAATTTATCGTTGTTAGACATAGTGCCTGTAGTTTATAAGTAATTTGTGTTCTGCCTTCATAATTCTTGTGTTTGTAAATAATAATAATTACTCGTTGTAAATAAATGTTTAATGCAAGAAGCGTCGTATAATTTTTAAATAGCCCGAACGTAAAAATCTAACAGTGGCGTCAGGTGTCGGGTTGTACCAGGGGCTATAAGAAAATTATTGGACAAACATTAAAATAAATAAATTGTTTACAAAGTGTCGATAAAACGACGGTCAGATAAATAAATTGAAGTGTGTATGTTGGATGCCTGTGACAAGATCCCAGAGCGGCAAAATGGAGGCTCAATTAAGCCAACTTTTCCAGCTGATGCAAGTTGGCCAAGTGAAAACGGAAAAAGCACAAGAGGATCTTAAGAAAGGGATTCCAGTTGGTTAGGACAAGGCGGAAAAGGCGCAAGAAGAGCTGAAAGCCGGGCAGGAAATACTTAAGAAAGAGCTGAAAGCAGCGCAAGAAAAAGTAGTTCAAAAACTTGAGAAAGAATTGAAAGCCACTCAAGAAAAACTGAAAGCGAGCCATGACGAGTTGGCAGAGGAGATGGGAGATGTTCGGGAAGAAATGGAGAGAAAGTGGGCCGGAGTTCGGAGTGACATGCTGGAGCTGCAGGAACAATTTACCAAGTCACGAAGTGGCCAAGGCCAGCCAACTCCCTCTGAATCTGCTGGCTTCTCTTCTCTTGCAGTGAATCAGCCGACCTTATCGCGAGTTGCTGCCCCTCAGGTTGCTCTGTCCTAAGATACTGCCCCAGTGAGGCCGCAACGTCTGGCTTGCACATGAAACTGCCCCCTTACGATGGGAAAACGCCATGGTCAACATATCTGAAGCAATTTGAAGCCGCAGCCGTCGCTAATGGTTGGGGAATGGCAGACAAAGCGACCGCAGTGATCCTGACATTGCGGGGGGATGTCCTGAATGTTCTGCAAATGATTCCAGAAAATCAGCAGAGGGACTTCCAGCAATTGGTGAATCGTCTCGAACGGCGTTATGGCAATGGTCATCTTCAGCATGTGCATTGTGTCCAGTTGAAGAATCGAATTCAGAAGTCTGCAAGAACTTGAGGCCGACGTTGCTCGACTGGTTCGGCTCGCGTACCCATCGGCGCCGGAGGACTTCCTGGAGCAGCTAGCCGTCCAAACATTCGTAGATGGAATGAAAGACGCCGTTACTCAGCAAGCGGTACGTCTGGGGTGCCATAGGACACTGGGAGAGGCCTTAGCCCACGCTTTGGAAGTCGAAGCGGCAAGGAATGCCTCCAGAGGACATGGTCGTGTCCGCGGTGTCGCCACGACGAAAATGGCGCCTGAATCCATGGAGGACATGGTGCGACGGCTCATCAAGCAGGAGACGGGGGAGAAGGGCCCCCGCTGCTGGAGCTGCGGAGAGATAGGTCATCTTAGAGTTCGCTGTCCGAAGAAAGGAGCCCGAGTGTCTAACAAGCCGTGGGAAAACTAATGCGGGTCGACAAGAAGGGGCGAGAGTCGACTCGTAATTGCCATGCCCCGGAGATTCCCATACATGTGTCGCCCGTGCAACACCAGCCTGATAGCCTCTTCATTCATGGGAGAATACATGGAAGAGTTCGGTCTCTGCTGTTGGATACTGGAGCGATGAAGTCCATCGCCAGGTCTGACGTAATACGGGACGATGGTCAGCTGCTGCTCACCAGGACACGCCTTCGCACTGCCACGGGAGGTGCAGTGACCACGCATGGGAAAATAGATTTGACATTGAAGATTGGGAATCAAACCCTCAAGCATGGGGTCCTGATTGCTGACATTGCGGACGAGTTCATCGTGGGAATGGATGTCATGAATAAGTGTGGATTTTCTTTAGACCTGGGACGCGGCGTGTTGCACGTGGGTGGGGAGGAGCTTTCCTTACACCCAAGAAAAGAGATCGCAGTACGAGTGGTATTGGCGGAAGATGTTACTCTGCCGAGACGAACCGAGAGGGTCGTGGATGCATACCTGGATGGCGATCTCCGGGGCAACGTAGTGCGCATGATTGAACCCGATTATGACAAGGAGCTCACTCAGGTTGCGAAGACGTTGGTAAAGACTGGGCTTAAAGTCCCAGTAAGGATGATAAACGTCAACAGGAAATCGGCAACCGTCAGCAGAAACGCAATCCTAAGAAGGTGCACACCGGCCTCAACCGTTGTGAGAAAAATTACTAGTGACAGCGGTAGCAAGGAGAAGGGCTGCCCAAAGGCATTAATTAACACCCTGATGTCTACTTGCAAGGGCATGAGCTAACAAGAACGAAAGAAGATCGAAGATCTGGTGGCCCGGTACCAAGACGTTTTTGAGTGCGGAGACCATCTCAGCGGCCGTACCAACGTAGTTAAGCATAAAATCAATACGGGGGATGCTCAACCGATACGCCAACATCCAAGAAGGTTTCCCCTCGCCAAACGGGAAGAAGCTGAGAAGATTGTCTAAGATATGCGAAACCAAGAGATTAACGAACCGTCCAGCAGCCCGTGGGCCCCGCCTGTGGTTCTTATCAAGAATAAGAATGGATCGACGAGGTTCTGTGTTGACTACCGACAGCTGAATCATGTGACCAAAAAAGACAGCTACCCTCTGCCACGAATCGATGATACCCTGGACACGCTCTCCGGTTCTCAATGGTTCTGGACGCTAGACTTGAAGAGCGGTTATTGGCAAGTCGGAATGGAACCTGCGGACAGGGATAATACTGCATTTACTATCGGAACTGGGCTCTAGCAGTTCTCCGTCGTGCCGTTTGGTTTGTGCAATGCCCCGCCACGTTTGAGAGGCAGATGGACACCGTCCTGAAGGGTCTATCTTGGCAGACCTGCCTGATATACTTGAACGACATCATAGTGGTGGGTAAATCCTTCAACGAGCATCTAAAAAACCTGGAGGAAGTGTTCGGTAGACTGCGATTTGCCAACCTGCGGTTAAGTCCAAAGAAGTGCCACATCTTCCAAAAGGAGGTACAGTACCTGGGGCACGTCGTATCCCGCCAGGCAGTAACAGTAGACCCGAGTAAGGTGAAGGCAGTGCAGGATTGGCCAATCCCGAAGGATAAGCATGAGCTGCGAAGCTTCCTGGGCCTCTGTACTTACTACCGACGATTTGTGCTGGGCTTTGCAAACATTGCAAAACCGTTAGCCCGTCTAACGGAAGAGGGACGACAGTTCGAATAGAATGCTACGTGCGCGGAGGCCTTCGAGACGCTCAAGACTGCCTTAACCAGTTCACCTGCACTTTGCTATCCACGTCAGGAAGGCCAGTTTATCCTCGACACTGACGCTAGCAATGTCCCAGGTCCAAAATGGACAAGAGTCCTGGCATATTTCAGCAAGGTCTTGTCCAAACCAGAGCGCAACTATTGAGTAACCAGGAGGGAGCTTCTGGCAGTAGTCAAGTCCGTGGAGTATTTTTATAAATACCTGTATGGCAGAAATTCTTGCTAAGGACCGACCATGCTGCTCTAAGATGGCTACTGCAGTTTAAGAACCCTGAAGGACGGGTGGCTAGGTGGATCGAGCGCCTACAAGAGTACGACTTTAAAATAAATCATCGACCTGGCACAGCCCACCGCAACGCCGATGCTTTATCCAGGAGGCCCTGCCCTGCGGACTGCAGCCACTGTTCAAGACTGGAGAGTCGTGCGGTACCCATCAATCGTACCACTGTAGTCGACGACTCGTGGGAGCTAGACGAGTTGCAGAACAGCCAGGAGAACGACCCCGACTTAGGCACGGTTATAGCCTGGAAGCCAGATGGCCGTCGACCTGCCTGGCACGAGGTGTCCGCCACCAACCCAAAGGTGAAGACCTATTGGGCGCAATGGGACTCCTTGCAGCTGGACAACAACGTCCTGACCAGAATCTTGGAAGACGAGGACGATAGGGCAACGAGATCACAATTGGTGGTTCCAAGGAGTAGAGTGGCCGAGGTTCCGCGCCACCTGCATGATGGCTCCTCTGGGGGACACTTCGGATTGAAGAAGACGTTGCAGAAGGTCCGAGACCGGTTGTACTGGGCGAGCTGCAAAGATGATGTCCGAGAGTGGTGCCGGAGGTGCAAAGCCTGCACTACAGGAAACGGACCGGTTGGTAGACGTAGCGCTCCGATGCGGCAGTACAACGTCGGTAGTCCGTTTGAGAGGATAGCCATCGACATCGCTGGACCATTCCCCGAAACCAAATCAAGAAATAAATACATCCTTATGTGCATGGACTACTTCGCCAAGCGGCCCGAAGCGTACGCCCTTCCGAATCAAGAGGCCGGTACTGTCGCTGATGTTCTGGTGAAGGAGTGCTTCAGCAGTTTTGGAGCTCCCCTGGAGTTACATTTCGATCAGGGCCGGAATTTCGAGTCTGGACTGTTCCAGAACGTTTGCAAGCTACTGGGGATACACAAGACCCGGACCACTGCCCTCCATCCTCAATCGGACGGGATGGTGGAAAGGATGAACCTTACCATGGGGAAGCATCTGTCCAAGGTGGTTTCCGAGCATCAGCGTGACTGGGACCAGTACATTCACCTGTTCCTAATGGCCTACCAATCGGCAGTACAAGAGACAACCAACCACACCCCAGCCGCGGTACTCTTTGGGCGTGAGCTGCGATTGCCATGTGACCTCAAATTTGGAAGAAAGCCTGGCCAAGAAACGGCCGGCGAGGACTACGTGGGGAACCTGAAGAAGAGGATGGAAGAGATCCACGACGTCGTACGCCGAAACATTCAGGGTGCCAGCGACTGAATGAAGGACCGATATGATGCCCGCGCTGAGGCCGGTAGTTTCCAGCCTGGCGATTTGGTATGGCTTTATAACCCCCAGAGGCATCGTGGTCTCTCCCCCAAGCTTCAAAGGAACTGGGAAGGCCCCTACACTGTAGTTGCGCGACTGAATGACGTGGTATACCGAATCCAGAAACCTCCTCGAGGATAGTGCAGGGTGGTGCACTTCAATGGGTTGGCCCCACATGCCGGAACCAATGAGGAAGTGGAGGTTGTCACGGAGCAACCCCTGAGACGACTAGGGACCGAAGAAACCTCCTTCCAGGAGTTTATGGCCGCTTATGGGGGTACGAAGACTGCGCGATTTGGGGTCACTACAGAGGTGCAGCTTGACCTGTTGGACACCCTGCGGAAGTATTCCCTGGCACACTGCGTCGCCCAGGACCTCCGGATGTCTAGGGGAATCGCCGCTGCCTTCCGGGAGAAGTTTGGCCGGTTAGACCAGTTGCGAGAGCAGACACCTCAGGTTGGCAGAACTTTGCAGCTGAAGGAAGGCAACAGCTCCATTTATTACCTGGTGACGAAAAGGTTGTCTTACGAAAAACCTAGTTACCAGGAGCTCTGGTCTGTTCTTTTGGACCTTAAGGAGCAGATGGTGAAGAACGGCGAAACCCGGCTAGCGGTGCCGAAATTAGGATGCGGCCTGGATTCGTTGAACTGGAGGATCGTACGCAGCATGCTGGAAGTAGTCTTCGACCGGACCGGCATCCAGATCGATGTCTGCTGTTGCAGCCCGTTGCATTGAGCCCACGGTGGACTGCTACTTCTTCAACTAGTCCGTGTGAAAGAAGGGCACCGATTGCAAATACCGCCATCAAACCCCCACAAGAGCGAGTGGCAGGCGCCCGACGCAACTCGTTCTGGAACAGAACGACCTAAGATGGGGGCATTGTAACGACCTTTCGATCAGGCAGCTGAAAACGCGTGAGGCACAGCCGCCAGGAGATGACCTTGGGGACAGCTGCGGACGAATGAGTCATTGTTCCAGAACTTTGAAAAACGTCCTTGGATCCAGAACTTTGAAAAGCAGCCGGGCCGCTGCGGATATATGAGTCACGCCCGAGGTCAATACACGCGACACGTCACCGTTGCCGGAATGGTTTCGACTCTTTCAGGAAGGAATTAGCCGGCAATATAAATATGCGTTCGCAGGAATAGAAGTCAGTTCTCATCAAACTCGAAGGCGTAAGGCCGACACATAAATAAACGCGTGTATAACATAAATATCCACATAAATAATTGATGTTTAATCCAGTGTAAATAAATAGAGTGTATAACCATATAAATCATTACTGTTAAACCGTATATAAATAATTAGTATATCGTTGTTAGAACTAGTGCCTGTAGTTTATAAGTAATTTGTGTTCTGTCTGCCTTCATAATTCTTGTGTTTGTAAATAATAATAATTACTCGTTGTAAATAAATGTTTAATGCAAGAAGCGTCGAATAATTTTGTAAATAGCCCGAACGTAAAAACGTAACAGTATAATAGTTTTCTGAGTTTAATGAACAGATTAGTTATGTGGACATCCCATATCATGTATTGGTCGACAATAAAGCTTATGTATTTTATGGATGTAGTTTTATGAATTTATATGCATTTATAGTTGCATAAGGGGCAGTTACTACTTGTATTATAATTTTGGATTATGTCAGTTGCGTATTTTCATAAATACTAAAGGATACTACTCGTACCCCATGAATTTCCATTCCTTTCAGTAATATGTCATGATTCACAGTGTCGAAGGCCTTTGCTAAATCAAGAAATACAGCAGCATAGTCTTTGGAGTTATCTAATAAATCATATATTTTGCTAGAAAGTTGTGTTACCTACTACATCTTCAGTTCATTTATTTTGCATAAATCCATAATGAATTAGTCATATACGTAATTTTGTACTTTAATAAGTTCATAAGTCTGTTTTTATCTACTTTTGTTATTAAATAAATAGGCCTATAATTCTTAATAGAATCTCTTGAGCCATTTTCATATAATGGAATTACAATTGTTGTTTTAGACAATTGGGAAAATAACCATATAAAAAGCAATCATTAAACATCTTTGTAAGTGGTTCAGCAATTATTTCCGAGATAGATTTGAGGACTGCGTCTGTAATATTAACTGCACCGGGAGATTTATTAGATTTTAACAAATTTATTATATTCAAAACCTCAGTTGCATCGTCGGTATTAAAAAGAAGTTCTAGGAACATACAATAATTATAAAAAACAGAACAAAACAATAAAACTGTTTGTGATAGGTTACACAAAATATGTCGATTTACAAAGTCAGCTATTGAAATTTCTCAATGAAACCTTGGCAGGACGTTGCAAACATGTTGCAAACAAATGCAGTTTTTGCAGAATTTACAGTGATAAGTAGTAGCAGTATTTCTAATCTCCTTGCTGTATTTTAATTATGATTTTACAGAAGAGGGGAATTTCCCGAGTTCTATAGAGCAAAATCTTATGTACATATGAAAAAGGCGAATTAGGTAGGTACCTTGCTTCCAGTAGCAGCCAAACCTGACTTAGAAATTTCTGAACTTTGTTACCACAGTATCACAAATCCGAAGGTTGGGCCTTACAGGTCCAATTCCATTACTATATCTAAATGCTAAATGCTAATTATAAATAACCACATAGGAACATGTCCCATCTAACCGATAGGAGCTTAAGCACACAAAGTTTTTTTTATCAAAGTTACAACAAAATTAGGTTTTCCTAGACCCGTGGAACTCAGGGTTAACTATTTTGCAGATATTAACAATTTTCTGCAAAATATGCAAAATTTAATGCTGCTGCTGTAAGTAAATAAATAATAAATAAATAAATAAATCTTTATTCAATATCTCAATCGCAAGAACGAAGTTTAGCAGAGCTATTCTTCTACTTAGCCCTTGTACATACAATAAAAATAACAAAATGAAATGCAATGCCAAAATACATAAATACCAAAATACATAAACACAATGACAATGTATCACAGATATACTCGGTATTGTAATTAAACCTCGATGCCTTAAGTTCAGATTATGCACATCAGTCCTGTATTGTATAAATAGGGAGGCTGTTTGTCTGACATTATATTATGAAATAATAATGCACTATGGAAATATATTCTGTTTTTCATATTTAACCACTTTGTATCATGTGATTTATGAGAAATATGATCAAATTTGCAAATGCCGTAAATAAACCGTATATAGGAATTCTGAACACGCTGTATACGTTGCAGTGTCTCACAGTCTAGTCCTGGCCCATACACTGGAGCATAATAGGTAAACTGTGATAACACCAATGAATCGCAGAGAATAGTTTTAACTTTCTGATTTAAGTATGATCTTTGTGGATATAAAAGCTTTAAATTATAATATGCCCTTTGAATACATTTGCAAACGTGCTCTTTATATCTGAATGATTTATCCATAATTAAACCTAAATTTTTACACTGTTCACTAGTGGTAAGTATCTCAGTGTTATCTTTGTTTATGTGTGGTACTATCAGGTAATCATCTGTTTTACCAAATAATAAAGCACATGATTTTAACGGATTTAGCAGAAGTGCATGCTGTTGCGATAGGCTAGAAATAATATCTAAATCATCATTTACATCATGAACTGCACGCCCAATATGATCAGGACGAAATGCATGATATATCTGGGTATCGTCAGCGTACATGTGAACACTACAAATCGCTAATCTGTTATGGAAGTTGCCAGTGTATACCGTAAAACGAAGTGAATCACAATATGAGTGTGAATCACAACAATTTTCAGGAAGAAGTTTTGTTTTTGTGTAGAACTGCCAACATTGTATCAACTAATTCGCGCCAGCGTATTTATGTTGGTAGTAACCTCAAGTTACAAGTTACTAAAGCAAGTTGGTTTCGGTCGTGAACACGTATGGTGAGGTTAATGTGCATGTTTGTATAAATACCTGTTCTGAATCAATTTTTATAGTGCTGCCAAACTTCTATTGAGAAATCGCGAAGTATCTACAAGAACTGATAACGCTGTTAACCATAGGTGCGTCTGATATTCAGGTAAGTTAGGTACCTATGCTAAAATTTGAAAACGGTTAAATTTGTAGCGTAATCACAATATTTTTTTTGTCCAGTGGTGTCCGTCTCGGGTGCATTTCGGGGTGAATGACACCACTATGCCACGCCACCATAAACGCGATCCTGGTGCCAAACTACATCGAAAATATGATGTAAACTGTTATATATGATATTTAGATGTTATGAGAATTGTTATATATGACATGATACTTTAGATGTAATAAGATTGGATGAAATAATAAACTTAGATACATAACATGGTGACAGCTAAAAAAGCGAATCCAAGAAATTAATAAAACGTTCATATTAAACGACAAACAGAATAAGGGAAACATAATTCAAAATATTAAAATGGATCTGAAGCCACCCAAGGAGCTAGAGCTTACTAGAAATGTCAGCGAGAACTGGAAAAAGTGGAAAGCTAGGTTCGTAACCTACATGGTAGCTACGGAGAAACACCAAAAGGATGATGAAGTTAAAATTGCACTGCTACTCAGCATAATGGGAGAAGCGGGACAAGACATATTTTCCACATTAGGTATGTCTAAAGCTGAAGCAAAACATTATAACACAGTTTTGCAGAAATACGATGCCTACTTTGAGCCCATGAAAAATATAGTTTTTGAAAGATTCAAATTCTTCACACGGACGCAGAATCCGGAAGAGAGTATCGACAACTATGTAACGGAGTTGAAAAAACTAGCAGATACCTGCGAATTCAAAAGTGATAAGGACAACCTCATACGAGACCGAATTGTTCTAGGGGTGCATGATAAAAAGCTGCAGGAAGCACTACTGAGGGAAACTAAACTTGATCTAAAAAAGGCAGTTGAGGTTTGTAAAGCAAGGGAGACCTGCAATCAACACATTAAAATTGTAGCAGAAGGACAAGTCCAAGAAATAAACGCTATCATAAAACAAAAGCACACTGGTGATGTGGCAAAATCACACAAACAAAATATCCCAAAAGGTAAATGCAGTCGCTGTGGTACAGAACATCAACCAAGAAATTGTCCAGCTTGGGGAAGCAAATGTAGGAGATGCGGTCTACCCAATCACTACGCTAAAGTATGCAAAGCTAAATTTGTACGTGAAATACAGTTTAAAGCAGCCAGCAACAGTGTAACAGTAGAACAAGCACCAACACAGGAAATTGAGGATGAATCACTCTATCTAAATGCTTTATTTGAAGTAGTAGAGGAAAAGGCAGTTGCAGCAATAACAGAAGGGAAACTTTCATTTAAAGAATACTTGTGGATTAACGGGAAGCAAGCAGAATTCAAGATCGATACAGGATCAGATGTAAACATATTACCCGACACAATTTACAATCAAATAACACCAAGACCACAGTTGAGCGAACCAGACTCAATAATAGCTTCCTACACAGGTCACAAACTTCCTATATTAGGTTATTGCATGTTAGAATGTAAGGCAAAGAAAACAAGGACCGAAGTATTAAAGTTCCATGTGACAACGTCAAAAACAATACCAATAATAGGAGCCAATGCTTGTCTAAAATTAAAATTAATAGCAAGAACAAATTTCATCTGTGAGAAAGCAGTGGAGATAATCCAGCAAAATAAGGATGTATTCGAAGGAATAGGTAAATTGAAAACAACTTACAAAATTAAACTAAAGCCAAATGCTGAACCCAAAGTGGCAGCAACTCGTAAGATGCCAATAGCACTTATGCCAAAAGTGAAAGAAGAGTTGGAAAGATTAGAAGGAAAAGGAATCTAAGTGAAGCAAGAGGAACCAACAGAGTGGGTACATCCCGTAGTAATCGTCCATAAACCAAATGGAGCAGTACGTCTCTGAATTGACCCGAGAGAACTCAACAAGTATATTATAAGAGAAAGATATGAAATTCCTACTATAGATTACATACTTTCACAACTTGAGGGTGCAAAATACTTTACGGTCTTGGATGCATCATCAGCATTTATGCAAGTTCCACTAAGTGAAGAGAGCTCAAAACTCTGCACATTTACAACGCCATTTGGTCGATACAGTCTTCAGAGAATGGGATATGGCCTAAGCAGCGCACCAGAGGTATTCCAAAGAATTATGTCCGACATATTTAATGGCATAGAAGGAGTACAAGTATACTTCGATGACCTAATCATATACGCTAAAACAATCGAGAAGCACAATGAAAGATTGAAATTGGTAATATCAAGAGCAAGGCGAGAAAATCTAAAGTTGAGCAAAGACAAACTACAACTGTGTGCAACGAAAGTGAAATTCTTGGGACATACAATCTCAGAGGAAGGAGTACAAGTAGATAATGCTAAGACAGCAGCAATTCTAAACATGGAAGCACCTACAAACAAGACAGAATTACAAAGATTTTTAGGAATGATAACCTACGTTTCAAAATTTATTCCAAGAGCATCAGAAAGAACTGCAATACTGAGGCAACTGCTCAGTGAGAAAAATCAGTGGGTATGGACAGAAACTGAGCAGGAATGTTTCAAGAATCTAAAAGATCTAGTGACAAAAGCACCAATCTTAAGACACTTCAATCCTACAGAAGAGATAACATTAACTGTAGATGCTAGCCAGCTTGGTATGGGAGCAGCCATAATGCAAGGTAACCAGCCCATAGCATATGCATCATGTAAATTAACCAACACTCAGCAGCGATATAGCCAAATTGAGAAAGAATTGTTAGCGGTCCTTTTCGGTTGTCAACGATTTCATTTTTATCTGTATGGAACAAGATTTAAGGTAGAAACTGACCACAAACCCTTGATATCTCTGGTGAAAAAACCACTAGACAGCCTATCTCCAAGACTGCAAAAGATGGTTTTGAAATTAATGAAGTATGACATGCAGCTTATACACGTGCCAGGAAAACAAATGTATATCGCAGATACATTATCACGGGCACCTGACAACAAAATACTAGAAGCAAAGTTCATCGATGAAGACAACATTAAGAGAATTAACTCTATAGTTTTTTTTTTTTTTTTTTTTTTGGCATTTCGGGATCGAAGCCCATCAGCCACATTAATAACTGTCGTAGATTAGGAAGAAAAGACTAGACACTGTCAGACAACAATCCCACTTTTACGCATATATTTTATGATAGAGCCGAATACATGTACATTATTGGTGCTTAACACTGTTGTTATATTTATTGGCAGCTGCATACCAAGTAAGATAAGCTCATTCAAAAACGAGTCACGATGCTCTGCATATTTTCCACAGCCGAAGAAAAGATGGTTAAGATCTGCAGTTTCCGAACCACAATCACAATCTGCTGTACCTACAAGTTTTAATTTGAACAAATGGGCGGGAAACTGCCCATGTCCAAACTTTAACCTCGCTATCGTTGTATAGCTGTAGCGGGACACCTTAATATTTTTATGCCACCTAGTAAAATAAACCGACGGGTGAATACAAGCATATTGTGTGCCTCTTTGTTGACCAAACTCCCGCCAACGCCTCTCCCATGCTTGGTTTACCGTCTCTACTTTTGCTATTCCCAGTGCTTCTTGTTTTGACAATTGAGTCATCACTGTGGTACCTTTATGTATTGCCGCTTTTGCCAAGAAGTCAACTTTCTCATTAGGTATTATGCCCGAATGTCCCTTGATCCAAACAAAGCTTACTTCTACGTCCTTTGCTCTTAAAGCTGCACATAATGTTACTATATCTAAAATGAGTGGATGATGTTTAGCGAAGTATTTTCTGTTCATTAATGCTCGTAATACACTTTGAGCATCACTCATGATAGCTGCACGAGAAATTGTACTAAGACTAATGAGCTTTAAGGCTTCGAAGATGGCTTTAGCTTCCGCAGAGAAAACGCTAGTAAGAGGATTAATTTTGAACATTTGACTATCCCCATTAAGCGAATCATAAATGGCACACCCGCAGCCCGTTTCTGATTTAGATGCGTCCGTATAGATTATAGAAGTATCGGGGAGAGTTTCTATTATCTTTGCAAACACTTCTTTATTATTCCACATATCCGCTGTATAAGGTGGTATAATTACAGTAAGGGGGTTGATGTAATCATAATAGTCTATATTGGGGATTTTAGTTATTCTGATATCATTTTGAAACTTAGATATATACCTGTATGCTTCTGCAAGCGGTGGGGAGCTTTTCTTCTGCCAATATAAATTTGTGAGATCAAAATGGTTTAGTTTGTGGATATTATGAAACAAGACTTTAAGTGGAAGCGTTTTAAGCTTAAGTAAGTATTTAATAGACAGATACCTTCGACGGATTTCTAACGGCGGTTCTTCGGCTTCCACGTATAAAGCTTCTACTGGCGTTGACTTCATTGCTCCCACGCAAATACGCAACCCTTTATTTTGCAATACATTAATACGCTGTAACTGATATTTACTGGCGCTACCGTATAGTGTACAACCAAAGTCAATGTGTGATCGTATACATGCATTGAAAAAGAGGCGAGCTGTCATCACATCCATTCCCCATTTAACTTTAGTAAGCGTTCGTAATACATTTATGTATTGTTCACATTTACTAGTAATATAGTTGATGTGACTAGTCCATTTTAATTTGTTATCTAAAACTATACCTAAATACTTTATTGTATCTCTAACAGGTAGTTTAATATTTCCTAAAGTAATCAGATTTGACGGAAGATTTCTATGACGTGAGAAAAACACCACAGCAGTTTTACTGGTAGATAGTTCCAGACCATTGTCAAAAAGCCACTTTTTAGTACGATCCATAGCGACAGATAAACTATTTTTTAATTTTTGTAAAGATTTATTGGATGAAACCATGCATACATCATCTGCGTACTGAATAATTTTAATATTGGCATTAAAAATGTTATGAAAATCCATTGTATACAAATTAAACAAAAGTGGACTCAAGACTGAGCCTTGAGGCAACCCAGTGGAAACCGTTCTTGGTCCTAGAACAAAGTTATCATTTGCTCTGGCATAAACAATGCGATTCCTAAAAATGTCAACAATTCTTTGGGCACACGTTCCGGGAATCCCCACTAAAACTAACTTATATTCCAGGATATCTAGGTTTACAAAGTTATACGCACTTTTAATGTCAATAAACACACTTCCTACATATAAATTATTTGAGAAACCTAGTTGAACCTCTGTGACTAAATCAGTTACTGCATCTGTTATCCCCAGCATTTTGCGAAATCCATACTGTTGTGGGGCAAGGATATTATTATTATCTATCCACCATTCTAATCTGTTCTTTATCATTCGTTCATAAGTTTTTAATATACACGAAGACAACGAAATTGGTCGATATGAATCTGCGCGAGTAGGATCTGTATGCGTTTTTTGTATACCAATAATAACCGTCTGTTTAAGTTGTGAGAGCTCCACCCCACCAACCCACATCTCGTTGTATATGGAAAGTAACACTGCTTTCAACTCATCAGGTAATCCTTGCAATAACTTGTAGGTTATATAGTCTAAACCTGGAGCTGAGTCTTTTGGACCTTTCCATGCTTCCTCCAGTTCCATCATAGCAAATGGCCTGTTTAATAAATATTCCTTATCTATCGCACTGCTATACGTTTTTTTCCTGTTACTAACATATGACGGCGTTAACAGATCAAAGAATTCAGATAACCACTCATGGCTTTCGCATTTGCCTGAATTTGTTTCGATTCTCTTAAATTTTTTAATTGAGTTCCAAATTTTTGCACAGGGAGTATTTCTATTTAGACTACTACAGAATGTTACAAAACCGTTTCGTTTTTTTTTTTTTAGAAATCGTTTAGCATATGCCTGTGTTTCTTGCAATTTGATATAGTTATCATAATTATTATGGATCTTATATTGCCTCAGTACTTTTCTCCTCTCTTTTACAACTTGGGTGCATTCATCATCCCACCATGGTGGCGGAGATTTAAACTTACGAACGATTGGTTTTCTAATCTTAAAGCAGTGATCAGCTGCTGAGCCAATACAATTATAAAGATATATTAACCTAGCCTCTGCAGCATATTCATAAACTTTTTCATCGAAGTGTGCGATAATGTACTTTTTAAAATCATTCAGCCCGTTAGAGTCGATTTGCCATTTACGATTTGGATAGTAACTAAAATATGTTGATACCGTTGTGGCTATAGTCAGTAAAATCGGATAATGATCAGAATTGTACGTGTCTTCTAACACTTTCCAAGATGATTTAGCTGCAATTTCAGGAGAGACCAAGGTGATATCTAGGACTGATGCGCCTTGACCTGGCCTGCTAATTCTTGTTGGACTCCCATCGTTTAAAAACACCAAACCGTTATTATCTATTGATTTTAATAGAATATTACCGGCATTATTTGATTTTGTGGACCCAAATGCGTAGTTATGTGCATTAAAATCTCCCCCAATTATGCATGGTTTTGAAATTTGAGAAAAAAATAGGCTGTAATCCTCACAACTTATATCAGCTTGTGTCGGTCTATATATAACCACAATTGATAATTTTATTTGAGTAAGAAGTATACCACACATGTTCACATTTTCCGGAATATTATTAAACCTGATTGGTGTAAAAGGTATCGACTTATTAATCAAAATTGAAACGCCACCATACCCATCCATTCTATCGTCCCTAATTACATGGAAGTGTTTAAAAAATATGTTATATGTAGGCTTGTACCAAGTTTCACAAATAAGTGCAATATCTACGTTTTGTTCGGAAAGAAGATTTATTAAGTTTTCTTTCTTGGACCAAGCCGATTGAGCGTTCCATTGAGTTATGTTTAATGTATAATTAGCCATTGAAGTTATTATAAAAAAAAAGTATATGTGTGTTTAAAACGTAGATGTATCCGTTGAATATCCTTGAGAAGCATTATCTTCTTGGGAAGAGCTATGTGGTTGGCCTTCACCGGATTGTATTTTTAGTTTTTTGATTAGCCTTTTAAGCCGCGACTTCAGTGAATTAGTTTTAACAGCGCGAGTCACTGTTATTAGTAATCCTACTAAAGAGCCAATGTCTGTTACATATGACTGTGCAATCGATAGTACGTCTTGTTTATTTTTTGATTCCATTAAAAGGTCGCAAAAATTGTAACTAATAATTTCAATGTTTTCAGAGAAAATGTCTTTAAATTCTATAAAACCGTCGGCGTCGTCGTCCCGTTTAATGGAATCATCTTTCTTTTTTTTACTTAATGGTTTAACAAATTCGATTGTCTGAAACGGATTTGTTTCGACTGTTTTACCTTCGCCTTGCTTATTTATCTGTTCGTTATTTAAACTAATAGCATCGGAATCAACCGACGACCTAGCTGGACGCTTTTTTGTAGGTGAAACTGTAATTTCAATATTTTGATCCTCGTTGCGATATTCTACCGGAGATATCAAAGGTCCCCTGTTGTTTTCATTAGTCTCCTCTAATTGAGGGGGCGCATGGACTTCGGCGGTCACTATTTCAGTATGTTGTTCTTGATTTGTGTGACATTTGTTTGCGATATGACCTATTTTTTTACATTTAAAGCAGCGGATTTCATCCGTAGTAAAAAAAATTCTAAAGGAATTCTGTTTGAACTGAATCAAACATGATTCAGGTAATGTATCACTTTCTTCTAACACAACATATACCTGCCGCCTAAAACTCAATACGTGCCTGTATTCTGGTTTATTTAAACCAGCGCCAATAAAATTAACCGCAGAAACTACTTTAAGACCTAGCCGTTTAAGTTCCATTTCTATGATGTCATGTGGTAGACATGGCGATACGTTCGACATAATTATGCGTTTGGCAGGGGATACCAAGCGCCGTGCTGCTATAAACATATTATTCAACGTGATACCGCCATGGTTAGTCATAAAAGTATCTACCACCTCTTTAGATGATAAATAAATACAAACTCGGTTATTGGAAACACGAGAAGCAAATACTACCTTTTTTGGTCCTACCAATTCACCTACTGCAATGATATATTCGTTTTTTTGTGTGTTCTCTATTGTATCAAAAACGATAGCTTGATCACGCTCGGGAAAGTTATATTTAACGTTAGAGTCTTTAACAACAGATGCGAATGACTGAGAGTTAGTGTTAATATTCATATTGACAGGGTTAGAATTAACGGTACGGTTACTTTCAACTTCCGAATTACCTCCGTCCACAGAAGTAATTCGGTTAATGCCCGCAGTATCCATGCAGACAGATAAAATATTCGTGCCTGGTGTCCAGCCGATATCTCGGCCGGCCACTCTCCACGCACGCGGGCGCACAAGCTCGCGTGGACGAGAAGTGCGATATGAGTTTCAAATCCCCACTACATACGTATACCCACATATAATAATACGTACAGAAAAACAAATTAAGCAAAATGCTAATAAAATAAGAACTTATTACAAAAACTTAACTTAATTTGGGTAGTTTCACTGTAGTTGTGAGACCGTTTGTAATACACTTCACGAAATAACGTTCTAGTATCAGTTTTCACCCGTAATTTTGTCAGCACAAACACGCGCGTGTTACTCGCAGCTGAACCACGGCCGAACTCAACTCTATAGTTATGACAGCGTTAGGGAGAGAAGATTATGCAAGATGCACTAAAGAAGATCCAATTTTACAGCAGGTTGAACAATACATCAAAGAAGGTTGGCCAAGAAAGAGGGTAGATGTAGCCAAAGAGTTAAGAGTTTACTGGGATTTACAAAGAGAACTAAGCCTGGAGGATGGAATGATCTACAAAGGACATCGATTAGTGGTTCCACAAAAGAAGCGAGAAGAGGTAATCAAGAAAATTCATGTAGACCGCATCTCCTACATTTGCTTCCCCAGGCTGGACAATTTCTTGGTTGATGTTCTGTACCATAGCGACTGCATTTACCTTTTGGGATATTTTGTTTGTGTGATTTTGCCACATCACCAGTGTGCTTCCTATGCTTTTGTTTTATGATAGCGTTTATTTCTTGGACTTGTCCTTCTGCTACAATCTTAATGTGTTGATTGCAGGTCTCCCTTGCTTTACAAACCTCAACTGCCTTTTTAGATCAAGTTTAGTTTCCCTCAGTAGTGCTTCCAGCAGCTTTTTATCATGCACCCCTAGAACAATTCGGTCTCGTATGAGGCTGTCCTTATCACTTTTGAATTCGCAGGTATCTGCTAATTTTTTCAACTCCGTTACATAGTTGTCGATACTCTCTTCCGGATTCTGCGTCCGTGTGAAGAATTTGAATCTTTCGAAAACTATATTTTTCATGGGCTCAAAGTAGGCATCGTATTTCTGCAAAACTGTGTTATAATTTTTTGCTTCAGCTTTACACATACCTAATGTGGAAAATATGTCTTGTCCCGCTTCTCCCATTATGCCGAGTAGCAGTGCAATTTTAACTTCATCTCGCATGTAAAAATAAAGCTAAGCAGTCAGTATACTGGCCAAAAATGAACAACGATATTGAAAGATTTATACAAAATTGTAACGTATGCATGAGCTATTCCAGAAGCAATATCAAGCAACCGCTAATCCCTCATAGAATACCAGAGTTGCCATGGCAAAACGTAGCAATTGATTTTGCCTATATAAACAAAGCGGACTACTTAATATTAGTGGACTATCACTCAAAGTATGTAGAAATAAGGAAACTACACTCAAAAACAGCACAGGCGGTAATCGGAGCTCTGAAAACCATATTTAGAACGCATGGAATACCACTGACTATTAACTCAGATGGGGGACCACCTTTTGACTCAGGTGATTATAAAGCGTTTTCAGACCTTTATGATTTTCAAATACAGTTGTCTAGTCCACGATACCCAAAATCAAACGGAATGATCGAGAGGACAGTGCAAACTGTAAAAGGATTATTAGAAAAAGCAAGAAGAAGTAACACTGATCCAAATCTGTGTATACTGGAACACAACAACAGTCCAAAAAATAACCTACCTGCACCAGCTGTTTTATTAATGGGTCGACAACTACGATCAACAACTATAATGGCAAAGGAGAATTTGAAACCAAAATTCAAAGTGGAGACAACATTGAAGAAGCTCGAGGCAAACCAAAAAAATCAAAGGCTTACTACGATCAAACATCTCAAGAAAGAAAGCCATTATTAGCCAATCAACCCGTGTATCTCCAAACGGGAACTAGAGAATGGACACCAGCAAAGGTTATAGGCAGATATAATGATCGCTCCTATGTAGTTCAAACAAACAACAGAGAATATAGAAGAAATCAATCATATTTGAGACCAGTCCATCAGGAAGAGAAAGACAACTTTGAAGAGGCAGAAGGAAGGTATGGAAATAGCGAAACAGAAGGTCAGACACAGGCAAGTCCAAAGCAGCAAGTACCAACAGAAGGAAGCCTAAAACAGCAAGAGCGAATTGAAGCACCAGTGACCAGACCCGGAAGAGCAGTTAGAAAACCCCTTCGATACCTGGAATAGGACATTCTAAAGGAAGGGCATGTTATATATGATATTTAGATGTTATGAGAATTGTTATATATGACATGATACTTTAGATGTAATAAGATTGGATGAAATAATAAACTTAGATACATAACATAAACAAAATTAAATTAGCTATTGCCGACATTAAAGCAGGTCTTACCTATAGAGCTGCAGGAGAAAAATATGATATAGATCACGCTGTCCTGTATAGATATGCAAAAAAAGGAGATTCTGTAAAGAAAAAAGGTGGACAAACGGTTCTAAGCACCAGAGTGGAAGAATTATTGGTTAAAAACATTATCACCTGTGCAAATTGGGGATATCCCATGGATGTCTACGATGTCAGAATGCTCGTGAAGTCATATTTAGACAAATTGGGCATACAAGAGAAACGCTTTAAAAATAATTTACCGGGCAAAGACTTTGCTAAATCGTTCCTGCAACGTCATAAGGAGAAAATATCTATTCGTATGTGTCAAAATATAAAACGTGCGCTTGCAGGAGTGTCTTCAGCAACCATCAATGACTACTTTGACAACCTCGAAGAATCTCTTAAAGATATTCCGCCATCCCATATCATAAACTACGACGAGACTAATCTTAGCGACGATCCAGGTCGCAAAAAAGTAATTAGGAGAGGAACGAAGTACCCAGAGAGAATTGCCAATCATAGTAAGTCGGCCACTTCTCTTATGTTTTGCATGTTCAGGTGATGGGTCCCTTCTACCTGTCTATGTCGTCTATCAGGCACTGCATAAGTACGAATCATGGACCATAGGTGGACCTAAAGGCACTCGGTACCAAGGTCCGTAAATATAGCAAGCTTTGAAGCATACTACGAATATATTTACAGACCTTGCTCGGTACAATTCGACACCTTCTGGATGGTTCGATTCACGTTGTTTCGAGATTGGCTCAAAAATATTGTTATACCCTATTGCAAAGATTCGAATGGTCCCAAAATACTAATTGGGGATAATTTGTCCTCGCATATTTCAGTGGAATGTGTGGAACTTTGTCAAAAAGAAGATATTTCTTTCATCTTCCTACCCTCCAATTCGACTCATATAACGCAGCCCTTAGACGTTGCATATTTTAGACCAGTAAAAACCGCCTGGCGCGTAATTTTAACTAAGTGGAATAAAACAGCCGTACGCAGAGAATCAAACGATTCCAAAGCACATATTTCCTTCTCTATTAAAATCGCTTATGCAAACTGTTGCAGAAAATTCTGCTAAAAATATCAAATCTGGTTTCAACAAATGTGGAATCATACCTCTTAATAGAGAGCGTGTTCTATCACGGTTACCCCCTGAAGATCTACAGGAAGTTCGTGATGAACATGAGAACCTCTTAAATGAATCGGTAGTGGATTTGTTAAAATCAATGCGTTATGATGATCAACCTAAAAAGTGAACCCAAAGCAAGAAAGTCTCTGTTGAAGCCGGGAAGAGTGTTAAAGGAATTGAAACTGAAAGCAGTAGTGACGAAGAACCAGAAGGCACTTCAATACAATA
>OW679195.1:187158528-187394931 GCA_940337035.1 Agriotes lineatus | reverse complement strand
CGGGCAACACATTTTCTCGCAATAGATTCCCTTTTTTTAAAATATTTTCAGGAATTTGATTTAACTTTGACATTTTTGTTTATAAAATAAACAACATATCCATAGCGACTCGTGACCAACGTGGTTGATCAACAGAAAAAATTTTGAATGACACTCTTACGAAAACGCTTAAAGTGTCTCGGGTGTCTATGCAACTCGACTGCGTCTCGTTGCATAACAACACCCTCGAACTTTAAGCTTGTGTTTTCGCACTCGTATCATTAATAACTATAACTTGATTAACACTGGTGTTTCCATTTTTTTGGCCGCGGTGGTACGTTGAGTTGATAACGGGAACGCCGTGCAAATAAGGCGAAACTGTACAACGATAACATCGATAGTCATGGATTGGATTATCGTAAATCATTGAGCACAAGATACTTTTCGTTAATTAGCTACTTTCGTGAAACGTCATAGTTGATAATACCTTCTTGATTACAGTGAGTGCTAGACGTACAACTTGTGCACACAGAGGCCAGAAAAGAACTAAATTTAAGTTTTTTTGTTATCATACGTGTACTGGTTGTAGAAGTTTTGGTAGATTTTTTTCTTTCTATCGCAAAAGTTTATCTTTTTAGAAGCCCTTCAATTTGATGCCCTCGTTCAAGTCTCTATGTTTCAGTAAACGCTGCTGAGCTCGTAAAATTGATTTATGCCTTAGATAAAAAACAATTTGTATACTCTGACACATACAAGTTTGCTGCTGGACGAGCACTGCAGGTAAACCTACTTTGAGATGTCACAAAGTTCAATTTATTTGCTTTCGTTTAAAGATACAAAGATTTTCGTAGGGCGAAACAAGACGTTCGTTTTCTATTACTAACAATAAATTCATCCATTAAAGTTCCTAAATCGAGCAGATTAACTGAATCCGGGTAGGAATGCAAAATAGCAACGTGGTTTAGCCGATTCTGTGCCATAGTCGATCTTAAATAATTTTTTATTCGATGCAAAACTGAAAACTTCTTTGATTAGAACAAGAAGATCCCGGTACGGTTCGAAAGTTTCGAGTGGGTAGTACTACCCACGTCAACCGCCGGCACTGCTCTACAATACATCAGCGTATTTACAATTTCAATAATAATGCTCAATAATGGTTCACAAAAGTGATTTGTAAATAATGGACATTATATTTTGTTTTACAATTTAACATTGCACTTATTATGGATGTTTTAATTTACATTCTTGTAGCTAGCGTAACTCGATAGCGAAGGCAAGATTATAATTCCATTTTATTTCACTCTCATAACCCCATATTTAGCGGATGGATTCTAAGCTAGATGAGGTATGTTGCAATACTGTACATTTATTATGCAACACTTGAAGGCAATGTTTCTACATTTTAATACTTTCCAATTCCATCATTTCTGTTTGTCAAATATCCGGAGTAATTACTGTTTGCAAACTTGCTGAACATTTACTGTAGAGCTACTAACCGTTTTGCTGAAATTTTAGTGTAAAGTTAATAAACCTTTGTTTAAAGCTTCCTGAATATTTACTGCAGTCGCCGATTTTTTAAAAGTTAATAAACGTTAACTGGAAATATATTTCCGGCAAACTTTGTCAAAATTACAGCAAATTGATTGCAAATTTACTAAATTTTTTTAAACTCGTAGAAAAACCGTCATAAATACAATAAACATTATTTTAGCAATTTGTTATGTTTTTACGGCATTAATTGCTGTATTCTCCAGAAAATGTTGTTATAAAGCGTTGCTGTAAATTGACACACTAAAGTTCCGAAGCGCTCGAAGAAATTCTTCACACTTACTCAAATATACTCGTAGATAAAAATTAAAATTTTATGTAAAATTTCAGGAAACCTGAACTTATACTACAACCATGGTGGATACACAAATGTGTTGAAAATATGTATAATAATATTATTTTAAATTTTCCTTAAAGTTGTTGTAAATTTCCTGTAAACCTTTAATCTGAGCTTCCTTACAATTCACTGAAAGTTTAGTCAAAGTTGCTGCAAAAATGGTACAGCATTTGCTGAAAATTTACAACAAACTTACTAAAAAAGTTGGTCTACAGTTCTTGAAGCTTTGAAACAAACTCACAGCCATGGTGGTAAGATAACTCACAGCCATATTGTAAAACCGTACCAAGAAAACTGTGGAAAGTTTCTAAAATATCGCAGCCAGCAATGTTGTTACAAAATGTGCTGCAATCTCGCTCGGAATTTATTTAATTTCAAATGGTGATATCCAAGTGCATATCAAATTACCGACTATTTTTCAAATGATTGGTTAAAATTTCTAAAGAAAATAGTCTATTTCTTAAGTCTTTGCAACACGACTATGAACTCCCTGTAAACTTAATAACAATTTCTCGCAACCTTGCTGAACGTTTATTGCAATATTACCAAAGGTTTAGTAAGTTTCCTGAAATTTTCAGCTGTTTTGCAACACACCTGAAAAAATGTGAAACAGTTAAAAAAATAGAAATTTTGTAGTAGTAACTACTTAAATGAACGTTCATTAGGCTGTAGTAAGGTTTCAGATATTTTTTAACGAAATTTATAGTCATTTTCAGAGAATTTCTAGTTAGTTTTTGGCAAATTTGCGAAAAAAAAAACAAATCGACGAGCTTGTAGATTTCTTCAGCAAATTTGTAGTAATATTGTGTTGACAAATTTTCAGCTACCTTTGAATAAATTTCAAATAAAATGTCATTGGGTCCTTAATACATTTTTAGAAAGTTTGTGGGAGCAGCTATACAAAAGAAACTTTATTAAAGTCTAGTAAAGTTTCAGCAAATTTCCAGTAATATTTCAGCAAATTCCTAGTAAATGTTTAGTAAGTATTTAGTTATAATTGCTTAAATCAAATATCGTTAAACTTCAGTGAGGTTTCCAAACTTTTTAAGCAAATTTTTAATGAAATTCGTAGCAGATTTTTGCTAAATTTTACAAAGATGAAGAGTTGGTAAACAGTTTCATCAAAGTTACAGTATAATATTGGAAATTTTCGGCTACTCTTGATAACACCTAATACATTATTAGGAATCTTGTAGTAGCAGCTATTTTTATTAAGGTTTTGCATATTTAAACAAATTTACGGTGATCTTTCAGAAAATTTCAAGTAATTTATTTGTAAATTTGAGACAAATGTCAAGGAATTTCTTTTTAGCAAAGTTGTAGTAATATAGTAACAAACTTTCATCTGATTTGTAGCGCACGTGGAAGAAAGTATTCACTATTTTATAAATTTTAGGAAGTTTGTAGTAGTAGCGTCTTAAATAAATCATCAGCAAAGTTGTAGTAATATTATGTTGACAAATTTTTAGCAACCTTTGAGTAAACTTGGAATAAAATGTTATTCGGTTCTTAATAGATTTTTAGGAAGTTTGTAGTAGTAGGTATTTAGAGCGAACTTCATTAATCTCTAGAAAGGTTTCCGGTGATTTTTTAGCCAGTTGCTAGTAAGTCTTTAATAAATTTCTACGAGATAAATTTCCAGCAAAGCTTTATTAAAATACTGACAAGTTTTCCGCTGCTTTGCAACACAATAGGAATAAATTTTTTGTTGTTCTTAATAAATTTTTAGTCATGACTGTTTAGATCAAGGTTTGTTAAAATCTAGTACGGTTTCACATATTTTATCTCAACTTTCCAGTGAGTTTTTAGCAAATTGCTAGTAAGTCTTTAATAAATTGGCGACAAATTTCTACGAGTTCGAAAAAATTTCCAGCAAGGCTTTATTAAAAATTGCCGCTGCCTTCCAACACACTAAGAGTAGAATTTTCTTTGTTCTTAATACATTTTTCATTATGACTGTTTAGATCAAGGTTCGTTCAACTCTAGTAAGTTTTTGATATTTTATAGCAAATTTAGAGTAATCATTTAATAGCAAATTTTCTAAAAAATTTAAGCACATTGACGTCTTCAGCAAAGTTGTAGTAATATGGCAAATTTTCAGCTACTTTTGAGCAAACTTGAAATAAAACGTTGTTGGGTTCTTTACAAGTTTTTAGAAAGTTTGTAGTAGTAGCTATTTGAAGTAAACTTTATTAAACTCTAGTAATGTTGGGTTGTCGATTGCCAGGGTAGTAGTGTTACCACATTTTGATCATTTAAAACCAGGCAAATTTTTAGTAAATGTTTAGTAAACTTGCGACAAATTTCAATGACTTTGTAGACATTGTTGACAGCTGCTTTTCAACACACTTGAAGTAATATGTGTTTTTTTTCTTAATACATTTTAGTAATAACTGCTTGAATCAAACTTCGTTAAACTGTAAGGTTTCCTATATTTTAAAGCAAATTTACAGTAATCTTTCAGCAAATGTATAGTAAATTTTCTAAAAATTTTAAAGAGTCTGTAGTAATCTTTAGAAAAGTTGTAGTAACACGACAAATTTTCAGCTACTTTTAAGCAAACATGGAATAAAACGTTCTTTATATATTTTTTAAAAGTTTGTAGTTTGTATCTACTTAAATGAAATATTTCACGGATATTGTAGACATTCTCAGCAATGTAGTAGTATGTTGACCAATTTTTAACTACTTTTGAACAAATTTGGAATAAATAGATGTTCTGCTTCTAATCAATTTTTTAGGAAGTTTGTAGTAGTAGCTATTTAGAGCAAACTTTTTAAAACTATAGTAAAGTTTCAAATATTTTAACGTTAACCAGTGGTGCTCCAGAAAATTCTTAGTAAAACTATAGCAAATTGGTGCCAAATTTCTGTAAAAATGCTCAGCAAAGTCGTAGTAACATGTTGACAAATTTTCAGTTGCTTCTCAGCACATTTGGAGTAACATTTTATTTGACTCTTAATAAATTTTTAAGAAGTAGCAATTGCTGAAATGAAAATTTCGCTGTCGGGCGTATTTTCTAAACAATCCAGCGCTCGTGCAATCTGACCAGCATTATCGGCAAGTCACTATGCACTTCATACATTACTGTTGATAATTTACAGTGATCTTTAAAAAAAACATAGTAGATTTGTATTAAATTTTCCAGAAAATTTAAAGATTTTCAGCAAAGTCGTAGTATGTAATATAGCGAATACTTAGTCACTTTTGAGTAAAGTGTTATTCTGTTCTTAATAACTGTTTAGAATTTGTTTTGTAGTAACTACTTAAATCGAACCTTGTTGAACTCTTTCAGCAAACTCGTAATAAATCCCTGGTGAATTATCGACAAATTTCAACAAGTTTGTAGAAATCGTCAGCCAAATTGTAATCACATATTGTCACATTTTCAGCTACTTTTGAACAAACTGGGAATAAAATGTTTTCTGTTCTTATTTAAACGAATTGCCATTGAGAAGTCGGTTTACCTCATTTTAATCATTTAAAACCATACCAATTCTCGGTAGATTTTTAGAAAATTTGCTACACATTTTGTTTATAAACATTTGCAGAAACGTTACAGTAATATTGTAACACATTTTCAGTTGCTTCTCAGCACACTTGGAGTAAAAAGCTATTCTGATCTTTATAACTGTTTATAAAGTGTTTAGTAGTTACTACTTAAATCAAACTTTCTTAAGCTCTATTAAGGTTTTCGATATTTAAAAAAAAATACAGTGATCTGTTCTTGCATATGTTGAATAATTTGCAACAAATCTCAACAAGTCTATAGTAATTTTCAGTAAACACATAATAATATATTGAACAATTTTCAGCTGCTTTTCAGCACGCTTGAAATGAAACGTTTCTAAGTTCTTAACACACTTTTCAGTGTTTATAATAGCAGAAGCTAGCTGTAGAGCTATAAATATTTAAAGTCAACTTTCTTACACTGTAGCATGACTTCAAAGAAATGAATGCGAATTTTCAGCGATCATTCAGCAAATATATTTTTGGCAAACTTCTAGCTCCAAAAAAATATTTTTGAAAATTTATAAATGAATGGGACGTTTTTAGCAATATTTTATTCAGTTCTTAATCAATACAAACGCGTTCTAGAAACTTTTCAGAAAAGGCAGGGTAAAATATTAGTTAATTTTTAATAAATTTTCAGAAAGTTTATAGTGAGGATTTAACAAGTTTTCGGAGATTGTTTGGCAAATTTACAATACTTTTTCTCAAAGTTTTAAATATTACGGTATATGAATTCCCAAGAATGTTTAAGGTATTTTTTTATCGGTAAATTGGCAATGAATTTGGTAACGAATTACTCAGAAAATAATGCGCTTTGAAATAATACAAGTTTGATAAATCTAAAATTAGCAGTCACAAATTAAGACAAAACAGTTTACTACCTTAATATATTGCTTTAGATCAACTTAAAAAGGCAAATTTATAAAAATAATGTAGAACTACCTCTTCATGTTTTTTACAAGCAATAATGGTTTTGAGAACTTTATTATGACAAAATGAAGTATTCCATTATATGATATAAAAAGTTGCAATTCTATATACTTACTTGCTGCTTCTATTTCTGTACACAAACGTCTACTTGTATAAATGAACCCTTTAAATCCCACTCATTTAAAGATTAAAGCTAATTTTTGAATTTTTTGACATAAAAGTGGCAGCCATCAAACATTCACGTTATTTAATTGGAGACCCGGCAACCCCAAAGGTAAACATGAAGACGATCTTGTCTCCATGTAATGCTTTTTCCTGCTCTTCCATTCGAAGCCGATTTAGGTTGAGCAAATATTTGTTTGAAAATATCGGTACGCGGAGAGGCTAAATCCCTAAAAATTGTGGATACGCGCGGATTACTGTGTGTTCCGGCATATTAGGGCCCGATCCTTAATTTCGCGTCTAATCTCCGCGCACTATCACCAACCAGGCCCCACAAAATCCCGTTTGTTTATTTCGGCATGGCAGACCGATGGTTTGTTGGAAATCGCATTCGTTGCGGAACAAGCGTAATGAAAAGGAAAATATCTTACATTGTATTTCCAGCTTCCATCCGTCCTCAAGGCCGTCCGCGGAGAGCATTTTGTTCTCAGCCCTGCATGACAAATACTTCCCATCATCTTCCTTCCTCGCTATGAACGATAATGTGCTGGTAGTTGTATTACCGTCGTTAGATGTCTGAAAAGGTAAAAGGGAAACAGTAAAAAATTAGGCCGTAAAAGTGGTTGTTATAAGGCACGAATAACCAAGGTGACTGGATCCTGTAGCATATGTTGTACAGGTGGCAATAATTATAACTATTACCGCGATTAATGCCCAGGCGTAGTTGTGACGTTATGGGTGGCATGAATTGTGTTAAATGTTCAAACTCTGTAGTTATTATTACATTCCATATGCTGGATTTATTCAAATTACTAATTTCAAGTTTGAACTATTTTACTAACGCATAATCTTACTTTTTCCATAATTGTCAATCTTGTTAGCGCTTATAGAGAAATACAACTACGTATTATGTGCTACACGGGGAATTTCTGTACGCAAAAAAAGAAAAATAATATATAATTTACAACACGGCGGTTCAGGAATTGTCTCGTGGTGTAGCAAATTTTTGCCAGCTAGTTCCTGAGCAGGATTGGGGGGGTTGTCCGGAAGCGCCGCCACTGGTTCGAGACGGTCCAAACCAGAAAACCTACAGGTGTCCGTGTAAGTTCCTAAACCATCTAGCTGTCCCATAAAAATAACAAAAGAAAGAAAATAGTAGAGCTTGAAATGACCCAATTGCTATTGTATTTACAGTATGTACACGTATAAACTCTGCATCATACTCATAGAAGGCAAAATAAATCTGTGATAGAATATTTGCTTGTAATTGGAATAGTAGATTTAATTTAGTTTTACTTATAAAATGTACACGGTTGTAGTTTTTAATAAACTTGAAGTGAACAACAAAACTCTATGATTTTAACCCGCAATTCGCTGGAGTACACGTATCTCAACTATAAGGATATAGTGACTTAAAAATGAAGTACTGCGATATCGATAAACGGGAGTCTCATTAAATCGCTTCAACGATCAATTAATTTTTATAAACGCGACCTAATCGAATGGTACCATATGCCTAGGGTGTTATACACAACTGTGTATTTTCATCGCAAAAAAGAGTTGTTTTTAATGTTTAGTCTCCCGGAGATCGTCGCAAAAGCATTACATTTTTAAACGTTGAGGAACATTAAACGCCACCAAATTGCTAACAGACAGGGTAGCCAATCTAGGAAATATTAAATACATATAAAGTGAAAACTAAATTATGTGGCACAACGAAACGTTCAAGGTGAATTTACACATTTCTTAATTTTTTGTAACCATCGGCCAGGAGTTGCACCGCGACAAATCGTAGGTAGAATGCTTGATATTTCATATGGCCCGCACTAACGATATTTTTAGTTTCGATAAATCAGATGACTATATCGCCAGCCGTGCACGCAGAAGGTACCTGTTGTTGCGTAGCAGCGCAGCTTTGTCAGAGTGGCTATACAAGGTGGTAGACTCGAGGATGCTGTCTAAACGAATGTGCACATGAGATGCGACAGACTTTTCTAAATCTATTGCACTGAGGAAAAACCTTGTGGTCCAAGCTTTGAAAGAGCAGCCACACGAAGTGAGGGACTCACAACTGTGCAGGAGTCGGTCCTTCAGGTGTTTTAGCAAGCGATATAATATGGCACAAGTAAGACGAAAAAGGAAAATGAGGCCTAAAATGGCACAATATCGAACTCGATGTTCATACGGAACTATAAAAAACATACCAGAGTTGCAGGGTGGCCTCGAGTGAGTAATCTTGCAGAAACAATTTATTATCCCGGTATATGTGGCTTCATTCTAGCAATTTCACGCAGCATTTGCTAAGGCTGATCAACAGAATTCACCAATAATTTTCGAATTATATTATCGACATGAAGTGAAAATTCCATATCATACCTACAGTAGGGTGGAGCGTTGCTATATAGGACGAAAATTAATTTTTTGCCGTTTTCATTATTATTTTTTTCCAAGATCTTCTGCCCTCTACTACCCTCTAAAGATAGGGTTAGATAGTTAAATATTAATGTATATAAATATATACCTATATATTCGTTATATAAGTTGAATTCCAACAAAATTGTTATGCTTTTACTTATTACAAATTATTATATCCTTTACTTGTGTAAATGACCCCCCCTTCCACCCATCCTCCGTCACGCCACAACCACCTGACTAGTCCCAGCTAGTCCCAATGCTTCACGGCGAAAATCAGTTGTCTTGTACTGGTAGCGGGCAAAGCATAGTGTGTTTCTAGTGTGATCCACTGAGTAACAAGTTTATACAAGTTTTTAAAAATGAGTGTCTCAAAGACGTTATATACGAGAAAATCCGTCGCGTGTCCGATATTTGGACCTCCGAAATATTGCGATGGTTTGATGTTACCGACTTACCAAGATCTGTTAAAGTGCTTTTTATTTGTGCGTCAGGAACTTAAGCCTCCAGACTCATAAAAAAGAACCCAACCTTTCTGAAATATGCGAAATATTAGCGGATAAAGTTAATATGTCATGGACAAAAGCCACAATTCCCGTTGTTTACCCGCACCCGCGTTATTCAGTGTATTCTAGTATGTCATGACAAATATTTAAAGTTAATAAGATATCCAACCTCAAAACGAAATGACAACTATTTTTTAAGAGTTAAGGACTTTCAGAACAACGTAAAGCTCTTTTTGACATTTGTGCTTGTAAATATGAAACGTTTGAAAAATGTTGATGCGAAAAAGGGAATAAGGTACCAATTCAGGAACAGTAATTTCTGATTGACCAAAGAACTGTCAGAAAAATGTGTATAGGAAAACTTGACATCAAAGAGACAACTACATTAAAACTCAGGGAAGAAAGAAAACTCAAAGGTGAAAAATATTACAAACTGAAACAATCTGAAATGAAAATGGGAGAAAAAGAAAAATAAACTATGAAGAGGACAGTGATATTAGTGAATTTGAATATGTAAATAATAAGTTAGATTTGGAAGACATCAATCCGGAAATTCCATTTACTTCGAAAGGTATCTCTGAGCAAAAGCAAAAAGAGAAGCCTGGATACAATGTTATCCAGTTAAACACGGTGGCACAGGTATGTGACAGATTTGGATTGTCTGACAGAGCCGCAGCAGCAACTATCTCAGCTATTCTACAAGACGTTGTTCTGATCTCACAAAGATAATGTTATTGACTGAAGTAATAGCCCAAACTAAAAACAGAATAAGTATGAAAAAGCGCTTCAGGAAAAGTCAGTACAAAGCATATATTTCGACGGAAAAATATTTAGCTTTAACGCAAATGACAAGTGGAAACAAACATCACCGAAAAACCATAGTGGAAGAACCTATATCTCTGATATAAGACCCTCTATCACTCTATATGGGACATACAACGCCAACCTCTGGTTCTGCGAAAAGTATAACTAACTCAGTTTTCAAGTTTCTTGAAGATAATGATTACAATTGTTTATGATAATCAAGCGAAGAGCTGCTTTAGCAATATTTTTGTAAACTATAGGGTGGGGTACAAACAGTTTTGAGATCTAGTAATGAAAACACTTTTAATTTTAAGAAAGTAACCAGAACTAGTCTCTTTAAAACCAACGTTGCACCTTTTTCTTAATAATAGGTAAAAGAAAAATCAAACATTTATATACATTTTATATACAAAGGCCGGTAGAGGGCAGAAAATATAAATTTACTTAAAAACCAAAGTAACCAGAGGTACCTGAGCTAAGTTGCTATTAGGAAGTGAAAACAAAATTTCACCCCCTTTAGGGGCGGTAGAGGGCAGAAGAAAACAATATAATTAAAAACGAAAAAAACTGGTAATTATTGATCACTTGTAACAACTTTTCGCCACTATTAGAATTAAAAATGAAAAAGTGATCCACCCTAACCTACAGTCTCAGCAGGAACAATCTCACGAAATCAGTCTCATAAAATGATCGCCGGAAGTCGTACTTTCAATCTATTTTGGAAATTTATTATAATTCCCTAAAATTTAAGGCTGTTCAAAATATACCAAAAATGCAAAAGTGAGTATGCAACCAAATGGACACTTAGGAACTGCAGGACACTCGAAACATTTCCTCAACTGCATCTGGATGCATTTAAACGAAAAATTATACGTAACAATTCTTAACTGCATCTAAATGATAAATTACACCTAACATATGTATTTTGCCCCCAAAAAGGTGGGATGATATGGTCACATGTACGCCAGCTGTAAGATCTAAAACCGTATGATCCACACACCCTACCGTCTGCAATTTTCCGCTAATGTGTGGTCGCTGCGTGGGTGCATCGTCGCGGAATATTAATCGGCGGATCCAGAAATTGGAAACATCGACGGAATATTAATATTTAAAGGTTTTATCGCTAAAACAGAATAGAATCCAGTCGCAGAAAATGTCCTATGCATATAAACGAGGGCGTCGCCATCCATAGGCGAGCAATGGCGACACGCGCTTCAGCCGTGGTGGATGCACTCGCGTTTCTATGCATGATATCCTGTCAGTTAGGATTTTTGCGAGCATGTACTACTCGGTAATTTAGAATTTGCCCACCGAACGAGCAACTGGGTCAAAACTGAAATTGCCTTCGCACCGCGTCGGTATTAACGTACGAAATATGACTCCAATCCTGAAGTATCATCGAAAGCATCCATGTTTTGCATGCACTGTAATATGCGTCTGTTAGGTGGTTTTACAAACTAGAAATAATATTAACTTGTAAAACATTCAATAAAACTAATTTAATAATAAGTAAACATAATCGGTTCGAATTTTCTAACGTTATAGAGCCTGTAGTAGAATAACTGTTGCAAACTTTATAAAATAGTAATTACTGTATTATATGTACCGCTATCGAGTTTATCGTGTTCTCGATATGTACGCCAACATACTGTAGCGGGCACGTGATTGCAGCAGGAAATGCTATTAGTAATAATATAAGTAAGTTCTCGAAGTTGGCCTGTGGTGGCCTGCTGATTGTTTCAATGGACTAATTAATGTACTAGCCATGAGACCAAAGCAGTAAACCAGTAAACGTGTATCTAACATGGGCCATCAGTGAAACTGCTCAAATAGTTATTTAAAATTTATGTTTGTCGCCGTTAGTGTACATTCAATTTTAAAAATGCAAACATTTTAATCAGAGTAAGGACACCTATGTAGTGGGATAAAAAGCTTGAAATGGAATACAGGTGCTAGGGTAGAAAATAGCAATAGTAGGTGACAACATATTTTCGGAATAAAATTATTATACAGTACAGATACTACTTGAAATTGTTTCTTTGATACTGCGTTGCATGCCTTTCCATAAGTGAATTAATTCTCTTCTGTTAATTTCACAATTAGCTTGCTATATTGTGTTTTGTAACGTTTCGCCATTTTCGAATTTTTGTAACTGACATCTTTTAAATAACTCAACCGACGAGAGAAGAAGAAAAATAATAAGAAAACAGTATATCTTTACAAGCAGTTTTAAACCGAAAAGAACACCAAACAAAGATCAGAATAAAGGAAGCATCTAGCATACCGCAAGTAATTACAAAAATAGGGAATAAACGAATGATAATAAGGCAGGAAATATTGGAATAGATAAGCATAAAAAAGATGGACAGCAGGATTAGAAAAGGAAAAGCAAAATAACAAACGGCAAAGAGGAAAACAAGACAACAAAAATCATAACAAGAGAACAAGGGAAGAACATAAAATGCAACCATGATTACAGCAAAAGAGTGCGAGCTAAAGGCAATACGATATTAAGATAATGGTTTTATATCAAACCGAGAAAAAACAGTCAGGAAATATACAATTAAAGAAGTAATTACAACTAGTACTACTCAAGGCTGCATCCAGGGACAGACGACAAAAGAAGGAGTGGCGTAATAGTAGCGAAAGAATTAAATAAAAGAGTAAGCAAGTTTGAAGCTGTAAATTCAAGAATATTGGCCCTGCGTTGAATTTGAATTAGAAGATAAAATCAACATTATGCAAATATAAATGTAGCATAGCGGTGATCAATGGCCTAAAAACGTCTTTCGTGCAAGAGAAGGGCATAAACTAAAATGTAATTGTACAGTGCGTGACTAAACGAGCTAGTAAAAGTGAAATTCGCGATGTGACAGGTCTAGTGAAAGAGTTAATTGTACGCCTGTAGTAAGAAAGATCTATAATGCCAAATGTGATTTGTGTCGTCGAGTTTAACAATCAAAACTAACTTGTCTAAACGTCATGATGCAATTTCTAGCACAGCCGGAGCTATGTTGTAAACGCAGAGATATCGGCCAACAAAAGAGAAGAGTTGTGTAAATACCCTTTTGCCCCAACTAACAATAGACCAGGAAAAAAGGCAAGTCAACCCGGGTGGACAATACAGTCGTAAACGCTCGAAAAAATAAAGTTCTTTCCGACGGAAGTTATTTCAACCTTTTGTTTTACAATAGAGCTGGACAATCCTATTGTACTCAAAAGAATAGGGAATATCCCTTCCATTCAGGCGCACCCTATATAAGCGCAAGTAGCTTAGTTTTCGATATCACTTCACGTAAAATCACTTTACTTCATTTCATATTCCGACTTTACGCATTTTGCGGAGTCGAGAACCAAGGTCAGCTTCTAAGGTCTATTATTAATAAATTATTCAGTATCGAAAACCAGGCTACTCAAAATTCATATTTGTATTTTAAATTAATTTTAACGAATTTGTATACGTCGTATTTTGTTCGTGTGTTCTAAAGTAATAAAAATAATGTTATTGTTTTCCACAAATGATTGTATTTTACTGAACTTAATTCCACAGTAATAAATAATATAATAGTTCCAGCGAGAACCACAAAATAAGCGTCAATAGAAGAAACTAATGAAGAGAAAATAATAAATTTTTATACAAACCTCTAAAACAGTACTAAATAAAAGAAGAGAAAAAAGGCAGAATAATCATCATGGGAGATTAGAGTGCATAAAGTAGTAAGGATCAAAATAGAGGATTAGGCTGTATGGAAAAATATGGGAAATATATAGGAAATAGAAATGGGCAGAAAGTGATCGAGTTCTGCCAAGTAAATGAATTAATAATAGGAAACAGTTTCTGGAAGCAACTAATGACAGAAAAATACACATTGGTAGCGGCAGAAAGAAACACAACATATATAATAAAATACATAGTGTACAGAAAAAAAATAGGGGATAGAACACAACGAATTAAAGCTGAACCTAAACTGGTTAAAGCAAAAATATATAATAATAAAGAAAAATAAAAGACGAAAGTGCAATTATGATATATCGAAGCAAGAACAAGTAAAAATATTGGACATTGGAAAAACGACAGACCTTTGAAGAAATAATATACAAAAAACGCAAAAGAGGTTCGTAAAACAAGAAAGCATAGTAACAAACAACTAAAGAAAAGTAAATCGTGGAATGGTAAAGTAACACAATCAATCAAAGACCAGCAGAAAATAGCGTTGATGAGGTATACCGGGTGTCCACTTTCTCACTGGAACATGGGGATTTAACATTGTTATTAGCAGTTTTATGGATTCCTGCTCGCCAATTCAAGCTACAGAAAATATTTTGGTACCAATGGAAAGAGAAAATTGTTGCGCATCTAATGATATCAAAAATTAAATTGTTTTTGTCAATTTTCGTTGAAAAATATCTCCCACTATACGCAAACTAACCCCACTGTAATATGTTTTAACGATAAAAATTTTTTCTTCGCTCGAGTAATCGTTAATTTTATAAAATAAAAATTACTGAACCAACTCTTAATGTAATCAAATAACAAATTAATGTGAGTATAGCTGGCAACTTTATTCAAGTCAAAACAACTCACATTTAAAAAAACATGAAAACTTTGATTCATATTTTTGAATGAAAATTGACAAAAATAGTTTACTTACAATTGATTAATAATAGGTGGGTTTCAAAACCTTCAAACCAGTAGGAAAGCGAGTCATTGTTTACTTTACTTTCCCGGATAGCTAAACGTCACTTTCAATGAACTTGCGATATTACCTAGCAACAGCGTCGCAGTTTCCTTTGTTAAAGTGACTCATTAAACTGTGATGACAATTCGTATTATTTGAAACCTACCTAATTAAGTAAATAATGGCAAAAACCGATTGTGAGTAAAATAGTATACATACAACGGTGAAAAGTTTCACTCCTGTCTCGAGATAAAGTTGACCTCGACGCTACGCGTCTCGGTTAACTACTTAATCTCTCGACAGGAATGAAACACTTTCCACCTCGTATGTAATATACTATTATGTTTAATAATGCATATTAGTACACAAGGAATTTACGCAACCTTATCTTTTAGTCGAATAACTTTTTCTACTCTTATTTTAGGTCTTTCAGCAGTATGTTACACATTTTGTCAAGGTAAAACTTATTTGAGTAAGTTTCTTTGTCTTATATCCTAATAGCTTCTTGTATTTGATGTGGAGATACGATGTTTTAATTAATTTAAAGAGCCAGAATTCAAACTTGATGCCCTGTGACATCTACAAATAGTTTGATATGTAGATGCATTTATTAAATTAGATATCCCATCCTTGCTCTGCGACGATTCAAAGCTTGCTATTTGTCTTACAGAAAAATGTATGTTTTGGGTAAATTTCATACCTACCGTAACTTGCATTTGCTTCTTGACAAAGATTGTTTCTATGTGTAGCATTTATTTTCTGCACGTTCTCTACCTTTCCTCCTTGTAGCTAAAACCTTTAGGATTGTTGTGTTGAAAAATTAAATGTAAAACTGCTATTATATGTCTGTTTATTTCAGTGTTAGCCTCAGGAACACCAGTTTTGTGCTTTTCCCCATACGAACAGTCACAATTTTTAATACGCAGGTTGAATTGTGATACCACTTAGTTCATTTTTCCCCAATAAATTGCTGGCGAGCCAGCTTCGGGTGTCCACCAATATTAACATTGCAATTGTATCATTATGTTTGTTTGAATTCTGTATATTGTTGAATTCATGAGCGAATTAAAACAGCAGTAGGTGGAGGTAAGGTAAATATATACAGCAAGCTAACCTTCAACTTCATCCCGACTCATTGGCAAGCTTCTTTTCAGGGAGGGGGCACCAACAGCCTCTCTGGGTGATAATTTCCGTCTCAGTTTGTTTCGATAGAACCATCTACGTTTTCAGAATGGATTGTCTCACTGGCGCTAACATCTTTAATATGATTGTTTGATGTAAATTAATTTTGAAGGGTAACAGTAAACATCTTAGGGATAGATACGACGGAATCGTGGTGGTTTTCCATTGCCTGATACGACTGTTCTCGGGCCAGAAAGAGCTAAAGCACATCAATATCTCCAGCGATATTGGAATCTAGCAAGCTAGACGAACTTGGATTAGTATCCACACTACCTGTTACTAAAACCATCGTTATTCACGAAAATTTATATTAGAAGTGGAACTGCAAACGACGAAGATTGCGATGATTTACTAGGAATCGATCTAAAAAGCGAAAAAACATTTTAAAGTTTAAGTTGAAGAAACTGGAGCTTCAATAACATAAACTGAAGGAAAAAAAATCGGAAAATTCGATACATTGTTTGAGTAACCTAAATTCAGACATTATAGTAAAAGTTATATACCGATGGGGCCACAATTACGAGGGGAACTAGAAAAGTTATCTACCTAACTATGAAACGAATTACATACGGTTTTTTAAATAATTTTATTTTTCAATATAATCTCCCCCAACTTCAACGCACTTATGCCATTTGTCCTTCAAAGAGTTAATGCCCGTTGAAAAAAAAGATTCTTCTTGGGTCTCAAAATAGTCCTTGACTGCCTCCTTCAAATGCTCGTCTGTTTCAAAACGACGCCCTCTGAGATTCTTTTTTAGGTTTCTGAATAGATAGAAGTCGGACGGTGCCAGATACGGACTATAAGGTGGATGGTTTACCTCAATAAAGCTCCATTCCTGCAGAATTGGTTTGATTTTGGCGGCCTTATGCACCGTCGCGTTGTCATGAAGAATGAGCGATTCACCTTGTGATAAATTTGGACGTTCTTTGACAATAGCTGTACGCAGCTTTTTAAGGGTGTTACCATAACCCTCTGCAGTGATTGTAGAGCCTTTAGGCATATATTCAATCAAAAGACTACCTTGCATGTCCCAAAAGATGGTTGCCATGAGGTTTCCAGCTGAAGATTGCGTGCGGGCCTCCTTTGGGGGAGGAGACCTCTTACGAACCTATTGCATAGACTCTAATTTCGTCTCAGAGTCCCAGTGATGTACCCAAGTCTCATCACCAGTCACTATCCGCATTAAGAAGTCGGGGTCCGCTTCCAAAGATTCCAAATTGTTTCTACAAATTTGCTGTCCACGCAGCTTTTGCTCAGGAGACAGTAATTTTGGAACCCACCTTGCTGAAACTTTACTCATGCCCAGTTTGTCCTGCAATATTGTCAAAACGCTAGGTTCGGATATTTACAATGCTGTAGCAATGGTGAAGACTTTTATACGGCGATCCTCAAGAATCATGGCTTTCACTTTCTTGCACATTTCAACATTTGTCGCTTCTGCAGGTCTTCCACTTCTGGGATCATCTTCTATAGATTCCCGTCCCCACCGAAATTGTTTTGACCAAAATCTAATTGTGAAATATGACGGAGCATCGTCTCCATACACCGAAATCATTCGTTCGCGAACCTTTTTCGGATTGTTGCCTTCCTTTGTAAGGAATTTTATTACACTTCGATGCTCTACTTTCAAAAGACTCATTTTTAGACACAAAACACTCTACAAAATATAAAATTACTGGCGGATATGAATAAAATTTTTCATGCAACAATGAAAGACTTGTCGCTGTTTGACATTACAAGCTGAAGATTATCAATTGTTTCTATCATGGCTAGGTAGATAATTTTTCTAGTTCCCCTCGTATATATATATAACAGTAACGAGATAACATGAACAAAAAAATAACACGTATTGCTTGAGTAAGAAAGAGATAAACATAGTAGTAAATATTCGAGTAGGCATGACGCTTATTTTAATTACGACGTAAGTCAACTAAACATGCCTACTAAAATAATTTTATCGTATGGTCATCTCTTTCTTACGCAAGCATTTTATTTTACTGTTCATGTTATCTTATTGCTATTATATATAATTATGGCCCCTTCCGTATAATCAGAGCTGGGCAAATTACTTTTAAAAAGTAATTAATTACTAATTACCAATTACCGCCCAATGCAGTAATTTAATTACCAGAGATTCAATTACTCACAGGAAATAGTAATTCAATTATCAATTACTTAGTAATTGTAATTGTACTACATCAATTCTTTTTCAGTTACTTTCAATAAAAACTATTGTCATATACGTAGTTTTATTTAGTAGAACCTTCTTGCAAGTTGCAACTATCACTAGTGTTGTGTCGATTCGTAATCGTAATCGAAAAATGCTTACTTTTTATGTTTTGTTAGCTATAGTAACCTACATACTCTTTCACTTTTGAAGGTTTTTTGATAATTAAATCTTGTAGCTACATGCACCGTTCACCAAAACCAAAAGTCTTTAGTTTATTTTGAAGTAAGATGTAAGGAAATAAATAAATTCAAGGATAACAATTATACAGGGTGTCCCAAAATAATGCGACACCGGTTTGGCATAGATTCCTTAGGTTATAATAAACCGATTAAACCTAATATACCTTCAGTAAGAAGGTATAGGGACTTGAAAGTTCAAATGTATATATTTTTTTTTATATTAGTTTCCGCATAGGTTATCACTGAAGTTGAGCTTTTTATCACGATTACGGATTTAGTTGCCGAGGCCCGTAGGGCTAAAGCAAATAAACCACATGAGGGATAAAAAGGAACTTCTAGTGCCGTGGGGTACATTGTTTTTTAAATCGCGAAATTACAACATTTTAACCAACTTTGGTAGGTTATGTTGACGTCGGTTGACGTTTATCTATCGTCCAGCCGCCTACAAAAAGTCGTAAAACTATGGATTACTTCACTGCCCATTTCTCGTATTTTGTTTGACGATTTCGACGTTCTTTACTGCCGATTTTGACGTTCTTCACTGCCGATTTAAAAAAAAATAATTTTTTTGAATATGAAGAAATGTCGAATTTCATTTTGGCTACATTTTGTAATTATATTAGAAAAAATAGCACGCTGAATATGTTATAAAAGTAATTTTTCCATGTTCGTAATGAATTAAATCACTCGTTTTGCATTGCTCGCTCGTAAATTAAACGTTGAAAAACTCTCACTTTTCTTAACTTGTAGAACAGTGTACTATAAAATACGCATAACATGAGGCTGCATGACGAAAATATGTAACTTACCTAAGTATACAGGGTGGAGCATTGGATTTTTTAATTGTTTGACAGCAAATTTCTATTTAGATTTTGTAGAACACTACGTGGTGATTCAATTGGCGCAACTTGAGTATTTTTTGTTGGCTCAGTTGGAATAGATATTTATGCATTAAGGGAGATATGAATATGTTTTTTCCCTGAGGTTGACATGTGTTACAGACCGTGGGCTCTGGCCCGAGGTCTGTAAGTTAACCGAAGGTAAAGAACATGAATATCTCCCGTGGTGCATACAATATTTTTTCTACTAGCATATTCGTAAAAATAGTATGAAAATTCAAAATGTCATAATGACATTTAAAACTAGAATATGTAAGTAACATCAAGGATTGCCTCATTGTATGGTTGCTAAGACGTTAATTGTAGTTGCATTGTTACCATGAGTTTGAGGAAGAAATAATTTGAGAAGTCCCTTGGAAGTTATGAGTAGCTTTTCATATTTTGTTTCAATGACGAAAATGTACAATATCATGTTGCTAATAGAAAAATATTTTTTACCACTATATACGAAAGTAACATTTTTTGTCGCCTGTTAGGGGTTTCCCGAAAATATACGTTTGGTTCCCTGATCGGTTTCCAATGGCAGTGGGAGGGAATATAATACACTGACTACCGTTGCCATTAGAGACGGGAGGCAATGTGATTAATAATAAATCAGCTAACCTCCTGGTTTTCATATTTAAATATTTTTGACTGCAGCTGAATACAAGAGATTGCCACATCAAAAATGTAAAACTGTTGAATGTATAACTCTGGACTAAAACGTAATTTCCTCCCTTGCATGATTACAATTGATTGGGTACTGTTCTCGCTAATGCTGAAGAATTAAACTACATCCGCGGGAGGGAATGATACATTTTACTCCCTAGTAATACAAATAGCTATAAAAAATGTATTAGGTAACTTGAAATTTTAAAACAAAATATCAATTTGGTGTTGATCAGGGACTGTTGAAAGTTGACAGGTGACTGATAAACCTAGTTGAAAACCGCTGATTGAAATAAGAATTTGTACAGCAGATACAAAAACAGCTTCAAACTATGAAAACTAAGAATGTTTTATCTAACGAGATCGTATCAACAATAAAAGATGTTACCATTCCAACTACTAAAACTTTTTGAAAACAAAAGACAGGTAAATAGACATAATTGAGGATACGTATTCTTTCACAAGTCCAAACACTAACATGTACCTATATTTTACAGATTGGTATAGTAAATGCCCCTTTGTCCTATATTTTAAATCAATGTTTCTGATGAAGCTAACAATGAATTAGCGAAACGTAAAAGATATTTTTAAATAAAGATAATTTTAATTATGTGTAATGACAGAAACGAAAAAATTTTTTACTTACGTTGTTAAACAAATTTAAATTAGCTGATTTTATAGAATTTATTACTAATTTTTTTTTAAACCTTAAAGTACTATGCAATGATGTATCAAGCGTATTTTAATCACATAAAAAATATAAATTCATAAAAACATTAGCATTCACAGAGTCGAATAGAAAACCGTGTTTAAATTTGTAGTTTGTAGATGTTAACTTAATTACAGAAAAAGGCAATTTTTAATATTTTTTTTTATTATCGGCAAACATATTTCAACAGACAATGGTATTCTAACACTACGTAACTAAAAACAAGTAAACAAAAAACGTATAAAAATACACACCACTCCAAAACTATACAGAATTAGTGCAAGATGAACACATTAGGGTCACTAGGTATAGCAGAATTTTCATCAATATTATGTTCTCCGTTACTGTCCTCACTGTCTAATCCATTATACTACTGGAACAGTTGCTGCTCAAGCAACTGTCTGTTGATCTAACCGTATTTGAGCAAGTTGGTTTTTGATCCATCATGCAAAAAGAGTAGCGTGCACACTAACGTCACGTCTCTAAGACGGTATTTATTTTTTTTACGACCGACCAGAAAATATGCACTTTCTGGAGAATTTTTTCGACAGAAAGTAACGTTTTGCCGGTCGAGATCGGAAAACGGGCATCAGGGACCGGTAATAGTAATTTACGTTACAAGTATAGAAAGTGGAGCTTTTCAGTACGAGTGAGATGTTTCCGGAAGAGGCCGTTAGGCCGAGTCCGGAATTTCGAGACGAGCATGGAAAAGCCACTTTCATACGAGTTTCGTACAATATTTTTTCGTACACTAGCACACAAAACGGAATACTTAATTTATCCTCGTATATAGCAAATAAGTAGAGTAATGTTATTGTGTACGTAACGTTTTATATGTGTTGTAACTAAGGAAACGTACGGCAAAGTGCTACTTTGCCGTACGAATACCGCAAAATACTACTTTGCCGTACGAATACCGCAAAGTGCAACTTTCTGATTAATAAATTGTACGGCAAAGTAGCTCTTTCAATGCTAGTGTACGAAAAAAGCTTTTTTCGTACACTAGCATTGAAAGAGCTACTTTGCCGTACAATTTATTAATCAGAAAGTTGCACTTTGCGGTATTCGTACGGCAAAGTAGTATTTTGCGGTATTCGTACGGCAAAGTAGCGCTTTGCCGTACGTTTCCTTAGTTACAACACATATAATATTACATTACATTAATATTACTCTACTTATTTGCTATATACGAGGATAAATTTAGTATTCCGTTTTGTATGCTAGTGTACGAAAAAATATTGTACGAAACTCGTATGAAAGTGGCTTTTCCATACTCGTCTCGAAATTCCGGACTCGGCCTAACGGCCTCTTCCGGAAACATCTCACTCGTACTGAAAAGCTCCACTTTCTATACTTGTTACGTAAATTACTATTGCCGGTCCTTGATGTTTACGTTACTATGGAAACAAGTGTGTGTTATTGTTTGGATAAGTCAAATAATATACTAATGTCATAATTTTTTTGAGTTTTTGAAAGTGAATTCGCAAGTTTGAAAGTATGGACTCGGATGTCGTAAAAAAAAATTGTACGATACACGACCGGAAAGTGTTTTGCAGGTCTCCCCAAGTTTCCAGAGCTCGCCTACGGCTCGCTCTGGAATCTACTTGGTTCGACCTGCAAAACACTACTTTCCGGTCTCGTAACGTAAATAACCATTAAATACAAACAACTTCCACACAAAACATCCCACCGCAGAGAAATTTTAAAAACTGAGTTATTTTTAGGTAGTTTGAAGGTAGATGAAGGATCAACCATAAATCTTAACTGGAGGGGGAAATATTACACGCGCTTCGAACATTTCCGTCTCTCAGACGTAACGTTAGTACTTAAGGGTTAAATTGATTCAATAATATTCTCTCCAAATTGTACGTAAAAACCCTAGAAAAGTAGCTAATCACATTTTACTAAAGTTTGCCGTTAACAGCGTCTTCAGATCCCCTAGAATTAGGAGCTTGTCCCCAAATCTGGCAACACTGCTCCTGACGCGTCGTAGAAAATGCGATAGTTGCTGTTTTCGACTCGCCAGATAAATTAGGCTTCTATTGTCGGGGATCACCCTATTGCGGTTTGCTTAATATGTAACTTCTCTTATTTTTTGCGTTCTGGAGATTTGGCACGCAATCGAGGTTAGTAATTCAGTAATGGAAATACCACAAAGTAATTACCTCGAGTAATTTCAATTACCACAGGTAATTCAAATACGTGTAAAGTAATTTAAATACTTTAGAGTAATTTAATTACACAAAAGTAATTGAGTAATTAAATGTAGTAATTAATTACTTTCAAAAAGTAATTTTCAAGTACTTTTTAACAAAAATGGCAATTCCCAATTACAATTACCGCATTTTGAAAAGTAATTCAATTTCAAGGCAAATACACAAAAAGGAATTTAATTAGTAATTTAATTAAAAAGTAATTAATTACTGCCCAGCTCTGCGTATAATGTTCTAAAATTATCATGGTATTGCCATAATCATAATAATATTACCAATCCCCAGAGCATGCGAAAAAAGGGGAGATTATTTTAGATCTAGAGCAGTGGTTCCCAAACTTATTTGGTCGACCGCCCCCTTTTCAGAAAAAAAATTACTCAACGCCCCCTGAAAAAACTATATTCCTTAAGCGAACAAACAGAAAGATATTGTAGTGGTAGCTCCTTGACACTGAGACACTGACCTTGAGACTGATAATTATCTATAAGAGTATTTCTAGGTAGGAAATTATTTTGAAAGAATAAATTAATTAGCAATTAAAAAGTACAAGGGGGACTTAGACATTAAAAGTACAACATAAATATTTGAGAATTGTTTAATGAATGATACATTAGATACAATTACTGTTAAATTGTGAATAGTTTATTAAAAAGGTGCGAGCATATAAGTTAATTTAGTTGGGATAGTTGTTTGGTAACACCAGAACTTCGATTTTAATTTATATTAGCAGACAATCGGAATTACTAAAGTGAAAGCCAAACTCAATAATTATCTGAAAAAGTCAATTATGAAATGTTATAATAAAATATACTTATCATATAGAAATTTGATATAAATTATTATTGCTAGCGAAAATGATATTTTTAAAATAACCGATTTTTTTTTCGAATTTCTAACCTGTATTTTGAGTAAAAGCAAATTTGAATTAAAAAACCCTTTATTATTATGGTATTTACTTTCTGAATGATATATTAAAGGGTGTGATTAAGTAAAATTAAAGAAACGGAAAATAAACGAATTTTAATAAACAGACTGAATAAATAAAGTAACAAATGGTATGAACAAGAATAAGAACATTTAATAATGGTAAATAGTCTTTATGGAATAAATAAATCTGTTACTTGTATTTTGTGTGTTTATTTGGAAAATAATGTTACACTATATTACACAACAGATGGAATATGTACGAACGGCTTTTCTAAATCTTCGTATCTTCTCTTCCTTCTTCAATCTTTCACCGCCCCCTTATTTTTATTTACCGCCCCCCAAATGCACCAGATGCTACTATCGCCCCCTTGGATCGTTCCAACGCCCCCTAAGGGGCGGTATCGCCCACTTTGGGAATCACTGATCTAGAGTATAGTGTTGCGAAGGAAAGTAGTTGCAATTATAGTTGAATTGATACAAAATCACGTTGTAGTCAAAACAAGGGGATGGCCAATACAAAAATGTCCCTATATCTCCCAGAGCATGAGAAAGAACTAAGAATATTCGTGATTACGAAGTTTAAAAGGAAAGTGTCGATACTATGAAGCAACTGACACAAAAACCCTTTTGGCTCAGTAACTGGAGAAGATGCCAAATGACATTTTTTAATATTGTTGAGAGCATATACCGTGCCAACAAACGTTTATTGTTGTTATTGTTGTGTTTTAAAAATTTACGGAAAAAACATAGTAGTCGTAATTCTAGAAATGTCATCAATTTGTCAACGATACAGTTTTGCTTAGAAATGCCACAAGTTAATATTGTTGATAAAGTAAGCATAACTGCTAATGCAGAACTGTCACACTTTCCTTTGGCCGTAACTATACGTCTTCGTGCCGAAGTATCTTTACGCCGAAACGTCTTGCGTCGGAACGTCTTGCGCCGAACCGTTTCCGCGCAGAAACTTCTTCACGCTGAAAGAGCTACGACGAATAGGTCGCGCCGAATCGGCCGCGCCGAAACGTCGTAGGCCTACCAAAAATAGCCCAATTGGCATCGATGGCAAAAATCATACCACTTGGTAGCACTGGATATATTCTTTCCCATTCGCAACTCCCCTGGCTAGCATGTCTATAGGAGGCTTCTCCTGCCTTTCAATATTCATGGTCAGCGAATGCGTTCATGGTCAGCGAATGCGTTCAGGTCAGAGGTATTTTCCCGTACCTTGTGCATACCTGAGTCCGCAGATATAGCTTTCTCGTTTCTCTCTTCTACTGAAAGCGCGTTACCTGTCGGTTTAATGAAGGTTACTTATAAACCGTTCAATAGTTATTTTCCCGGTAGGTAGACATGGAATTTTGTTTTTAGAGAATGCCAGATGGAAGAGCTACTGAGATAGTATTGGAAGGCAGGGCGCAAGACACTAGAAGAAGAGGGCGACCAAGGAATAGGTGGAAGGAGGCAGTAATGGAAGAAATAGCAAGGAAAGGAATATAAGACTGGATAAATAAAATCATGAATAAGAGACAATGGAGACAGATTGTTATGCAATGAGCCTAAAGTGGCTTGTAAAACCTTTATTTATACTGAAAAAAATACATAAATTGTAATATTTAAATATTTTTGCATACAATTTATAATTACAATAAAAAAACAACTTTCATCGTACCATTATGCCTACTTAACAAAGTATGAAACGTATTCAGAATCAGCAAGTTGTCTTACATGTAATTTATCTTAACCAATAATAAAAGTGGCACAAAATCCAAAACCAAATCTGGCAACCACGTTTTGTACATTAACATAAAATTACCATTTTGTATAAAATGGGCATAACCTAACTTTTGTTAATGACTGATAGCATATTTACAGGGTGCAATTCATCACCCTATCGTGGCCTCCTATCGGGAAAATAACTATTTAACGGTTTATACTGCATATTTGAGTTCTTTATTAATGTGTAGTTAGTAAACAATCACCTGTTCTTTACGTATTTGACGTGCCCCATGCTATCTCAATTGCTCACAATTTCTGAAGTTATGCTATATCTACTTGCTTTATGATTCGATAACCGGAGTCCGCGATCCATTGTGTGTTAATTAATAGCTCTAGACGTGAAGATAATGCTTATTTCAAATAGGAATCGAAGCTTGGCCTAATGGGTTTCGGGAGTTTTTGTTTAAAATTTACAATAGAATCTTTGCGAATCTATATGTGCGATTGGTTAATTATTGTTATTAAAGCGTTAATACTTGTGATTTATTCTTTTACACGACCTATCGATATCTCTGTGCTCTTAAGATTAAGATTGTAAAAGCGAATCATGCCTCTACGTTTATTTTGCTTGGCTCTTGGTTTATTAGTGCCCGCTGTCTTGAAACCAAAGGTGTCTACTACCAAAAGTGGTTTAGGTATTTTGTTAGGTTTTTGATGCCCTGCAATTTTATTTTTTTTGCTATAGCATCTAAGGCTGCAGCTGGAACGGAGTCCACTCCACTCAAAGCTAACCGAAACACTATTGAATAACGTCCCACAATAAATCACTACCAGCTAAGTAATCCCTAATAGAAAGAGTTATACGTGACAATACATGTTATTATTTCAATTGCTTTGTCAGTAATAAGGACAGATTGTAATTAATCAACTTAATAAAAAATGTATAGCTTTTGCCATAGAATCATACGTGCTGTATTTTTAATTAGTTATTTTTAAAGCCTGCCCATTAACACTAAAAACATGGCTTTATGGTCTTGTACTGGGGCAATAGCCAAAAGGTTATAAAATCAAAGCTCTCATGAAACGCACATAAAAATCGCAATAAAATGTTTACTAAGCTTTAAAATTTTTTGATGCTTACTGAGACGCGAATTTTTAGAGCTTTAGAGCGCCATGTCAAATGATAGACAGTTACGGCGGGGAAATCCTCGAGAACGTGTTTATTTCATAAATACACATTTCGCATCAGGAATACGGCGACGTGCACAATCTCGCAGCAAAACGTCTATTCGGCTCTAATTTCCATTTCCTCCAGAGCGTTTGGAGAACGTCGCTAACGACGAGTAACGCGACAAAGCCTGGGATTAGCGGAAAAAATAAATAAGCTTATAAATTAATGAGAATCTCTGTATTCATTGCTCGCGTTATGTAATAATTAAGTCGCCGTTTGTCGAAATCTGTATTTTCAGGCGCTTCAGCGCGATCTCGCGTTTCAGGCGGAATTGCTACTGCTAAAACGACGGACAATTAGAAAGGCTGACAATCAGACAAATGTGCTGCAGCGGCTAGAATTTGTATGCGGTACACATTTTGCTCTCTTTTCTCTTGCCTCCGCTCTGCAAATTGTTTTATTGCTGCTCGGTGAGAAATTGCACTGATTCGCCATTATTTCATATAGCGCTCGCTACATTGTTTTCCTCTCACTAGCTTCAGCTGCGGATGCAAATTGATTTAAAGTTAATGCGAATTTGGTTTGTGCCCCTGGAGGTTCCGCACGAGCACCATTTAAAATGCTTACACATCTCGACCGGAGTTCCGGCGAAAAGTTCAAAGGAGTTTAATATTTATACTCTCACGCTACTGCCAATAACAATATGCTGGATTTTTAGAACATGCAGAAGGCTATCCTTCAATATACTAATATTTTGACTTTGGAGAGAAACTACGACTCTTAGACTCATGCCTCATACACTTTAAAGTCAATTTGGTAAACTAAAGAATATTAAGTTACTTTATCAAAATAGAACAAAATGAGTTATTCAAAATGGTGTCTACATCAGTGATTATTCTAGGTACCTACGGGGTGTGAACGTGTGGCTTGGTTTATCAAAAACCAAAAGCAAGTAAAATTTGCTCAAAATGGCTAGGTAGCTTTAAATCGTTATAGAGTAGGGATGGGTTATCTAATAAATGAGTGTGAATTCCAAATTATTTTTAGATGTCAAAGAGGCGCCACGTTTGGAATACAACGCTTTGAAATGCTTTAATGCCCATCCCAAACCAAATACGAGACGCTACTGGGATATGAGCCAAATAATAATACAAGCGGCTTCCCATTGCAAACCTGTTCGGAAGGAACTCTTGTAGTAAGAGCGCGTTGACTGGTGAAAGAAATGCTAGCGACGCCCTCCGAAATAATATACAGTGTCCGCCAAAAAGTCTGCATAATATAGTAAAATTTTTTATTTTTGATTTTTCAAAAAACTTTTTACTTCAATAATTTGTGCTTGTCTAAAAACCTATTTAGCCCCTATCATATATACCGAGTGATTTTTACTTATTTAGAAATAGGAAATTTTCTAAATTGTCAAAATCCAAAACGTGCTATTTTTCGGAAATTAAGCAATATTTCAATGAGATTTTTTTCGAGCGTGTCATTTTTAGCCAACTAAACAATCTCAAGGCCAGAAAATCCCTATTTTTTAACTTTAGTTAAAAATTTATTTTTAAATTTTTTAAATATCTTTCAAAATTTTACATACAAAGACTTAATATTAAAGTTCAAATTTTTTAAATGTTTTTTTGAAAAATCAAAAATAATTTTTTTTTCCCATATTATACCGAGTTTTTGGCGGACACTGTATAATTATTATTTAATTATAGAAAAAATGTGAATATCTCTCCCTACATCGTAATACCGCACAATGACAGAGTGCGTTACTGTTATTACAAAAACGAACCGTAACAAACGGCGGCCCTGATCGAGCTGAACGACATGTCGAGCACCTAAACAAAAAAAGATTATACCAATGACAAATTCATTTTCACTGTCAAATCATATAAACAAGAACAGAAGCTGTATTTATCATTTCAGGCCCAGTATATATTTCTTTTCACTCCTAAATTCTTCAAACTCGTTATTCATCTCCCTCATATATTAGCCCAGCCCAAGCATTCCTTTCAGAATTGTCTGTACAAGTCACAGCAGTCTGTAGTTCTTGTAATCGTATTATATATTTTTTTTCTATAGCACATGTTAAAGTGTGCTTTTATCAACTCAAAACAAAAGGTCAAGTTTTACTTTAACAGCAAGGGTAGATAAAGTAGCACTTTAACATCAAGGATAGATAAAGTAATTTAATTTTCTAACTTTTGTTTAAATTAAATATGACAGCTTCGTATTATCATAGCAACCCAATCTAGCTGCTGACATTTTGAAATGTGATTGACTGTCCTTATTTTCTTTTGAAATTGTTAAAATTCTTGCTGTAGAAAAAAATATTGTATTATACACGACGATAAAGTTATTTCTATCCACTCTTGAATCATTAACGTCTCGACTTCGTCTCGACGTTAAACGATTCACTCGTGGATAAAATTTAACTTTATCGTCTTGTATAATAAATTACTATTAGTTTCTTTGATCTTGCAATTGTTTTCATTTTAACAACATTATTTCCTACCCCTCGTTTAACTTCAACATCTCGCACCTGTCCACTGTTTTATCCCCTCCACTCACTACATTTCTATCTTTATTTATTATGTATGAGGATCATACCGAAAGTTATAAGCAACGTCGCAATATTGGCAACTTTGTAACATCAAATGGCGCCAACTATTGTTACATCTCTGAGTGAGGTATGGTGGCAGTAGCCTTACATCACGTGATCATAAACAAGCGATACAAAATGGCTGACCACATGAGGTGGAAAGTTCTTCCACTGCACAGGCCGTATATCACCCCTTCCGTTTTGTGAAGGGCCAGATGCAGAGCCAATATTACAAGACCAACTAGATAGCTGGCAGTGTCTTCGGACAGCCGGAATGGAATTCAACGGCAAACGAATATTCAAACTTACAAAACGGTAGGAAAGATACGTACAGAAAGACGGAAATTATGTAGAAAATAAACAGAACTCTTTGAATTAAAATGATGTACTTGGTTTATCCATAACAATTTTGGTATGACGCTCGTATTTTGTTACAAGAAAAATGTTACTAGAACATAAAATATTTTTTATAATCGAAGCATCTTTTTGAAATGGGCAATAGTTGGACAATGGTTACTGCTAAGGCTTGTTTAAATGAATTTAGAGAAATATTTCCCAACGTTGAAATAACAGCAACGGACTTTTTTTATCAAGTACGACGTACTGTAGCTGCTTTCAGGGAAACTGGTAGTGCAGTAAACAGAGCAAGGACTGGTAGACCACGTGTGAGAACTGCGGAACAAATTGCAGATGTCCAAAATCGAATGCAAAACGAACCATCTGCATCAGTCCGAAGGCTTTGGATTTAACTTTCTTTTCTGATGAGTCGTGGTTTCACTTAAATGACTACATTAATTCACAAGTTATGCGCTTATGGAGCGCTGATAATCCACATTTCTTTCATTAAGGCTTCTTTGTGTTGCCCTAAAATAGGCGTTTGGGTAGCGTGCTCTCGCCGGAGAATTATAAGACCAATATTCTTTGAAAATACAATAAATGCCGAAAGATATCAAAATAACGTTCTTGTCAGAAGTGGGATTGTACCAGGGGCTATAAAACATTATTGAACATACATCAAATAAACTAACTGATTAACAAGTACCGATAAACGACAGTCAGATAATAAATTTAAGTGTGTGTTGTGCATGAATGTGAGGAGATCCCAGAGCAGCTAGATGGAGGCCCAATTAAGCCCACTTTTCAGCTGACGAAGTTGGCCAGGACACGGCAGAAAAAGCGCAAGAAGAATTGAAAGCCGGGCAGAAAGTACTTAAGGAAGAGCTCAAAGCCGCGCAAGAAAAGCACAAGAGGATCTTAAGGAAGAATTGAAAGCTGGCCAAAAGCAGGCAGAAAAGGCGCAAGAAACAGTGGCGTAACTTGGTACCCGCAGACCCAGCGGCCGCGGAGGGCCTGAGTACGAGGGGGCCCGGAGGTAATTTTCTTTTTCTATCATTCAATAAACGCAAGCAGGAAAAATCTTCCTATTTATATTTTTCTAATAATGGGATGTCCACGCAAAAGGCAAAAGTAGTTTTGAATTGCTAAGTTTTTAATAGTTGATATTAATCGGAATTTGCGACCGCACTGTTATCATTTTTAACATTACCTGTTTCGGTCGCTGCAGCTGAAAGAAGCTTCTATGAATTAAAAGTTATGTCAGAAAGAGCATGTACTAGGAAAGATTAGAAAACCTTTCTTTATTGTCCACTGAATCGGAGATAGCTCACAAACTGAAATTGCAAGAGATTATTACACATTTTTCAAACATTAAGGCCAGCTAGGCGTAAGTACATAGCTGGAAATCCTGTTTTTATTTTTTAACCGTCTTAGTTAAAACATTGTTTTGTAGTGCCTAATATAATTGTTATTATTATTAAATGTAGTATTATTATTATTGATGTTTTTGCCACTTTATTTTATTAAGGACGCGTAAGGGGCCCGCAGCAAATTTTCGCGGAGGGACACGAAATCTGAAGTTACGCCACTGCCAAGAAGAGCTGAAAGCCGGGCAGGAAGTACATAAGAAAGAGCTGAAAGCCGCGCAAGAAAAAGTAGTCCAAAACTTGAGGAAGAACTGAAACCGAGCCATGACGAGTTGGCAGACAAGATCAGATATATCGAAGAGGAAATGGAGAGAAAGGTAATTCGATTTCAAGGTGACGTACTGGAGCGGCAGGAACAAGTTACCAAGTTACTAAGTGGCCAAGGCCAATCAGCTCCCTCTGAATCTGCTGGCTTCTCTCCTCCTCTTGCTACCCCTCAGGTTGCTCCTTCCCAAGATACTGCCCCAGTGAGGCCCGCAACATCCGGCTTGCATATGAAACTGCCCTCTTACGATGAGAAAACGCCATGGTCAACATACCTAAACAATTTGAAGCTGCAGCCGTCGCTAATGGTTGGGGAGAGGCAGACAAAGCGACCGCATTGATTCTGACATTGCGAGGGGATGCCCTGAATATTCTGCAAATGGTTCCAGAAAATCAGCAGAAGGACTTCCAGCAATTGGTGAATCGTCTGGAACGGCGTTATGGCGGTAGTCATCTTCAGCATGTGCATTGTGCCGAGTTGAAGAACCGAATTCAGAAGTCGGGGAGACTCGGCAAGAACTTGAGGCCGACGTTGCTCGATTGGTTCGGCTCGCGCTGGAGCAACTAGCCGTCCAAACATTCATAGATGGAATGAAAGACGCCGATACTCAGCAAGCGGTACGTCTGGGGCGCTATAGGACACTGGGGAGGCCTTAGCCCATGCGTTGGAAGTTGAAGCGGCAAGGAGTGCTTCCAGAGGACATGGTCGTGTCCGCGGTGTCGCTATGACAGAAATGGCCCCTCAATCCCTGTTGCTGGAGCTGCGGAGAGATGGGTCATCTTAGGGCTCGCTGTTCGAAGAAAGGAGCCCGAACGTCTGACGAGCCGTCGGAAAACTAATACGGGTCGACAAGAAGGGGCGAGAGTCGACTCGCGATTGCAATGCCCCAGAGATTTCCCTCCATGTGTCTTCCGTGCAACGCCAGCCTGATAGCCTCTTCATTGATGGGAGAATAAATGGAAGAGTTCGGTATCTGCTGTTGGATACTGGAGCGACGAAGTCCATCGCCGGGTCTGACGTAATACGGGACGAGGGTCAGCTGCTGCCCACCAGGACACGCCTTCGCACTGCCACGGGAGGTGCAGTGGCCACACATGGGGAAATTGATTTGACATTGAAGATTGGGAATCAAACCCTCAAGCATCGAGTGCTGATTGCTGACATTGCGGAGGAGTTCATCCTGGGAATGGATGTTATGAATAAGTGTGGGTTAACTTTAGACCTGGGACGCGGCATGTTGCACATGGGTGGGGAGAAGCTTTCCCTACACCCAAGAGAACCGACAAGGTCGTGGATACATACCAGGATGGCGATCTCCGGGGCAACGTAGTGCGCATGATTGAATCCGATTATGACAAGGAGCTCACTCATGGTATCCTGATTGGGAAGACGTTGGTAAAGACTGGGCTTAAGGTCCCAGTAAGGATGATGAACGTCAACAAGGAACCGGCAACCGTCAGGAGAAACACAATCCTGAGAAGGTGCACACCGGTCTCCGCCGTTGTCAGAACGATTACTAGTGACCAAGACATCTTCGAGTGTGGAAATCATCCCAGCGGCCGTACCGACGTAGTTAAACATAAAATCAATACTGGGGATGCTCAACCGATACGTCAACATAAAAGAAGGTTGCCCCTCGCCAAACGGGAAGAAGCTGCGAAGATTGTCAAAGACATGCGAAACCAGGGGATGATCGAACCGTCCAGCAGCCCGTGGGCCTCCCCTGTGGTTCTTGTCAAGAAGAAGGATGGCTCAACGAGGTTCTGTGTTGACTACCGGCAGCTGAATCATGTGACCAAGAAAGACAGTTACCCTCAGCTACGAATCGATGATACCCTGGATACGCTTTCCGGTTCTCAATGGTTCTCGACGCTAGACTTGAAGAGCGGTTACTGGCAAGTCGGAATGAAACCTGCGGACATAGAGAAGACTGCATTTACCATCGGAACTGGTCTCTGGCAGTTCTCCGTCATACCGTTCGGTTTGCGCAATGCCCGGGGGCACGTTTGAGAGGCTGATGGACACCGTCCTAAAGGGTCTATCTTGGCAGACCTGCCTGATATAGTTGGACGACATCATAGTGGTGGGTAGATCCTTCAACGAGCATCTGAAGAACCTGGAGGAAGTGTTCGGTAAACTGCAAGGTGCCAACCTGCGATTAGGTCCAAAGACGTGCCACATCTTTCAGAAGGAGGTACAGTACTTGGGTCACGTCGTATCCCGCCAGGGAGTAGCAGTATATCCGAGTAAGGCGAAGGCAGTGCAGGATTGGCCGATCCCGAACACTATTTTATTCAGTTTGTTCAGATAATGATGAGTTATAGTCGGAACTTACGCAACTCAACACTCTGTCTTGTTAATTTGTATTTATATTCGTTTCCTTGATTTCGTGGCGTTTATATAATCAACATAACACGTATTCGAATGCAATAATCACGCGGTCAATTGCTAAACTAGATGTAAACATGCAAGTTTTCCACTGTAATCCTCATGTTTGCATTATTTTTTCTTTATTGTTGTTGTATGTATTCTAGATGACATTAAAAAGTAGTGGCGACATCTAGCAACTTTTCCTGAACATTTCAATAAGCTTGGAAATATACGTCTTGTTTGGCATATGGCGTATTCTACTACAGGCATCTAATACTTCCCATAACTGTAGTATGGGAACTGAGTCTCAACCCCTACCAAGTAATAAAAGCATATGGTTTTTCTGGCACTAGTAGAATACCGGCGCTTTAGTCCTCTTCAAACTAGAGATTCTGTATGTAGTATACTAAGAGTTGGGCAAAGAGCTTGATTTGATATACATTTCTGATCCAAATTAGATATTTGACATATGTCAAACAAAGAGGTTATGGGAACCAATCTTGCTAAGTTGCTTTTGATGTAAGAGTTTTCAGAGCATCGATCATTCTTAGGAACTCTAGAACCGACGATTAGGAATATACGATCAATTTAGTAAAAATTTAGATTGATTTGCATGTGTGAAACTATCAGTCGTAACATGTTACAAAATATCTAAAAATGCACTTTTATCACACATGACTTGTGAAAAAGGTGATCCAAACCAATCAAAATAATCCGCTGTTTGTCCAACTCTTAGTAACCTATATACAGGATCTCTACTTCAAACTACATTGACTATATAGTCAGTGTACTTCAAACCACTCCGTTTAGAAAATGGTAGTTTTATTCTGCAGCGTTCATTTCAATTATCAAAGCAAGTATGAACCTTTTGCTGCTTCGTTGATTTCTCCTACAAGAGTGTCTTAAATTTTGGTAATAGAGCTGACGGATGCCGATAGCATTCAGTACTGTGGTGTTTGGCCAAATAATCCCGAATAAGAAGGGATGAGCGGACAGGTACGATGTGTTGGTGAAGCTACTAGTCAACGCACCCCCAAAAATGGCCTCTTCCTCCTTAATACATCTCTCGATCTCTTCAAAACCACTAGGTAGTATATTTTGTTCACCATAGCCTTTGGAGCGTACTCATAGTGAACATCTACGTATATAAAGAAAACACTAAGCATTGTTTTGACATTGCTTTGACTTTAATATTCCACCATTAGATTTTCGTTCTTTCCCCTGAGAAAACTGGACTTTTATCTTACAGTCATAGCCATAGACTCATGATTGATTACCTGCACGGGAATGTCCAAATTGATGGAATTTTCTCTTTTTACTTTTCTTTTCGCGAATTGTTAGTTGGAATATTTGCAGTTATAGTTGTTGTTAATCAAAATACCTTTATTGTGTTTATTTACCATTAGTCGAAATATTCCGCCATCAAAATCTTTCAATAATTTGCGATTATTTGCCAGCTTGGTAGGTACTTTGCCCTATGTTTCACAATAACTAGACTTCAAACGATGTAGCTGTAGGGGTTAGTGAAACATCAAACTGTTTTATATTTACAATGTTTTAAAACTGAAAATTTATTGTCTTATAGATAAGATAGAGCGCAATACATTTTATATAACCCTTCGCAGCCCCTGTCGTGTAAGTGCAGGGTTAGAAACTTTCCATTTTGCTATGCAAACTGATGTAGTGTAACCTACTTGTCAGCAAACCTCTCAGCCCAATGTGGATAAATAAGATTGCAAGACTAAACGGGAGTTTAATAAATTTCCAAGTGCACCTTTGCTTCGGTTATTTCAATATTTTTCTTAGCGCTATTGCTCCTCAAACAATATAGTTTCCTCAAATAGGCAATTTTGCAGAGATAAATTGCAGCGTAGCACCGAAAGAATCGATAGCTCCTTAAAAGGTCGGGAAAATATAGCGCATAAGACACTGTAAGAGTTCTTAAGGGACACGGTCAATTTTCTGAACGACAAACCGTATTACCTTCGTTCTTGTATTGTAGGTTCCCTTTTAGGTTAAATAACGACGCCGGCAGCACGGCTGTATCGTGTATCTTGACTACGGTTTCATTTACTAATAACCACAAATTGCAGATCGGAGTGGCGATATGATATCAGGAACTACAAACGAACCTGCCACGATTTGGACTTTCATAGTTTAATATTATTGCACGTTAATTTATAAAGTTCACGCTTGGCTTATTCCTTATACAACCGGGAAATAATCGTCCCAAGCTTTCAGTTTTCTATTGCTTGAAAGTTTCTATTGATATTATCGATTTTTGTCGACATTTATGAAACACTGGATAACATGGAAAATCTTATTTTTATCCTTTTGTTTTTATTTCGATTTTGCTTTTACAACAAACTATTTAGCGTTTGTCAGGAATAAAAAGAAAGGCTTTTGGAAACGCAATCCCGATATTTAAGCAATATATCGAGTAAGCAAAGAAGTACATAGGTATATAAAAAAACTAAAATTCGTGGCCAGATAACACAACGCTACGGTTATGGATTTCTGAAGCTTATGCAAACTTTCTGGTTCTTTTTCCTAATTTTTGTGTACGTCGCTGGAGCAATCCTGATCTAATTTAATAGTTATCCAAAATATGAACTATAATAATTGCGTTTGAACCGAAAGTAAATTTCTTCTCCTACCCTTCCTTAATATAGACTGAAGGGTTAGATGTTCGTACATCAGTTATAGAGGGATACCATAAAAATTTAAACCACGATAATACAATATCTGTAGGTCCCATTTAATCAAAGTAACATCTATAAAGTAACGAACTACTTCCGAGATTGGACCGTGTCATGATTGTGATCGAAGAACTCAACGTTTCGCCCACATTCGTAAGAGGCTTCAGAAGCGAAACTTGACTGTCGAGTTTCGCCTCTGACGTGGTTCACACGTTGAGTTACCGTGCTCTTCTATCCCTTCCCTTGCAAAGAGTTTCACCTCTGGCGTGGTTAACACGTTGAGTTACCGTGCTCTTTTGCTTTTTCTTCCTGGTGAAGCCCCTTACGAAAGTGAAAGGCTCAGAAATCATCTAACATCTATAAAGTTATTTTTGTACAGAAAAGTAGCTATTATTTACTTACACTAGCAAAATATTGTTCTTCTTCCTACGTATAATTAGATTGCACCAGTTTCATCTTCCGTACATCTTCATCCCAGCTTTAAGTGGTCGCATCATCGTTCTCGCGTTTTTTCGGTTCTTCTCCTGCACATCTTGCCTCTTGTTATTTTAAGTATTCTTCTAATGTGTTTCTTCAGCTTTTCTTTTTCTTTGACGCCCACTTCTTGATGTGTTGTATACTGGATGCTCATCGTAAGTATTTACTTCTTCCGATCTATCTAGTTCCTCAAATCGCAGGTTACTATCCTCAGCAGAAAATTTTCCTTTTATTGCATATGGATTCACGCCGAACGCTGAACTGTCGTCGTCCATTCTTCTAGCGAACTTCTGGGAAGTGTTTAATAACATCGCGTGTATGATTCGCTGTCGTCATCTTAAAGAAGCTACAAACTATTGCGCTCGTTTTAGAAAGTTGCTTTAAATGTTTAACTTTGACGGAGAGCGATCAGTACTTTCGACCAGAATTTTGTGCTATGCTTTAGGTCTCTGATTTCCTATGGTTTTAGTAGTTCATCGTTGATCGGACTGCAGCAAGCTAAGTATAATCTATTGTTTTACTTTGCATGTGTCATTTACTTAGGTTTGCATAATGTGCTGGAATAATTTATTCAACACATTCTACGTGTAAATTATTTCAAAATCTGGTACGTGTTTCTACGTAGCTGCCGTTGGGAATAGGTTCTGCGGCATATTCCCGTTCATAGTGCAGTTAAAAAGTCAGCGCTTTGTACCCGTACATCAATATTGTTTTCTCCTGTAGAGTTTTTTTGCCAAACTTGCAACCTAGTATTACTAATAACGCGCAAATAAAGTTCTTAGGAAATCTTGTTACGATTACAGATGCAACCTTACCTACTCGAATGTAGTATTGTGAATATTAGCTTAATAAGTATTTTTAGAAGATCAATAATGAGTTAAGGTTAGCATCGTACATATTTTTCATCGCCAGGAGATCTTCTGCAATGGGAACTTTCACTTCATCGCAGGTCTTTGTAAACACCATAGCAGCGCCTAAAAAATAATTAATCTATCCCTTTATTATTGAGTACAATAATTTCACTTTGGCGAGCGAACGCCTGTTCTTTTTCAGTTTAACATCCGTCCCAATCTTGATGAGCTACTGAGCACCTAATAAGCTTTGCGAGAACTGCTAGGACGTATCTTGGGGCCTTGCAGCGCTATACGAGGAAGTTTCAACTTTAAGATAGTTTAACAAAGAACAAGGCATTAGAGCGCGAGCCTTTGCCTAAGCTAGCGGAATGTGCTCACCTCCAAACGTACACTGTGCATATCCCTCCACGGAAGGTAATTTAAATAGAAGCGGCCTAAATGAGCATGGCAGTATTTAAATTGCTGCTACAGTTTTAAGGAGCAGCAAACAAGCGTTTCCGAATTAAGTAAACGCATCTTCACCGTGTACGAGGTGAGCATACAAATTGCGCAACGTCCTAAGGATGTTATTTGAAGCGGTTCGAGGACTTGGAATTTCCACGCTTTGTACAGTCCGGGGTCAATTGCGCAATTGAAAACGTGTTCAATTCAAGGATACACAGCAGCTAAAGTTCCAGGTAAATTCGATACCGGAAATGTTTGCAGATAGGGTTTGCGTTCAGGCTGCAAGAAGATTTTACAAGCTAAAAGAAAGTGTCGTTAGCGAACAATATGTGTGTAAATCGCGCTTGATTTAACAGCGTTGGACTCAAAAAAGTATAGACTTGAGGCAATTTTCATGTTGTCTTATTTAAAGACATTTATTTTTAATGAGTTGTAAAAATAATAATAAACGCTATATTTGAGGGTGTTACGTACGTTGTGTACTTATATGCGAGTAGCCACAACTACACCACAAGTAAGTGGTAGTAAGAATTTAATCCTGTTTTCTTTTGTTTTTCTTTTTGTTTTATATGTGCTTTGAAGTCAATAGATTGCTGAAAAATGGTTTTGCTTGTGCATTGTTTGAGGTTTGCTTCATCTCGACAACACTACAAGGTGAGACCACATTTCTGTTTGGCAAATATTGGACGCCTCGCAACCAAGACTAGGATATTAAGAAGGTTTCATTGTACACGTCCAAGCTAGCTAACAGGATAATTAGGACAAATCGTTATTCAAATATAAAGCGACCAGAAGTCTTGAGCTAATTTAACATAACCACGAAAGGATGAACAAATGTCTCACTAAAATGTCACAAACAGCGATTTACCAGCAACAGTATTTTAGTTTATCCGATTCTGTCATGTATCTTTCGCCAGATTGTATACTTGAAACGGTTATGTTTTGGCGCTTTCAGTAATTGCTCTGTAAATTCTTATTCTATGTCAAAATTCTAAAACAATTAAACATTATTGCCAAGTTTCCATCTTATTGGCTCATCGGATAACATCATGTGTGTTTCGTTTCGTCATGTTAAGTGTTATTGCTGTTTAATGAAACTTATGCAAAATCTTTTGTAGATCGCCTCTCGTACTCAGGTGCGGCATCGTTGGCATAACAACTAATAGAAATCTTGTCATGGTCTACATCGCCAGCTCATCCGTAACGATGTTGAAGTAAAGAAGAAATCACTTTGACGAATTCCGTTTTCTATTAGAATGGGATATGTCAGTTTTCTGTTTATTGTAGCATGTGTGTTTTTATATGTGTACGTGTTTTAATCGTTTAAAAATCGTTTAAAAATTGAACGTCGCGTTATATGTGGCACGCAAAGAAGGAAAGAAGAAGCGCCAAGCTTCACCCTGGTCCTGTACCAGTGGCTGGAGTCGTTTATTTTTAGAATTGACCAGGGACAGCTGAGTTAGGAATTTTTGTGTGAAGTGAGCGTACCGTTCAGTATTAACCGCTTTGACGCATCCATGATTGTCGAAAATACCCAGCGGCTCCAAATCGCAGGGTTAAAATTACGAATTCCATTCAACATATCGACGCATCTCTGAAGAAAAGATTTGTTCTATCGCTAGTAGATTCACGCCACACGCTAATAAAACACGTTTTTTATTCTCTAACGAAGTTTTGTGAAATTTCTCGCTACACAGCGTGGAATTAATTATTTAGCTACAGTTTCGAGCCACAAATTCCATTTTGCGGAGCCCGCCTTGCATCGCTCAACTTTGGCGACGAGCTTGACTAAGATTTCGAAGCATTCCCTGCTTCTGCCACTTTCTTCAGTTTTTTCATTTCCCCGCTGACGGGACTGCACCCAGCTAAATAACTAATGTTTTGTCATTTTATGTATGTGTTACTTATGGTCAGCTCGAAATGTGCTTTATACCCATTAAACGCAAATCTTTCTTTGTGTATTTGTGTGTTGTATTTGTAATGTGTTTAAAGTAAGCTTGCCGTTATAATGTAAGTTTTGGGCCGCATACCCCGTTAGCAGCCCAGCAGCGCATTCAATGCTCTTTGCCAAAGTATATCAATGTGGATTTTTCTTGTAGAACTTCTTTTATAGACATCTTACTGAGATTATTGTCACATGACGTCACGTTGCGCAGGTAGGAATAGGCAATGTAGTGAAATTTATTTTTCGTTGAGGTTCTGGCCTTTATTTGGGGTTGCTTTAAATTAATTCTACTATTTTCACATGTAAAGTGCAGTGCAGTCTTGTATCTTTTATAGCTACGTAAGGATTTTCAACGGTGCAGAAATGATAGTTCAAGTTTCGGAGTTGTGCACCGTATATATTTCCTATCGCCAGGTTTTTCTTGCGAAATTTGCATTATTAGTAGCTAACTACTACGAATATCTGAGGATTATAATAGTAAGTCATGACAGGACAATAGTACAAGAAATTTGCAAAAGCTCATAGCAAAATCGACAAATGTATATCATGAAGTTAACCAATCCTTTATTTGAATAAACCAATTTAGGTACGGGCAGTGTGGTTAGAATGGGAATTACAAGATTGCTAAAACAAATATTGGAAGCACGAGGAAAATGCAACAGAGAAAAAGAGAGACCCAGATTAACTTGGGTGGGTATAGTCAAGACCATGGTAGGAGAAAAGGGCAAGACTATAGCTGAAGCAAAAGCCAAAACAGAAACTAATTCCGGAAGTGATTTGAAAGCTGAATACTTTAGGGTATAAGGGAAAAGAAAAAGAAGGTGTTTTGTATCATAAAATGTGTTATTAATTCCAATTATTATTGATCACAAAGTAGCATATATTTCCATTGAAGTGCGCAAAGCGATACGGGAACTGAAAGGGTGGTTTTCTTTGGGCCGAGTGCAGCAACGAGCAGCGTTTCATTTATTTACCGATCCGCGAATCAAAAGAGAGAATCGGAATTAGTCGGCGAGCAAAAATAAAATAAAGCAGGTGCACGTGCGCGTTCCCATGCAAAATTCAGCACGACGTTCGTCCGGATTTAAATAACCTGAAAATGCAGCGCTATGTAAATAAGGGTGGAAGTGAGCTTGCTCGCAGTGTGTTAAATAATTAGCAAAATCAATCCGACACAATGCCCAATAAAGGAGCATTGAAATAATAAAATTCAATGCGGACCTCGTAACCGAGTACAAATGGCGGGATTATTGAAAAGAGCAAATTGAATTTGCCGTGCAAAACAGAGTGCATGGAATTTCGTTAAGTTATTAAATGTGTTCCGCCTCGATCGGAGAAACTAACGCCATAACTTTCTCGAAATGAACTATTGTTTATACATTAATTACTAAGCAGTCGCTGCAGTTACGAACAGATCATTGTTAGTAGTAACTGGCCCCTTTTTTTAGTTTTTACCAACGTTCACATTGGGCTAGCGTCGGGGAAATAAGGACGACCTAATGCTATATAGCTTTGCTAAGCTAATCGTTCAGCAGAGTCTGCTTGGAGTTTATGTCGTTCTAGAACACTTCCATGTTTTAGTAATAGCGTTAATGTGAATGTACATTAGGTAATTCTACTCACAAACTTTTGATTGTTAATAAGTCTAATTAAGTTAGAACCCCGTAGCAACGAATAGTTTAATTTAACGATGGAGCATTAGAGCAGCCTGTACTAATGCAGACAACAAAAAGCAACACGAGATACATTTCACCTTTAAGCTAAACAAACGAGTAAAGTGTGATTAAAATATTAGACAGAATAGTAGCGTAATCACATTCAAATATTTAAATGCCAAATGTTAATAATAAATTCATAACACAAATGATTGGAACTGGTATCAAATTCACCTTTGTATTATATTTGTCTTTTGAGTTCAAACAGTTAATTTTAGAATTTTCCGGTTTATTAGCATCTATATTGATAATATAGCAATCATTGCGAATTTAACTGAAAAACGAGGACAGTTGCCGCCTGATATCTTGAAAAACTTGTTAGCTAATTTAATTCCTTGGTCATTCTTTCAGAAAATTTACTTGGTACACTCGGGTGCAATAGCCGGCCGCCAGTTCAGTCGGATGGAGGCGTGCAGGTTTTTAAACAGACTAGTCGATAGAACGAAATAGGAGAAATAAATGTCCAGTGCGCCAACAAATTTTTTGTATTACCTACGGCGAGTGCACCCAGGTGTTCAACCTCACAATGCTTACGCACAAACACAATTCCTGAAAAAGGAGCTTCAAATACAATAGACAGCCGTAACTAAATTAAACCTTTATAGTTGACATAATCACAGTATAATTTTCATAAATTCAGTATCACAGTACATATATATATATATATATCAAAAAATTGTCGATTCACCGGTAGAATCGCAGGTGGCCACACAATATTGCTTGCTACACTAATTATGTTTGGCTAATTTAGCAGATATATAGTGATGTCAAAAAAGTAACTATTCGGTACACGCGTACTCGTTACCCGATAAGATCCGAAGTAACGGATATCAACTGGCAAAAGTATTCGTTACATTTTTAAAACAGTTACTGTAGTCGTTGCGTGAACAAGTACTTGTTCACTCAACGCTGTAGTTTAACCAAAGAGTATTTGGTTTAACCTTGCTTTTTATTTTATCGCCATCTTACGAAGCGAAGCTTAAGTTTGAGATTGTGTTTAAAATTAGAATTATGTCTGAAAAGGGGGTTGTTTTAGCACCTCTTTTACATATTAAATGCATAACAAATGCAACTCCTGATGTTACGTGTGCATAAGCCTTGAGCGCAATGCTCAATTCCACATTCCACAGAACAATACCTAATCTCAATTCTGAGAAATAAAGAAGTAAGCATTCAGTTTTGTTTGTTTACGTCAGCTTTCACAGCTCCGTGTGCGGGAAGTACTCCCCACTCCATCTGAAACCAACGGATACTCTCGCTCAACTTTCAGGTACTCGATCCGAACTGGTTGCGACGCGCGATGGTTTTAGAATAAACAAGTACTTGGTAACGAATACAAAGTAACGGATACTACAACGAAAAGTAACGAATGGTTACAAGTACCGAAAAGTAACGAAAGTTGGCATCACTACAGTAATAGCATGACGTACCTCAAACAAGCATTAAAACTAATACTCACAGTTTGTAACATAACGATAAGGCGATCGCCTTATTTCCCACATTAAAATTAGACCCAGGGGCAGGCAAAGATTTTCAGACTCGTTTAGCCCCAAATTCGAGCGGCCAGAGCTGGTGGCTCAGAGGCGAGTTCACCGTGCGATACTGGGACAAAATAGACCTGAAGGTAAGCCTCCTTGTCGAATCCTCTCCTGTGCTCAAACGGCGTCTGTAGCAGAGGTCAAGCGGGTCCGAAGATCCAGAAAAAAATCCCAGCGCATGGAACGTCCGCATGCAAATAAGACCAGCTGTAGTCCAAGCCTCAAATTGCCTCTCCGGCACTAGGTGTTATAAAAGGCGAAGGAATCCACAATAGCGTATAAGACCGACAAAATATTTCGAGGCAAACTCTTTACTCACCCTGGACGACACTCCAGGCGAATTTTCGAAACACGTGGCCACATGAAAAATTGTGCCAACGGCGTGGGAGCCAAGCTTCCCTCACATCGAAAATCGGGGATAAAGGCACTTCAAAAGTCAAGGCTCACATACACACCATTGAACTAACGGCAGCCCCAAATTAAACCTTCGAAATTCTAACTGTTACTACTGCATGTTTTCGTTTCGCCAGCGAGATCGGAAAAGGACGTGTCCCGAAACAAAAGCCAATACTTGAAAATTATCTCCGCGAAGCCAAATGGGCGTGGCGTAGCGCGGTAAATACAAACAGCGTGCTCACAGACAACCGCGCGAAAAGATGCGTATCAAAGCAAAATGAATACTAGAGAATGCGAAATCAGAAGGCGTCGCACATGAATCGTAACAAACTAAGCACACTAATCAAACAAAATGTGTTATTATTGTGATATTGTTTTCCTTTTTTTCTTAAATACACCACTGGTACTTTGCATATTTTATGTATTTACGAATTTGTTGCGAGAATTCCTATGCATTACTTTTAAGAAAACATTATATTTCAAATGTTTTTTCTTGAGGCTGCAATCACTGCTGTCGAACTTTTATAGTGATAGTTTTTCAAATTCAAAACCTTCAAATTCTGCAGCAACCTATAGTGCAAAGACATATGTACATATATTCATGCATCTTTACAATCATGTCGTAGATCTCATGGTTGAAATTTGTTTTTCTTACTTCATAGTGCAGGCAAAAAATCAAGAGAAGGTAAATTGCAATATTACTATAGTGAGCATTTTGTTCACGGAACTGTAACCTGTAGTAACTTATAGTTAGTAGTATTTTCCAGGTCAACTTAATCGCTATATGTCAAACTGATTATAGAAGGTAGGCATAGGTTTAACCCATAAAAAATAATGTTTGCGATAGGGCGAAAGGAGGGAATGTGGACTGTGTTAAATTTAGATATTACCTTATTAGGGCAGATGGAGGAATCGACTTCATGGTTCTTCCTAAACACGAACCATTCACTATTAAGTCCTCCAATTTGAGAAAATAACTTGAAAATCGAAACGCCTGGCTTTGTTGTGCTCTCACTCGCACGAAATTACACTTGCTGGACCTGAGAGGAATATGTTGTAGAGGATCGCATATACCGCTCACCAATTATCAGAGAAAAACTAAAAATAAACTATTAATTGAGAAAGCGATTGATGGTATTGGGAGGAAAACACATATAATTTCTTAACGGGACGAACTGCCAGCAGCAGTATGTAGTGTCACGTCAATACTCGCACTAAGTTATCCGAACAGGGATGAATCTCTTCTATTCTCCCAATTGGCTACGATAAATGAATAGAGTCCACTGCTTGTACGAACACGACGTCAAAATTTTATTCATTTGTATGTGGAGGTATTCCTGTAACTATCGACGCCAAAAGTAATGAGTAATTTGCTTCAGTCGTTGCCATCTACAGTATAGTAGTGCATTTTCATAATATACTTTTTGTAGGGTAGAAATTGCAGGTGCATCAATTAAAAAATGCTTAAGGCTTACATAATCCGTACTGTCTTTGGAATCACAGTAAATTTCACAGATCCGTTGGCTTCGATTCGAGAAAATAAATTTTCATATTCTTCCACAGCGAGGATGAAGTTACCTATTATTCGTATGAAAAGGGCCTTTGCTGGTTTGACCGCAGCTTGCCATAACCCTCCAAAATCATGAGAGCAGAGGGCCAACTAAAATGTTGCTGAATTTGTTTAACAACAAGAGAAGTGAACTTAGGGTTCGTATCTTTTTGCTTTTTGCATTGTTTTGTATGGTGTTTTCCTGCGCATTTAACGCACCTTGCCTCTCTATCGCAGTAGTTTTGAGTATGTCCGTATTCTTGGCATTTTTACATTGTGGTAAAAGTTTGGCTTCGATCTTCGCTTTCATGTGTAGTATTTCATCGATGTTATATATTTTTTTTAATATCCTCGTCTTTTCCGAACCATAGCACGTAGAGGGATAATGGTGTTTTAGATTTCCATTTAAGCAACTGTCTAACTTCGAGGCAGACCAATGAAAAAAAACTGTTTTTTGGGTTCATGGGACTCTAAAACGTGAAGATCTGCTGAAAACTCAATTTCGAATTTTTGGGGAAAATCCAATACTTCCTTTATTGTAAAAGGAAGTAAAAACCGAGTTAAAACGTATTCCTTTGAGCACGTACTTCATTTTATGAAAGAAATGAAAGTGGCATGCGGAAAAATCTACGGAATAAAACTTTGTTATCCAAAAATCTAGTCTTTTGTTGCGGGTTTGTTTTTTCGGTGTCTTGAAATCGCACTTGTAATAATTTGGCTTCATCGCATGAACTTCAGGTATCCAATACTTCAAGACGACATCCTTTTTGTCAAAGAAAACGATCAACTTGGTTTTTTAACATAGTTTAATTTGAAGTTGGACTTGATTTAATTCTCAGTTTCCGTATCGTACTGCACGACTGATGGTGAGTTATGGAAGATTTGGGTTGTTCTCAATTTCGGCCAAGATGGCACGGTAAATTAGTTTGAAATGTTTTTTTGTGTGAAAAGTCTCGCATCATCTTTGCGCAAATCTCTCTTATCAGTTAAATAGAAGCAAGTGAAGCTGTGCCCGTCAATCTGTATCGGGTCTACTTCGTCTGCTATCAGGCTTACCTTCTTAAGTCGTCGCAGTCCCCATCACAATACAACGAGAAGCCGCCTTTCTTATCGATTGGGAATTGTTATCAGATTGCCTACACACTCGTGTCAAGTAATTTGTGATGTTTTAGATCATGCGATTGAGGAGAAGAGTTTTGCCTCTGGCGTGGTTTGAACGTTGAGTTACAGTACTCTTTTGCTTTTTCTCCCGATGAAGCTCCTTACGAAGGGGGTCTTGAACCTCAATAATGACACGGGCCAATCCCGGAAGTCGTTTGTTACTTAATGAATATCTGACTATTTGTGTTTTGTTTTTATTTATACATTTCTATACACTTTCTAAAGAAATGAGTGTTTCTGTCAATATGACAATAGATATTCGTTTGCAATTTTCTTTTTGATCAGCAGTGTGAAGTCTTAGCTCCACCTTGCAGAAATCATTCATATACGAGTACTAACATTTTCCTAGTGCCCTTAACCGACGATCTCTTCGAACTATTTCTTTAGCTTTATGAACGTTTTCATCTGTTTGAAAAGTTAAAGAGCGACGAGGATATTCTCGACATTTTCGAAAACACAGACACGTGATAAACATTCGTTCCTATAAACCTTTTTAAACGTTGCACAACATTAAAAAACAGCTTAAAAAGTTTTCGCCTTGACCTACATATGCCTATAATTGAAATTCGGGAAGTTTACAGAGCAGTGAATTTATTTTAATGTTTAACATAGCAGTTTCGTTTCTATGCCAGCATTTAATCATACAGGTCACTTCCATAGTTACCAATGAAATTAATAGATTAGAGCGTTTATTTTATGAGTTACTATACGAATTTCAATTAGGTACTTGCTAATAAGAAACTTTAATTTGGTTACCGGAATGTAGGTATGCAACTAAAAAGTAGATACGTAGGAACAATTTGTGTGTTGTATCTTTTCTTTAGTGGTATACATTAGGATAATTTTTAATTGTATTTTTGACAAGTAATAGTTCCTATGTTAACTCGTAAAATACACGCTTTAATATATTGGTCTGATTTGTAACTATGGAAATAACCTGTATGATTGATTAAATGGTGGCATAGAAACGAAACGATAATGTTAACTATTAAAATAAATTCACTGTATGTGGGTCAAGGGGAAAACTTTTTTATCTTTGTTTGAATTGTAGCCATACCCACGAAGATGGAGCAATTGTTCTGGTTACACATTTTGTCTGAGCGTTTTTTAATAGTTTTATCAGAAATTTAAAACGTATTCGTTGCTCGACATTGTAGGATTTTTTTAAAGGGTGGTAAATAACTTGTGTAAGACTATAGAGCTAAAACTTTTAAGACATGTCCTGTGCGTCCTGTGAATGCTTAGTGTCTTTATTCAGTAGCCATACCCCCATGTAAATTGATTTGTTATACATCAGCCATTTATACATGCTTTTCTGACTTTGAAAAAGCATTTGACAAAGTACGTCACGGAAAACTAGTTGACATATTAAAAACAAAAAACATTGATAGCCGGGACATCAAAATAATATCTAACCTTTACTGGCAACCTAAAACAACAATAAGAGTGGCCCAAGAATATTCAAATGAAATAGAGATTCTTCGAGGGGTTCGTCAAGGATGTGTCCTGTACCAGATGCTATTTAATGTCTATAGCGAAGCTATCTTCCAGGAAGCTATACTAAACATCGCAGAGGGTATAAGAATAAACGGAGAAGTCGTTAACAACTTAAGATACGCAGATGACACCGTCGTGATAGCCGATAGTCTGTAAGATCTTAAAAATATGATGGAAAGTCTAAACATTTCCTGCGAGCAATACGGAATAAAAATGAATTTAAAGAAAACCAAGTTTATGAAATTCACAAAAAAACAAGGAAACACTCAAGAGGACCTAACCGTTGCGGGCACACAAATAGAAAAAGTAGAGCAATATAAATACCTGGGGACATGGATAAATGAAAATGGAGACCAGACAAAGGAAATTAAAACCCGCATAGAAATTGCTAGAGCCGCATTCGTTAAAATGCAGAGAATATTTTGCAGTAGAGACATAAACTTAGAACTAAGAACTAGATTCCTACGCTGCTACGTCTTCTCTACACTATTATATGGAGACGAAGCTTGGACCCAGAAGAAAAGGGAAATTAAAAGGCTAGAAGCATTTGAGAGATGGTGCTATCGAAGGATGCTTAGGATTTCTTGGGTGGATCACGTTACAAACGTAGACGTGCTTCGCCTGATGAATAAGGAGGAAGAAATAACAATAACCCTTCAGAGAAATAAACTAGAATATCTGGGCCATGTGATGAGAGAAACAAGATATTCCCTGCTTAGACTAATAATGGAAGGGAAAATACTAGGAATAAAAAATATAGCAAGAAGAAGAATGTCGTGGCTCAGGAATCTAAGAGAATGGTTCAATATGAGTTCCAACCAATTGTTTAAAGCGGCAGTGGAGACAATAAAAATTGCCATGATGACGTCCAATCTCCGTAAGGAGACGGAACCTTAAGAAGAAGAAGCCATTCTTCCTACTTTACAGAGAAGTGAATGAAATTTGGATGGTTATCTGTTTATAAGCATTTTTCTGTTCAAAATAAGCCCATGAATGTCTAATTAAGGTATGGGCAAACTCCTTGTTGTTGCACATCCAGTATATAACATTTTGAAAGGAAATTACTTCCCAGGGTCGCATTACAAAATTATTGCAGTTACAAAAAGAATAAACACAGCTTTAACACTCTCTTAGCAGTGGAAACTGACTGTGCATTTCTACTAACTTACAACACTTTTGCAATTATTACAACAGAACTGAACTTTTATCACACAGTGTTACATTGCGAATGTTGAAGCTCGCCCCTACTAAACATTATAAATTCCAAATCGTGTAGCCCCGATCAAGATTTTAAATAAATACCAACACGCGAGCCTGTAAAACCATATAAATATGAAAATCGGTTGAGGTGAATTACGAATTTCCTGCAGGAAATGTTGTAAATGACAGAACTACAAATTAGATCGTCTGTCCTTCTGACTGAGTAGGTACCTTGAAAGTTGTGGCTTGAAATGTGGCCTAGCAACGATATCAACCAAAATGGAAAATTTTAGAATTACCAAAGCCGTAATATTTTTCTTATCGCAGCTTGTTTTACAGCGATTAATGGATTTTTTAGTGTTAATTCACGAACAAGCTGCCCCGGTGTACTTGACACCATCAGATAAAGATTATTTAAAATATAGCCTACATCAGCAATGGTAAGAAAATGGATTGGCTGCGATTTAAAACTGCGATAATTTTGAAGCTTGGTTGGTTGCGCAATTGAAAGAGTTGTATTAAACGGAATTTTCATATTTGGTGGTGTATAAAATTTCCACAAAACTGACCCAGCAGTAACAAGCAGCTTCTGTTTACTGCTTCGAGGTATTGAAATAAAACAGGATGAAAAGTGACTAGTCAACTATATCAGTGTTATTTATTTATCTTGTGTTTACCGGCAAATGAACACATGTCATAACAATATAGGTCAATGCAAATATTGCCTGCAGCAATAATAAATAACAATGAACTGTGCTTAAACCATGTCGTTCTATTTGACTACTTGAAGCTATTGTTGTTTCTTTTGCATTCTGTGTTCCTATTTTAACTCTTACTTTGATCTTTCGATGTTCTTAATTTTTATGTTAGCTCATTATAATGATTGTTGAAACAACACGGCTTACATATTAGGGCTTGGCCATGGAAAATTGGTAAAGCTATTAAAATGTAGAAACAATATAGCACACAAACGTATTTCAAAACCCCTTTAATTGAGTTGAATTGTTCAATTTTTTTAATGAAATAAAAAAATAGCTTTGTGGTAAAAAGTAAAATTTAAGCACCTATTTTTTTTAACAATCTCGTGCTTCAACTACTGTGGTTATTAGCACGTATACAGTACGAGATATGTAATGTGTTTTAAAGCTTTTCCGAAAAAAATTTTTAAAACGAAAATCGAACGAGTTAATATTAAATTTACGTTAACTTAAAGAAAACTCCGACGGAAACCTTTAGTTTGTTAAGCGAGATGTACGGAAAAGACTGCATGTCTCGATCTCGAGTTTTTGATAGTCATGAATGGTTTTGTGATGGAAGAGACGACGCCGATGTAGAGGATAATCACCCTCTAGGCCTCCCCTGTACATCAAAAACAGATGAAAATATTGAAAAAGTCAATAAAATGATACGAAAAAACAGGCATTTGAGTAATCGAATTGTAGCAGACATGTTGAACATCCATAAAGGTTAGGCAAACTAAAAAAAATAAACATGACAAAAGTGTGTGCTAAAATGGTTTCCAAAAATCTTAATCAGGAACAGAAGCAATTATAACGGTGCTTGAACACCCTCTGCATTCCTCGGATTTAGCTCCGGGTGACTTTTATGTAGTCCCTAACATTAAAAGTCTCTTGAGAGGGACTCATTTTACATGAAGAATAGAAGAATAGGTGAAGAGACAAATGGGCTTAACAGATGAAGACCTTATGGAGCGCTGTGTGCAAGCAGAGGAGAACTAGTTCGAAGGGAATAATGTTTAATCTCTAATAATTTAAGAGTAAAGTGTCTAAATTCTATCAATCTCGTTATTTAATAGTCATACCTCGTATAATAGTTAGAGTGATAGTAATAATGTTATAACACTTTACATAAGTTGCTAGCTTCTATGAACTTCAGCAGTATGGGAACATCGCCGAGGGTTTTCTTTATATGTGGTGAGATTTTGCACTCTAACCTGTGGGCTTCATAATCTTCACATTCGGTGAGTCTGTGGTCTATGGTTAGTGGAGTATTACAGGTGACGCATGTGGGAGGTTCGTTGTCTGTTTAAGGTAGGAGTGTGTAAGACTGGCATGACCAATTGTGATTCTGTTTAGGGCAATTTAGCATTTTCTTTTCATCTGTAACGCCCCGTTTCAATTTCATTTCAAAAGCGCGTTAATGCATTTGGTACCTTATTTCGGACCACCTTATAGCATTCAAGTTTATCGCAGCAGGCTTGTGTGCGAAGTCATAAACGCTGCGTTTTGCGCGTTGGAACTTGTCTGGCATTTCGATTCTAGTAGGCCCCGAAAACAGCCGAATAGCTGACAAAGTATTGATTTTTCGGAGGCACGCTCCGGCGGATGTTAATTGCTGTGCTAACTGAAGTCGTTTTAGTTGCTTAACAAGCAAAGCCGCAAGACGTTGTTCTATTTAAGGCGCATTCAGCGTAGGTAAGAAAGCTTATCTAAATGTATTCCCTGCGTACTGATCTGCGGTGCCGTTTCTACGCAATTAGGCCGATACAGCTTCGGTAAGAATGCTCCGCTGAGTTTATTTCGTTTTCTAATTTTCAGATATTTAGGCTGTTTAGTATGGGCTAATGGGCTAATATCGGCTAGCATAAGACCAAACGAAGGCTATATTCAGCTATTTCAGTTCCCCGATTCTGCTTTCGTATGTGGTCAGGAATTCCCGACATGTACCGCATCCTTTTGTTGTTAGCTGACTTCTAACATTTGCAATTTTGGAATTCTCAGAATTTTTTAGCCAAACCCGGCTTATCGTCTTCATGGATTGCAACACCACTGGATTTCACTTGCGATCGCTGGACTTCAGCATCAAGCCAAGTTGTAAGTACATGCCATTATCAGTTCAGTTTTAAATCGACAAGGCATTCGCCTTAATTAGGTCAGTTCTTACTAAGATCTTAGCAAATCAAACTGAGCGTGTTTAATCAACCTTTTGCCTTAATATTTTATGACACTAATGAGCGCAAATTTTAAGCAATTCAAAATTGCAGAAATAAGCATGTGTATTGTGAGCCGCGCCTTAGGCGTTGTGCGTTTATGCATTGTAGCTTGAACAAGCGTCCACGTTCGATCAGTAGAGTTAAGCAACGCTCTTTCTGGTCAGAACTTGGATGAAAGTTCCACGGCTGCTGCTCTCGGTGCCTCGTGGTACGGCTGCCACGGAAATAGTTGGTCCCGAATGTCATAATAAAATCATGACAGTCGTTAGTGGGGTTGGAAGTCCCCATAAAATATACAGCGACGCCTATAATTGGCCTAACAGATGTTGGCTGAGTATCAAAATAAATAAATAAATAGCATAGGTGTTGTCCTGAAAGTTGTAATTTAAGCTAAAGTTGGCATTTTGTGGTTTGAATATTTGGAAGTTAATTCCTATTTGTGATCTATAATTCATTTGATGGGCGATAGTCCTACATTTTTTTAGTTGTTGTCACACGGCCTGAGGGTAATTGCAAGTAATTCATGTGTTACAACGACATTTGGGTTTGAATAAATGCCCCTATTGCTATTATTTGTTTGTGTTTTCTTCTGCAACCCCCCTAGCTGAACGAGTAATCTAGGTATGTGGTGGAACACCAAAGGTAGTTGGCGTATTTTTAGGTAGCTAGTTTTGTTTTCATATGTTGTGAGTAACGACAAGGCGCCCAATTTGTATTAATCCTTCTCTTCAGTTTTAAAACTGAAGCATTCCTTAGCCTGGTCCTTACACCACTCCATATTCTGCCGACAGATAAAAGAGCTAGCCGAGGCCTTGTCAACCCCTTCGTTTAAGGGTGGTACACATCGTTATTTGCCATGGTATCGGTGAAGAGCCTTCTCGCTGGTGCTTTGACGTGGTTTTTAATATCGTAGTCTGTAATCCTATTGCAATAGATTCCGTCCATGGATGTTATGACTAACTTGACTTCACGGTCTGCTTCTGTTCTAAGCTAAATAAAACAAAAACACGCCGTATCGCTCGTCGTCTAAAAAAATTGTTGTATAACAAAAGATAAAAATAAACTGAAAATCCACAAATTTCATTTAATTCAAATAAAATGTTACAAAAGAATTTTTATTAAATGCTAATGCGGTCCTAGTTTATGATAAATGATTTTCGTAAATCAATAGTTTTAAACAGTTAAGTAAGTAGATTATCTCTTACATGGTTGAACAATCGATTTTATTCGTTTAATAGGAAATTCGATTTTTCTTGATGGAACCACATAGCGCTTTGTTTCAAATTAGGCTTGGTAAATTGATTTCAATAGTGAATTGAATAGAATCGTATATCGATTTGGATTCCAAATTCGTAATAGATCACACCGAGAATATACTGGATAATTGAGCGACTCTGTATAACTACGATTTGATGACTTCATATAAAAAACCCTAGGTAACGAGAAAAAAATTTAAAAGTTAAATTAATGCGCAGACATGACAGTGAATCAAACTGAATTCGACAGAGTAGAATCGAATTCAATAAAAGTGAATTGCATTAAATTGTATTGTTCTTTCTCACACATCGTTTCCCCCAAAAAGCTTCCTCGGCAGAGGGAGACCTGAAATCCTACAGAGAAACAAAGATCCGGCCAGAAGAAAGAGTTTGAGTCCCTCTTTTGTCGAGGTAAAGAAAGCACAGCCTCGACCGACCGAAAACCTTTTGCTATTAACAATTCTTGCAAACAGCGCAGATGCAGGATACCAGGAAAAGGTTTTTCCCGAGGGCCCCCGTATATAAATATTACTCATAAGTAGCCTTTAATAACGCGCCGTGCTGGTTTAGTGTATGGAAACGGTTTTCCCGAAAAGCCCCTGTATATATGCAATCCACCTGGATGATAGCAGCACTTCCTGTAGTAAAATTAGAAATTTCTAAAATCAATCCCGTACTTTTGCTGGAACCTGTTGCAAATTTGGGACAAATTTCGTCCATTCACAGGTTAAAGAACTGTGCCTGAAATACGTATGTAAAAGTAAAGGAAGTGTAGAAATTTAAGTAAAACAGTTCTTCTGCGGGACTCGAGCTAATTAACAGCTTCGCCAACGTCGCAAATGTATACGTGCGCTGACAATTTTTTCACGAGAAATTCTGCTTTGTTTATAGAACAAAACCGACCATCTTGGCCCTGCAGCCAGCAAGACTTTCTTTAGAAAATTATTGTAAATAGATACTTTTATTTGGATTCTTTCTTAGAGTGTAGTTCCCATTCGAACTGTGGCAACCAGCTACCTAACGAGGCATAACATGCAACGTGGGAAAATAGAATAAACCACCTCATTTTGCTGCAAAGTAATATATTCTACTAGACAGAGATTTTAGATCTATTGAAACGAATTAAATTAAACAGAATCGAATTGTGTTTTGTAAAAAAATGTAAAGTGTATTTTATAGAAATTTTAAAATATCGTTACACTATTCCATACAATTCAGCAACGATACCATTCATTTAATCTAATTTTATATTTAACATCATAATAAGTTTCCAATATCTTGTGATAAACTCAAAAATACAGCCATTTGAGCAAATTACAGGAATTCTAATTATGTGATGAGCTTATATCCCTAGAGAGATTTATTACCGCTTCTTTCCGTAGCTTTCATAATTTTATTTACAAAGGGATCCAAACTGCTGCCCATCGAGCTACAACACTCATGGTACCTTAAGCGAGTTGTATGTAAATAAACATCCTGTATGATTTTTTTAATACTATTACATGATTGAAACTTACTATGATTGCTTGATCATCAAGCAGCCTTTGTTGTTTATTATTTTGATCATGTTACAATAGTAAACGAGTTTTTTGGTTCGGATAACGCCCATTGCGTTGAGCTAAGCCATTTTTTCGCGAAGCTTTAATCTTATGTTATTATGCATGCGTTTTGTTATCCGAAGGTCTTAGTGATAAGCGTGGCGTCAGCGGATTACTTTTAAGAAGATAAATGTTATGGAGGACTTGAGGAGACACCTTTAATGGGATTATCTTAGCATTTCGGATTCAGGTGAATAATGAATTCACTCTTTATATTCCCTTATATAACCTCACGTACTAGTGCAAGTCTCGATTTTGTTGCAACAAAGCGTATTCGATAATTTAATACGATACCTTTAAATTTGCCGTTTTCAGAACTTTGTAAAGTCATTGCAGAGGTATGAATGTATGTATAATCGATAACCTCGTTTTAGCTTGCGGTGTAGAGGCTGGTGCTTTATGTGCTTACATCTGGCGGTACAATGCTTAACCTGCCAGATATCTTTCCTAAATAAAAGAATTTATATCTATACTCGGCCCTTTTCACCTGCATTTGCATGTGCACTTGTACTAAGTAGAACGTTAGAAACAGCCATAATGCTCTAAAAAAGCCTCCAGCAGTACAAAACGGAAAAACTTACCGTCTCTTTAGTCCTCTCCAAGCGTTGTCCGTTTTTCCACCACGTGATGCTGGCCGGGGGCCTCGAGCCCGAGCTCTGGCACAACAGGTCGTAGCGCCTCCCAGCCGACAAGGGCTGGTTCGCTCCCAGGATCTTGACATCCACAGGTCCGACTGCAAAGAAGAGAAAGAGTTAATCGAAATTGTTTCCTATTTACTTAAGCGCCGTTAGTCCCCGGAAAGTTTGATTAAATTGCCAATCTTGGTTCGCATGATGCTGTCTTAGGGCCTCGCCGGCGCCGGTGCCCCAAGTGCACGCTCAAGTTGCATAAGTGAAAAGTTTCACAAGCGTGGTGTGCTCTCGGCGAGATGAATAACTTCCTGGAGCTCTATCGAATTTGAGAAGTTTAAAATAAAGCTATGCGGAAGTCAAATTTGGACGTTGCTCTCAGAAACTTTCGCATAGTGCCTAGCAATTTCATTTTAACAGTGCAGGATAAAGGGTAACCGCAAAATGATGATAACCAGTATTGTGCAAATGTACTGTAAGCATATATACAGGGTGTTTCAAAAAGGTGTTGCCAAACTTGGGGAAGTTATAGAAGACATTGCGATAAACAAATTTTGCGCTTAAACCCCTAGTCGAAAATGAGCCATTTTGACCCTAGAGTAATTGAAGAGTGTAAATGCCAAAGGGAGTAAGTGCCCAAATCATACTTTCGAGATAATTAAGAAAAATCGTATAAAACTAAAAAAAACATTTTAAATACTATTTTTTATTTATTCAGTAAGTCTAACGCATAAATAACGCAAAACATAATTGGTATAATAAATCAAAACATCTCTGAAAAATAGAATTATGAAAAATAAAAAAATATGTATACATGGCACTTGTTTCTTTTGACAAGACATACAGCACGGTATTTATAATCTTTCTATCGAAAAATCTCAATTTCTCAAAAATTGGCACATACTATTTTTGGTATTTCCACTCTTCAATTTTTGTCCATAAACGTAATGTTGTCTTGTTGATAGAAAAACACTTCGATATCTAGTTAATTTTTATTAAAGATAACGCGAAAATAATAAATTTATAACAATGGTTCAAAATGGCGACCCTTAACCTCGTTACATAAATGTGCCCTTCGATTCATGGAATTGCGCACCCGTTGTAACATATACGGATCTTTTTGCACTAAAAGACAGGCTGCCATCACTCTCTCTAACAGTTCCTCTTGCGTGACTACAGGGGTTTCATAGACGAAGGACTTGATGTAATAAAAATTAACTAAATATTAAAGGTTTTTTCTGTCAACATTCCGCTTTTGGACAAAAATTGCTCCAGAGCCAAAACGGCTCATTTTTGACTAAGGTTTTATCTGTAATTTTTTTTACCGCAATGTCTTCTATAACCTCCTCATGTTTGACAACACCTTTTTGAAACACCCTGTATATATACAGTAGTTTGATATAGTGAAGTTATTTTTCAAAACTGCCATATCAAGTGCTACAGCGTTGGATTCTACACAAAAACAGCTTTCTAATGATAGTACTTTCGACACCCATTTCAATTTAAAAAATAATCAAGTTGGCAATGCTGCAGTCGTAACGATCGATAAAAAAAATTGGAACCACGAATATTAGTAGAAAACCGTATATTTTACTTCTATACCAAATTTCAGAGTTCTATCTATGGCCGTGTGCAAATAATACCACCGTTTCCATACTTAATTTACGCACTGTAGATATATAAATCGAACTAGATATAATTTAAAACCGAAACATGGGCGACGCAATGAATACCGCTGGGTCCGTACTTGTTTATAATTAATGTCCGGACTGCAATGATTGTCCAAACCAACTTTTGATTAAAGAGTATAAAATACAGTCTGTTCTATAAAAAAGGCCCCGCCTTCTAGCTATTTTATTATTTATTTTAGACCCAATAAACCTTATATCAAATCAAATGACACATAAAAATCTACATTTTAACACAATCAACAAATTTTTATCTTCAATTTTTTCAGAGTGGTGACGTCACGTGCAATTTTTTTAAATGACACTGTATATATTTTTTGGCATTTTCTGGTAGAGGTTTTTTTTCTCTTTTCAACAATATAAATATTTCATGCCTTGCATAAAAAAATTTTCGTGAAAAATTACAAAAACTTTTTCACAGTGGGAGGCCATGATACCAAACTGTAAACAAAAGTGTAACTTAGAAAAACAAAACAAATAGTAGCCAAACGCTTTAACTGTCAGATTTCAGAATAATCTAAAGTGTTTATTGTTTTGTTTTTCTGAGTTACACTTTTGTTTATAGTTTTGTATGGTGGCCTCCCACCGATAAAAAAGTTTTTTAATTTTTCTCGAAAATTTTCTTATGTAAGGGCATAAAATATTTACATTGTTGAAAAGAGAAAAAACCTCTACCAGAAAATGTAAAAAAATATATACAGTCATTTAAAAAAATCGCATGTGACGTCACCACTCTGAAACAATTGAAGATAAAAAATTTTTGATAGTGTTAAAATGTAGGTTTTTATGTGCCATTTGATTTGATATAAGGTATATTGGGTCTAAAATAAATAATAAAGTAGCTAGAAGGCGGGGCCTTTTTAATAGAACAGACGGTATATGTATACTTACAACAGTTTTATAACATTTGAATATCCCTACAGATAATTGCAGAATTTGCGAACACACATTGTATAGTATACCAGGCCCTACTTGATGCGCTGCACCACATATACTTATGCCGACTTTTAAAACTTAAATAATTATTATGAGGCGTGCGAGTGGAGTTTTATTATCCGTAAGGATTTTACAGAAATACATATAAATTACAGTACAGTGAGGGAAGAATGATTATTCAATTAGTCATGCACTATCAACTATGAAATACAGCAACTTGGAGTTATTTTAATAATTATTTCGAAAAAATGACTGCAAACATTTTTCATATAAAGCAATAAAGCATATGTATTTACTACAATCACTCTAGAAATTGAAAAGTCAAAGGACAGTTGATGTTAGTGACAACAATATTAGCGTACTCTCTATACAGCATTTGCTGAAAAATGCTTATCCTTGAATCAGTCCGCTCCTTATTTATAATACTGCGAACAGTATTAAGGACTGCGAAGATAAGATATGCAAGAATGTATACGTGTACCTGATAACAGAATCAATTGATACGAACGATGCTAGTATTTGTAGATGACATGGTAATAACTATAAAAACAAAAAAAAAAGAATTTCAGACGAATGAATCTATGAAAAAGAAACACATTAGAATAAAAACAGGAAAATTAGCGACGATGCTAATAGTACGAAAGTTTTATTTTCCACAAAACGAGCAGATAAAAATTTAGAATAAGCTGGGGGGTGATAAATATATACGACAGCAATTTTGAAGTATCTTTTTACTCAAGTAACTCATCAGCAGATCCCATATTAAACCGTGTGTACTATAAGGATTCAAAACCAATTAATTATAACCAAAAAGAACTTTCTAACTGTGCAATTGCCTCAAATTACATATAGGAGTATTTTATTAATATTAATATTTAGAAGTAATAGTGATACCTTGAAAGTGTTGATACACCGGTTAGATTAATCTTTTACAAGAATACAAGAAAACGGTAAAAGAGAAACCGGATAGGTAACAAAACAACGAAGTATTAGTGATAATGGCAAACCCCCCGTCACACCTCTTGATTTTAAAAGTTTCTTATTGCTAAACACCATTTGGCGCTTTTTCTAGAAGATACATTACACTATAATCAGTCTTTTGTTCACATTATCTCTCTTAACAGCTCCAAACACATTGATTACGATGTCGTCAGCATTTTCTTTATTTTTTCAGTGATCCAAATAAAAGCATGCAGTTTCTTCTGCCATACTGCTCTTGATCATCAGCAGATTTATTCATTTTATAGATGGTGGTCTTCATTACCTCAACCTCGTTCTTCATCTCCTTATTTTCTTCCCCCTGTGGCGCTTGTGTTACTTTGCAGGTTTGATATTTGCTCATTAACTTTATCTACTAGTAGAATAGAGATGCTGTCCGCAAATTCATACAGAAACTGCTTCGTCTTAAATACCTTTTTAGTTGTCATGATTGTCTTCAATCTGAGATTTTGTGAACGGCATTTCATTATCAAAGTTGTAAAAAAATATCCACACACCCGATAATAGTTAGCACAGCACTTTTAGAAAGTTTTAAATATTAGGCACACTTACATGGAATAATCTAAAAAAGGAGAAAAGCGTAATATTTGAATTCGAAGGTAATCGAAGAGAAGTCGAAAAGTATATCCTTGAATTTGCAAATAACCGAAGAAGGGGTAAATAGTGTAGCGTTCAATTCAGCCATAACCGAAAGGCAGATAAAAAGTTTAACATTAAATTCGCAGATAGTCGAAGAAAGGATGAGAAGTGTAAGCTTGAATTCGGATATAATCGAAGAGAGGGCGAAAAGTGTAACTTTGAATTCGAAGATAATGGAAGAAAGCATGCAAGGTGTATCCTTGAATTTGGAAATTGCCGAAGAAGGGATGAAGAGTGCCTTCAATTCAGCTATAATCTAACAGCAGATAACAAGAATAATTTTGAATTCGGAGGTAATCGAACTCTCTTCGATGCTTATGAATAAATATAAAACGTGTAACGAAGAATTAGGCGACAATTCTTGAATTTGGAAATAACCTAAGAGAAAACAAAAAGGCTAATCTTGGGTTCGCAAACAATATGAGAGAGGAGGATGGAAAGTGTAACTTTGAATTCGGTGATAAGCGTAGAGAAGATAGAAAGTATATTCTTGAATTTGAACATAACCGAAGGGAGGATGGGAAGTGTAATCTTGAATTCGGAGAAGAGACGGTGAAAAGTGTAACCAAGGATTGGGCGACAATCAAAGATAAGCCAAAGGATGGAAATTAATTCGGAGATAATCCAAGACCATGTGAGCAGTATAACCTTCAATTCTGAGATGGAAGAGAGGATGAAAAGATGAAAAGCTTAACGTTAAATTTCGAAATAACAGAAGGGGGGGGGGGAGGAAGTGTAATCATAAATTTGGTGGTTATCGAGAGAATAAAAATTGTATCCTTGAATTTCAAATAACCGAAGAAGGAGTAAATAGTGTAGCCTTCAATTCAGTGATAACTGAAGAGCAGATAACAAGTTTTACATTAAATTCGCAGATAGTCGAAGAAAGGATAAGAAGTATAATTTTGAATTCGGAGGTAATCGAACTCTCTTCGATGATTATGAATTATGAAAAGTGTAACGAAGAATTGAGTGACAATGGGAAATAATCGCGAGAATAAAAAGTGTTAACTTGAACTAGGAGTTAGTCGAAACAAGGATGGAAAGTGCATTGTTGAATTTGAAAAGAGAATATAAAAAGGGTAATCGTGGGTTCGAACATAATATAAGAGAGGAGGATGAAAAGTGTAACTTTGAAGAGAGGATAGAAAGTGTATTCTTGAATTTGAACATAACCGAAGAGAGGATGCTAAGTGTAATCTTCAAATTCGAAGGTTGAAGAGACGATGAAAAGTGTAACCAAGGATTGGACGACAATCAAAGATAAGCCAAAGGATGGTATTGGATTCTCAGATAATCTAAGAAAAGGTTAGAAGTATAACCTGGGATTCGGAGATAATCGAAGAGAAGATGAAAAACTTAACGTTGAATTTGGAAATAACCGAACAGGGGGTAAAAAGTATAACCATAAATTCGGTGATAATCGAGAGATTACAAATTGTATCTTTGAATTTTGAAATATCCGAAAAGAGGGTGAAAAATTTAATCTTGAATTCGGAGATAATCTAAGAAAGGAGGAGGAGTATAACCTTGAGTTCGGAACTAATCGAAAAATTCGGAAACAACCGAAGAGAGGATGAAACGTGTAACCAAGGATTGGCCCACTATCGGGAATAACCAAGAGCATGAAAAGTGTTAATTTGAATTTGGAGGTAATCGAAGAAAGGATGAGAAGTGTAACTTTAACTTAGGCAGTAATCTAAGAGAAGATGCACAGCGTAATCACGAATTTAGAGAAAATCGAAGAGATTGCCTTGAATTAGGGAATACAAAAAAGGATGAAAAGTTTAGCATCGAATTAAGGGAGTATGATAAGGGCAACCTTGGATTATTAGATAATCAAAGATAAATTTGCCATATAGCCCTCTACAAAGCGATACTTGTAAAAACATTTGCACATGTTTGGTGTTGTGTGTACGTTACGATATGTACTTTAAATAATATGGTTGCAACGTTTCTGGAAGGAAGATGTGCTCACCTAGAAGCATATGCTGCTCATGCGTCAATATAGAGTATAGAAAAATAGTACCGCTGTAATTTATTTTATGTTATTGGGAATACCCGGAATTTGTCTATTAAAGTTGTTGCTATGGTGCAAGCCTAAATATACGGCCCGCCAAAAACGACTTATGGTTTTATTTTCCAAATAAAAATGTATTGCAGTAAGTTACAACTTTCAACCAAACTCTAGAATGAACTACAATAGCGGGAGATTTAGTTATGAAATATTTTTCCCTGTAAATGATCGCAGTCATGTGAAAAAAACCCATCTAAACGGGTAATGAAGTTTAACTATTGCATTTTCAGGATACGCTACATACCAATGTAGGTCCTCCAATTGATTTTTCATTCAATATTAACCTGCTATTAGTTATTACATTTTCTTACCCAGTTCAAATTGTGGGTAGGGGCATTGCGGATGTAAATTTGTCTTCGACACGAACGAATTGCCCAACACAAGATATACGTTGTTGCACTGCTCAGGTGGCCATTTTTGTTACTATTGAATATTCATATTTATCTATAACTAAGTAATTTTTAAAATAACATACATTATACAGAGTGGTTATTTAATTTCTTTTTTTTTATAGAAAACGAAACAATCAGTTCTTTTTGGCGAACCATGTACATCTCGTAATTGAAAGCATTTGTTCGAAAATTTGATTATTGATGGAAATAACATTCATGCAATATAGAAGAAATTTAAAATAAAAATGATTCAGAAGAGCACAACTACTTTCAGCAGAAAGCTTAATGCTTAAACGGTAAATGGTTACCTTTGAGCAAATACAAAATAGATTTAAAATAGATATATTTAAAAAAAACATCTGGTCATTTTAGGTCAGGTTTTATTGTATATTTGCAAATATTTTTGAGAAATAACATTATCTACTGGATAAAACTGCAGAAGATGAATGTGACCAGTAGCATATGTGTACTGGATTTACAGAAGGATTGCCTAACTCTACACATATTATTTAGAACTAAATTTCTTTTAATTAGAATATATTAAACCACTTTTACCCATTGTTTTAGAACCATTCACTGCGATTTCAGTGTTGTTAAGTAAAAAGTTACCAAATCTTTATATTTGACTTTCATAAATCTGTTTCTACAATGTATTTATAACCTCACATATTGTGACACATACTCCCAGCAAAATTAGTGACTGCAAGAATGCAGAAACTATGAGCCTTCTCACAGGAGTACCAACCTTGTCGTCTCTTTTCCACACTACATCAATTATACACCTGGTCATACAACTTCTCCATTTCCAAACTTCAGGCTGGCATGCTTATTTACATGCTCCGCGCTCGTATAACTTTACCTTGTAATGAAATTACGGTACGTGCTCTAGGTACTCGCAGCTGCAAATCAGTTTGCTTGAAATAATAAGTTAACTTCGAATCCTATCCTGACCCTCGTACAACCAAACTGGGTTAGTATTCACGGAATTCATTTATAGTTTTAAAGCGTCGTTCTTCTGCAGCCTAATTTAATTTGAGCTGTTAGTGTTAAATAAAAACGGATATTTTTCTATTAGCTGCACGTGTGTGACTGCCGCAAGAATAGCATGCTAAGAATTGCGGTCGGGTACGTAGACGCAAAAACAGAAATAGTATAGTGTTTATGGCAAAAACGTTTTAATTACTTGAGCTGGTAGATGATTAAAAACTTTAACCTGATCAATTTCTGCGCAATTCGTTAGCATCGCAACTAAACTTACCGAAACAATTGCACTTACATGAAAGGAAACTTCTACTAAATGTTTGTTTATATTATGACGCTGACTCTAACATTTACTCTTTTTTGTAAATAGTTCTCTATGTTCTTGGATTCAAAATCTATAAGGCAAACGTCCAAATAAAGAATGCGCTTAAATTGCTATCACTTCTTCTTCAATAAAAACAAACGCTTACGATAACCGACCATCATAACTACTTATTAAGACACCGATTCCAACATATAGTGAGAAATATGTAACTAAAGGGCATGCATTGTAATTTATTGTACGTGCCGATATTTACACTTGCTAACATGTTCGTTTTTCGTCCAACTTATATGCATGTTGCTGTCTTCAGATCCGACTTGAGAACTCGCATCATTTATATCCAGGGCCCACACACTTAATCTGTTGTCATATGCTTTCACTCCTACATCATTTATGCACATATTCTCCAAGTCATTTATTCGGAGGCCTCCGCAGCTTTCCCTCCAAAAAAATAATATTTCGTTGACGCTTCTGTGCACGGGTACTTTAAGTCTTGAGGAAATTTTATGGTACGCATCGATTTAGTTAGAGATTAGATGATTCGTCATTCATAATTTGTTTAGAAGATTTTATGATTTTCGACTTTTGATTCTTAGTCTTGGGAGAAGATTTTGATAATACTCGTACATAGTAATTTTTCTATAATTATAAGGTGCTGTCGGTTGTTCAACACTTCTTTTCTATTTGTGCTGTATTTACACTTTTAGGATATTTTTCCACACAATAATAAACTTTATTGTATATAGAGTAAGGTATAGTAGAAATTTTCTATTGTATTTTCATTTTTTAAGCAGAGCTACTCTTTGTCTCCTAAATGGCGATATTAAATAGAGTTGCCATTGCGATGCAACAAAACCAATAAACTAACCGAATGTATTTGATGCAGCTCTGTTGTAGCGTTTCACATAAACAACGTGAGATACATTAACTGAAATCAAAGCTTAACTGAAGCATGTTCAGTTTAGTTTGCAAATCGATGCAGCTTTTGGTGGCTGCCGCTTTGTTTTATTTTGTATTCATTTAATTTAATTCTGATTAAAAGTCGTCCGTTTCGCCGTTTATTGGTTATCTATAAGCCACGATTATAGTAATTAACAGAGATTAGGGCGACTGCCGATGATATATATATAAGATTGTAGAATTAAAACTGAATTGATGCAAACAATAATTCCACTAATTAAACATCTTATGTCTAGTTGTAACTTTTTGTGGGAGAACATAGGAGTTATAATTATTCCAATTGAATTTCATATTAAACAATTTTAAATAAAATCTTTCCTAAAGTATTGCGTTTTAGTTGAGATGGAATATGTTTGGCACATGTAAAGAAATTTTCATTGTAATGATTCTCAAAATTGTTAAGCGACTGTTGACAGTCGTAGATCAATAATGGCGGAGTGCTCCCAATACACCAACTTTGTTCTAAAATATTACGTTTTTATTTTAGCTGGAAGCAGTAGTCCTACGATAGACGTACAACATATTGAGATCGCCACTTCAAATGATTTTTAAAAATGTGTAGGTCACTGTGGACAATGTAATGCAACATGCAGATGCATGCAGTATATTCAAATGACAATCGTATAAATGAATGGTGGTAGTTGAGATAGAAACAGGTTACTAAAATTGAATAACATTGACTTGCAAAATTTTGAAATCACGTTCAATGTTTAGGTCTTATCAGTTGTGAAAAAATAAAATCGTTAATGTTATACACAGTGGAAAACTAGCTTTCCCTGTGATATAATTTGATATAATAATTTCAGAGTATTATAAATAAAACTAAAAGTCAAGAAGTCAGCAAAGTAAACCTGATTTATTTTGATCTATTGAATATGCAATAGATTTTATTATTCAATTAACGTAGAATCAGTGAATGAGTGGTTGTGCCAACGGTGTTATTTCTATTGAAGAAAATAGAAATATTTTTGAAGAAGTACTACAACGAGCTTTTGTAGCAGTGACAATCAGTGAGCAGATCCACCAAGGAGAGCAGCTTTGTTCAATTACCTTTGAAACTTTAGTAAAAAATATTTTGAAGGTACTTGAAATAAATACATATTTTAAAGTAATGATGTCATTCATACTGGTTGTAATTACTGTCTATTAATATAAAAATTTATATAAAGGAAAAAATAATGATGATAACACACCCATCTGACTGAGAGAAGGTTTTTTGTTGCTTTGAGCTGTAGCTAGACACAAGGCAAATGTCAAATAAAAAATTGTAAGAAATGTCAATGTGATATTGTTATACGTTTCATGTGGTTCATGTAGCATAAACTAAACGAAGTAAGTTTATTTGGTACCAAAGGAAATATATATACTGTATTGATAAAACGTCAATATCATTTGTCATATACACCAAAAATAGGGCATATTGCCAAATGACTTTGCAACGTGGGGCTAGATTAGGCTACATTGCAACAACTGTAAATTGTTGTTGTTGCTGGTCGTATATTGACAACTAACAAGATGCCCGTTCTTCGTACGGACTACAAATGTTTGTTTCTTTTAAATCTTAAATACATTCTGGAGTCCACCCTTCCCCCTCACTCAATACGCTAAACTAACAAAGGCTGCACAACAATATTGTAGGTAAAAAGAAAAAAATAATCCTTCCGAAAATAGTTCTCCTTAACTCTTTTATTCTTCACGTACCCCCTGGAAAGGTGTACGTAATTGTCATTTCCCTTGTATAGATTGATAAAACTATAGTTTTAGTATAACAATGAGATAAAATAAATAATAGATGTACTTATTAAATGTTGTATTCATAAGTTATGGCAGGATACCCGTTTCTACCACTTGGGGAGAGAATTTCAGAAATTCTCCTATTTTATTCTAAGCGATATTAAAAAATTCGTGAAAACCGAGTTTATCCTTTTTCACTCCTTAGGGATAAAATTTTAAAAAAATCTTTCAGCCCGTTTTATTCCCATATTATGAACCCATAGGGAAAAAGATTAATAATTTTAAAAACTCAAAAGGGGTCAGTTTTTCACTTTTGCCGCTTTAGGGGCGAAATTAAAAAAACCTTAAAACCCCTTCCTAAAGATTTGAAAAACACATCTATATGACAAAAAAGAATACCCCGAATGCAGATTCGCACCTTTAAGGGTTGATCAGGGCAAAATCCTGAAATTTATTTTTAGACATTTGCCTGAGATACCTATGCAAGCAAACACCAAGTCGATATCTAATCGGGTCTAAGAGATATTGAGGAATTTGTGAAAACACAAGTTACCCATTTTCACTCCCTTAGAGGTATATTTTTCAAAATTCCTTAAACCACTTTTTAAATATTTTAAAAATACATCTGTATACCGAAAAAAAATGTTCTAACTCAAGAAACAATCCATATCTGCACCTTTAGGGGCTAATTAGGGCAAAATCCTGAAATACGTTTATAGGCATTTGCATTGAAAATCTTTGCAAGTAACCACAGTCGATATTTCATCGGGTGTAAGAGATATTGAGGAATTCGTGAAAACACATTTTACCCCTTTTCACTTCATTAAGGGTAGAATTTCAAAAATTCCTTTCTTAGCACTACCTTACGTAACAAATTGAACCTTCCATCCAAATGTCAAGTTCGTAGTACCAGTGGTTACGGCTCTGCGTTGATTAGTCAGGGTTGTGACTTTCGTTTATATATGTATAAAGGATGACTGACGGCTCTCACTAAACCAAATTTATCTTTAAATATGTTAGTGCGTTTTTATTTAAGATGGTAGAATTACTTCTACTAGACCTCTTGTATGAATGGATTTTAAAATTCGTTGGCGACCCTTCATACTTGTAAATTTATCTATTCTGAGAGCTGTAACCATTATATCCACTGCAGATGTATAAAACGTTTGGATGCCTCATTTATGTACGGAGTTTCTAAATTGGCAGGCGAATGTTAACAATTGTAAAATTCTGCGTTAACTGTTGGCGGCCGTAGAATGGCTGACTGTGGTTGTACTAGATATATGAAGCCCGCTCCTGTGAAAAGATTTTCAAAATTGGTAGGCTACTGTTGTTTATAGCAGATTTATCTATTGATTTCGGACGGTCGTAGATGACAAGGCTGCAAGCTCTCCATTAACTAAGTTTAACATCAAATACTGTGTTTTAACTTATAGTGAATGTAGTAGACTTATTGTGGATCCTCTGTGAAACGATTTTGTTCGTCGTTGATTGACAAGGTTAAAAGCTCTCCATTAGTCAATTTTTACATCAAATACTGCGTTTGCATTTAAAGTGAATGCAGTAGACCTGGTGTGGATATACCTGATATATGGAGTTCTCTTCTGTGAAAGGATTTTAAAAATTGGTAGGTCATTTCCGACAATGGTAAATTTATCTATTAACTTCGGACAGTTGTAGATTGGCATTGGCTGACAGCTCTTAATAAACCAATTTTGTCATCAAATATTGCACTTTAACTTATAGTGGATTTAGTAGACTTATCGTGGATGTACTGGATATATAGAATCCTCGTCTGGCAAACGATTTTAAAATTTGTAGGTCACTGTTGGTAATGGTAAATTTATCTGTTTACTTTGGACGGTCGTTGATTGACAATGGCTAAAAGCTGTTAATAGACCAAGATTATAATTTACTATTTCTGAATTTTAAACAGAACTACCCGAAGTGTGAGTCTTGGAAGGCCGCCAAAGAATGGCACTCGAAGCGAACTATCCCCGCCATAAATTTATGCTAACACTCTCTCTAAAACAACTCTCGAAGAAAATTGCGGTAAATTTATAAATTTAGGTTGCGCAAGGGAAACTCGGGCGCTTTATACATGCAAATCAGGTACACGTAGCCCTTGTTTGCTTACTTTTTAATGCTTTAAATTTCAATGTAGAGCGCGCAAACAAGAGAAAGTGTAAATTTGACAGCAACAGAGATTTCTTAATGAAATTTAATTAGCCCTATCTGCGTCGCATGCTAAGCAGCTGTTTCGCGAGATTTGTTTGCCGTGGCAGAAAGGCCCAGGTAAGCCACACTTTTTCAGGTCGCGTGCTTCGTTTCAATAAGAACCCGGCTGCGTTTCCATCTTATCGGCTGAGGGAATTAAAATTTGGGGATCGTTAATCCACCCCATGTGCCAAAATGCGCGTCAAGCGAAATAAAATCTTTGTATATTATAGACTAATATAGTAACCCAAAAAAATACCGCTGTATTAAAAGAACATTGTTAAATCTAGTCTCAATCCATACGTCATAAAGTCACGTCAAGTAAAATATGTTTTCATTCAGCTCGCTGTAGTACAGTTAACATAAAATGATTTGATTGGTGAATAATTCTTTATTTCCTGACTCCATCCTCAGTATTCGAAGCATTCAATCAAAATTGCCCACTAAAATAATTACACTTGACCGCAATATTAAGGGATCAGAAATAAAAGTGCAATATATTTTTTATCATTGAAAATATTGTAGTGAAACTCATACGCAATAAATATAGGACTATTAATAAACATTTATTAACATAACTTCGGAAATTAAACTTTAAAATCAGAAAAGCATAACAAAAAATATAAATATTGCAAAAAGTTGTAAAACGACGTAGTAATCATAAACTAAAGCAAAACATTTTAAATCTTCTAGTAGCGGGTATTTCAACCTCTAGCAGTAGTAGGGCGACACCAAAACTGGAGCACCTGTCAATCATCCGATTAATTAATCCGCGAATTAAATTGATTGACCTAATTAAATGACCCAATTAAATCAGCGGTTTGACCCAATTAATTTCGCGGATTGATCTAATTAATTTTCGCGTTTTGATCTAATTAATCACATATGAAATTTGATATGTAATTTCATATGTGCTTCTGATTAAATTACGCATTAGATTTTTAATTTGCTTCTGGAATTACGCGGCGGCCATTTTCACTTTTCGCGCAAAAAGTTTTAAATCCAAATTAAGTGATCACGATAAATGGGGGCAGTACAACCAAGTGTTACAAAGATTCCTTCATTTCACAAACCAGGCACGGCAGCCAATCAAAATACCTATTGAAACAAGCAGTAACAGCCTATCAAATGCCATTATTTTATCTACACTTCCCAAAACTTTTAAGAAAAAATCTGAAGTTTTCCTACGCATTTTGAGTGCCTCAAACGATGTGAGCTGGGATCGCAAGGGTACCGTTACTATAAAGGGTGAAATTTTACCGGCGTCTAACATAGTCGATTTAGCTCACGACACTCTGAGGCCTCGAAAAACTATTAATCCACCCGGACGCCTACAGTTTGCTGATTACATCAAAGGCCTTAACGTTGCTCATGTGCTGCTAGCTAAACCTAAACAGCAAAAGAAACCAACCCCGACTGGTACTACAGGAAAAACCGAAATGGAAACTGATAACTGCTAGTCCGATTTAGAATATAGATTAAAAACACCAGCTACTCATCCAAGTCCACATCAAAAAGGTGTAGTCAGAAAAACGTCGATTAGGAAGCACTTCCAAAAAAAGGCCGTTAGAAAAACACCTCTAAGGCAGAGGTCCTCAACATCAAATACGAACGGAATCCTGGATTGGGAGCGCCTTAAACTTTAAAATGCCACAATGAAATTTGTTCTACGATCCCATGTAAACGAATTCTGATTTTATTACTTGCAGCTTTTTTTTTATTTGAAATATTGTACACCTCAAACTACAGTTTTGTAAATTGTGATATAATTTAAAAAATTGTGAATTCTTTTAATTTTGAGCGATACATTTTATAAAAAAACTAAAACATTTGCAAAATTACGATAATTTATGTGACATGATGTCGATTTTTGTAAAAATTTATGTGAGTTGATGTGTAATTGCGTGATTTTTGTTCAATTTTGAGTTAATTTTCGCAATAAAAATGAATAATGAGCCTACGTAACTGAAATTATGTTTATCGAGATGCTTGTGGCAGAACATTTTTTTCAATGAAATTGCGGGTTTTTATTCAATTTTATGTTAATTTGGGGATTAACATACATTTTTGAGCGATACAATTTATAAAAAGTGTAAAACATTTGCAAAATTATGCTTAGAAATAACTCTAAAACTGCTTTTACATTATTTTCGTTTTACAAAACGATTTATAAAACGAATTGTGATAATTTTTTAAGTGAAATAAGGTGGGATGGCGTATTTTTTATCGCTTATTGTATAAAAATTTCGTTTTTTGTATAATTTCAAGTGACATGATGTCAGTTTTTTTGTAAAATTTTAAGTGAAATGATGGTGTTAGAACATTTTTTTCAACGAAATTGCTCGTTTTTATTCAAAATTATGTTAATTTGTGGTCAACATACATATATTTCCATCAAAAGTACAAGAAGTTTAGAATTTTGTTTATCGAAATGATTGTGGTAAAAGATTTTTTCAACGAAATTGCGATTTCTTTTAATTTTGAGCGATGCATTTTATAAAAAAGTGTAAAACATTTGCAAAATTATGCATAGTTTATGTAACATGATGTCGATTTTTGTAAAAATGTATGAGATGATGTGTAATTGCGTGATTTTTGTTCAATTTTGAGTTAATTTTCATAATAAAAATGAACAATAAGCCGACGTAACTGAAATTTTATTTATCGAAATGCTTGTGGCAGAAGATTTTTCAATGAAAGTGGTGTTTTTATTCAAAGCTTACTAAAATTGCAACAAGTTAGAGTAATGTACTTTGAAAATTATTATTAAATTGTCATTTCGATGCCGACCCTCGCCAAAACCTAATGATTTATTTTAAATTTGACTTGTGCGTTTTATAAAAGGTGTGCTTCAAAGTAACTAAGACGCTTTACTTATAAAATAAAAACCGAACATGACAATCTCGTGACAACTAGGGTTCAAAGTCGACATGGGAGCGAGAGAGAACAGCTGCGATGAGCGAGACGGGAGACGATGATTTGTTCGTCACAACCGCATGTTTCAACCTGTTTTAAATTGCTATCCTCGTTATACAACCGAAAATTCGTAATGCAGAGGAATACGCGTGTTTTCAACAAATGATTAAATTAATTCATCAAGAATTAAACAAATTAAGTGCACCGATATTCATATAGCTTTTCAAATTTTCGACGGTCGAGAGGAAATTTCCAGCTATATTGTAGGGCGGGACAATGGAAATCTCGATAATCCATTCATGCGCGTCACGCAAATTATGAAGTAAAAGAATTATTTCTATGAAAACCACCTACAAAATCAATTTAAAAAAAATTGTATCAACCTTTAAACACAATAGGCTACACAATTCCATTCTTACAATTTATATTTTTGAAAAAATAGTTTGTTTTAAAATATGGAAGCGTGACGTCAGAACAGTGAAATGTTCAAACCCTTTAAATCCCGTAGCTCTCCGTGGTGTAGCGGTTGACACGGATGTAAGCCCAATGTGGATGCCAACGTAGCGGGTTCAAATCCAAGTCGGCCAGAGATTTTTTTAAATTAAACATCCATCCTGTGAATGCAAGAGAGACAACCAACGCCCCATGAGTACAAGAAAGAGACGGATTTACCAATTTGAAATTCAAAACGGGCGCTAAAGTAAAATTAAAACTGGCATCCGAGAGAAGTGCGCGCGTAGAAAACCAAGATGGCCGAACCCCGGGAAGTTTAAATTCAAAAAATGGAATTTCAAATTCAAATATTCACGCGAAAAGTGAAAATGGCCGCCGCGTAATTCCAGAAGCAAATTAAAAATCTAATGCGTAATTTAATCAGAAGCACATATGAAATTACATATCAAATTTCATATGTGATTAATTAGATCAAAACGCGAAAATTAATTAGATCAGTCCGCGAAATTAATTGGGCCAAACCGCTAATTTAATTGGGTTATTTAATTAGGTCAATCAATTTAATTCGCGGATTAATTAATTGGATGATTGACAGGTGCTCCAGTTTTGGTGTCGCCCTACTACTTCTAGCAGCTATACAAGATTCCATAGGGGAAGGCATGCTTCGAATAAGGCCCCGTAATTGTTCTTGAGGTATCTGAGCCCATTCTTGCAGCAGCGCTTGTGTCAGCTCTTGTAACGTTCTTGGTGGATGTGGTAATGACTTAACCCTTCTACCTACCCCAAACATGCTCCATTGGGTTGAGGTCCGGAATTCGTGCAGGCCACATCATAGTCTCAACATTGTTGTCAATAAGCTGCTGATTCACAATATGTGCAACATAGGGACGAGCGTTGTCGTGCATAAAAACAAATCGATGGCCAAACTGTTCAGCAAATGGTTCCACATGCGGAATGATGATTTCGTCCCCGTACCTAGCAGCATTTAAGACCCCGCCATTTACTAAAACCAAGGCTGTGCGGGCTTGCATACTTACTCCACCCCATACCATAATGGAGCTACCTCCATATCTGTCAACCGTAGGGATCACACAAAATAAAAAAAAAACGCTCTCCGGCGGTTTGCCACACTCTATCACCTCGATCATTGGTGGTTAGAGAAAATCTAGACTCGTCGGTGAACAACACTGCTGCCCATTCTTCATCTCCCCAGTTCAAATGATCATGAGCAAATGCTAAACGTAGCCTCCGCGAAGGGGGGTCAAAATTGGACCGGTTGCAGGACGTCTTGCCTTCATACCAGCATCATGTAGTCTCCTCAATACGGTATCGCAGCTAATGACTGTTCCGATGGATCGTTGGAGATAATTCTTTAGCGATCGAGCAGTGATGAACCTTTCACGTCTCGCTGTTACGACCAAATACCGGATTCACGACTGGTGGTTTTCTTTTTACGACCTTGGCCAGGTCTTCTGGTATAATTCCCCGTCATTCGAAACCACCGAGACACTCTGCAAATCACTGACTGCGCAACCAAAAGCCTTGCAGCAACTTCTCTCTGAGTACAGCCTTCCTCCAGAAGTGTGACCACTTTAGATACATCTACCTCCGAAAGAGAGTTTCTCTGGACATCGGCTGCCATTTATTTATATTTATATTACTGTATCAGTTGTTTAGACAACCCTGACAGACAAACTTTTAATTACAAGAATTATGCGATTTCTGCAGTATTTGTTATCAATCAGCATTTTTGTGGTATCTTAAGATATGAATGTCCCTAAAATATACGTATGTAGCAACAAATAGTGTATTTTTATTGCGTATGAGTTTCATAACAATATATCCCTTAATTTTGCGGTGAAGTGTATTATAACACCAATTAGTTCAAATTTTAGCACTCATCCAGAGCGAAACCGCAGATTACGGTCGTGTAAATTATGCAATTTTTCACCGTCAACTCTCTGTCGCCCCTTTAGCTGGCGTTTTATTGAAAAATATCAATAAAAGTGCCGCCCCGAGAGCTCTGTGTATTTTATTAACGCTCCCAAGATAACTTTCAGTGCACAAACAAACTAACCGAGTTATCTGCTTCTTACTGGCGCTGCGAGATGTACTATTTGTTTACAAATGGATCGGTTTTGTTACTGTGCTGTTTTCTTTACTGCGCGTCGTGACAAAAACTAAGCTTCTGCTCGTATGCGTTGCTGTTCTTAATGGATGTTTGCTCATACAACGAAAACACAGCCCGCGTTACGATCTGGTTTCCCTGGTGACAAATATATTGCACAGGAAGCGAGGAGCAGAATTTTTTAGTTCTCCGTTTCTAGTAACTATACAATTTTGAGCAACTGCACGGTTGCATATGTTGTCGATTGATGATGTTGTTAATATTTGTCTTGTATTTAGACAATCTGGTGGCACGGTGGTAAGAGTGGTGGACCTGGCCAAGCAAATTTGTCAGTCGTTGTTTTGCATATTTTACATACGGCATTTTTGCCATTCTCAAAAAGCAAAGTGTAAATTAATTCGTTGTCGAAAAAACCTTTAATATGGCGCGAGTGAGTACAGTTAACTTGCTAATGTCAAGACTTACCTACTAATTCCGCAGCAAGTTGTACTACAATAAAACACCTACAAATTTCCTTGGTTTTTACAATCATATCATAATTCTTTAAAACTATGAAAATGTGTAAATAAAAATGCCAATTCTCTATATGTATGTAGCAACGGCTTATGCACCAACTCAGCGACCGACGTCTCGGGCTGTTTCAGTGGGAGGCAATCAGGTAAGTAAGAGCTTGCCCAATTCAGAATAACTAAGACAATGTACCGCACCGTCGCGTTTGCCTTTATTGTAATTGTGCATCTAATGTTTTTGTTCCTATACGTAACTGAATAATATGAATTTGTTAATTTAATCTGCTTATTTATTTATGTGCAAATGATGCAACAACAACTCAAAGCTACAACAGAGGTAGCGACTTTTATAATGTCTAAAATTTATGACTATATAATAAATGAATTTAAAAGGTACTTGAAGCAAGATAAATGTTGTATATACCAGGGAACTACCAATAGTAATATAGTAAGAGGATATGTGCATATTTAGATGATTATAATGATTATTACCAACACTTCTGCTTGTTTCTTTGTTTGTCTTGGCCAATTGAAACAGTCGTCTGCGGCCTGCATCACGTTAATAGTCTCTAGGTAATAATGGCTAATATTTGAAGACTACCTAGCAACTACATGTATCTCGACGCGACTCCAACCACGTCGTGATTTCTTATTGCTTTTACACTGACAAGATTTTATATGAAGACAGGTGGCTGCGCACACGTGAATTCAGAACGTTTTAGATTGTGTCATTGACCCTTGATGGTATATGGCGGGAATCTCTAATGGCGGGCAAGCCCTCGAGAGCTGTTGAATCGGCGCCTATCAAAATGGACACTTCAAATGCGCTTTTAATTGGTGTACTTACATGTATACTATGTAAATTGCGATCACGGGACTCGTAAATGCATGTTCGTTGCAGTTTTTACTGGAACCAGCTACTAATCGCTGCAGTTTTCACTGGAATGCAGCGATTATTTGCAGCTTCTACTTATTTCGTCTGAAGGCGACTTGCACAATGCACTATGAAGAGCCGCAAGTACATTCGCCCTCAATCTTTGCGGCCGCGACTAATGTTAAATTGGAAAGTGCCAACGAAAGATGTTTCCAATTTGCACTTCCCCTTATCCCGCAGACAGACTTGTAAGTGCGCTTTTGCTGCACACTCGAATTTCACTTCACAATAGACTTCCAACGTAGTACCAGCTTTGCGACTACTTTGATTATACTAAATGCAATTTTAAAATCTAACACAAAAGAATATACATATAAAAAATACGAGTTGGATGATACATTTCAATGTGAAAACCATTATTACAAGCTAAGGATGGCAGATGCTCGTGTCAGGTTCAAACTCGAAATCTCGAATAGGAGTTTAGTGCACTTAGTTCTGCTCCATAGGGTAAATAGTATTAAACGCCGTAAAGGAAAAACAAAAAACGTAGACTACCAACAATGCGCAAAAAATAATACGAAAGGCTAGAAGAAAATAGTTTATTATCGCGTTCTACTTCCAATGGTATGGGTAAATCAATCAACCAAATCAATAATATAAAATCATATATCTAAAACTAAAATTAGCAACGACAATGAATAAGGATTTGGAAGCAAGAATATATTTCTCAACGACCGCCTTGGACATTGTATAGAAGTTTGACCAAAGTTTGAGACACATGACTGCATTAGAAGGTAAAGTTTTTATTTTGTCACATTATAAGCTTTTAAGGAATTAGCTGTGCAACAAACGGTTCCTTAATTAATAAAACAACTAGAACTTTGTTTCGCATTTCTTCTAATGTATGGCACAATAGGGAAATGCCATTGAACCAACACTGTACTTCCGATATGTTGGCGGCTTACCAAACACTAGCCTTATGATTTAGGTAGCATTCTCAGCTAACACTACTATATTGGCTATGAATAATTTTATGACAAAATATGAATTCTTTCAAGGGCTGATGACTTCAATTACTTAATAAAGTGCTGCCAAAGCATTAATTTCGGAAGAATGTCAAGTTTGTGGTCGTTTACGTAAGATGTTTTGCGGCAACCGCTGTCGGCTGCGGGCGAAGGTGTTTCTAGTGGTGATAAACGGGCGGTGGTAACTTACGTCGGTGGTACGAGTAGTTTTGGTCTGACGCAAATCCACATCGGTGGTAATGCGAGTCGGTGACAAGGCATGTCAGTGGTATCCCAGTTCGGTGGCGTTTCAAATATTTGTCATAAAATTCTTAAAGTCGGTAGGAAACCTATTCGATAATAGTTTCACCCCAATTTAAATCAACATAGATGATAATTCAAGTCGGTGGTAAGCCACCTTAGTGGTAGTTCACGTCGATGGTAGTACGAATTTATCTAAGGCAACTATTACGCAACTTCACTTTAACGTTAAAAGATCTATATTTAGGCAATCGTAATTGTTTTCAACGTGCAAACATTTAATGTTGTATTGACTCTGCTTAGGGCAGTTTGCCTATTTATAGATAAGGCTAAACCTCCTCTAGCAATCCCTTGTTACAGCCCTGCCTTTCGGTTGCTACAATCGGCGAATTCTGTCTTCTGCAGTTACTCACTACGTGTGATTGCCGCCAGAAAACACCGTGACAACACAGCATTCAGAACTGTTTTGCACCAGAACGCGTCGTGTATTAATATTCATGGAATTTCTCAGGAATCTGTCACCCACCGCGCTCGACAAGAACACGAAACATTCCCGCTACTGAATTACTAGAAATAGAGCAGGTAACTGAATTTTAGCTTAGGCCGTCATGTACGGCAAGAACATGAAGCGAAAGCCACAAAACCTGCCTCCTGATATGAAAGCGAGAAGCTACGGAATATTTGCTCACTATTCCAATAATGCCTTCAAAGCCAAGATTTTAGAGGTTAAAACACGTGAGTAAGGTACAAATTAGTTTTCCAGCTGTTTGCCAGAGTTCCAGTTTGGAAATACACCACCATGTGGGCGTTTGGAGGTAAAATAAATACGAAACATACATTACTGCGGTTTAGTATTTTCATGCACTCTTAAAAATAGCAACCTGAGAAGCGTGCTGCCGCTTTATTGGGTTGCCTACATTATTGTGACGTAATCAAAACTGCTAGTAAGCAACCTCAATTTAAATTTTGTTGAATAATAAAAGTTTAAAAGACTAACGATAATGAATGAGTTAATGAATCTGAAACTGTACTATTACAGCGTTTTTAATTCATAGTACGCTCACGTTTGACACCTCTGGTAAAAGTGTCTCCGAACTTATACGATTTTGTCTTCTCAATAATGTCCTAGGAACATGATAAATAGTATTTAACATTACAAGCCAGGTAAAACAGGTTTTACTGGCGATAGGATTGGGATGACTGGCGAGCCGTTAGGCGAGCCTGTCATATCCTTGAGCCAGTAAAAATGGTTACCTGGCGTGTATTGTTGAATGTTTTATTTGTTCCTCACTTGTAAATAACTAGAAATTCACCATTTATTCAAAATGTCAAATTGACAAGCAACTAAATTAATCAATATGACACATACTAAGGAAGACAACTCTGGCTTTGCACGCTATCATTTATCTATGAGCACGCTTGTAAAATATAACATGCTAGCCAGTAAAAAATTTACTGGCTAGCCAGTTAAGAAACATTTTCAAGGTGAATACAGTGACTTGATAAATTGATGTTTACAAGTGAGGAACAAATAAAAGATATTACAGTGAACTACCCCTTTTATAGGCCAAATATAACTAGTAACGCTAAAGCAGCACTTGTCGTAGAATTGCCTTGAAAAGCAGAAAAAGCCATTTTAATATTGGATTATTCTTGAATTCGACGGTGTTAGTATTTTTTTTACGAAAATTCGTCAAGGTTTTCCCAATAATAGGTTGTTTGCTTACGTAGTACATCAAGAATACCTGCATTCAAAAATGAGAACAACATTACTTCCGATAATATATTGGAGAGTCTTTGTCTAATACCCGGTCATGAGGTCTCTCATGTTTTAAGCTAAACGCTTACTGTATCCAAACACAAGATGCAGCAGATGTTGAAGTTTAAAGTAATTCCTCCGTAAGAAAATCATGGTCCTCTATCAACAGAAGTGTAACATTCCGATAAGCGGTTTCACCAACAGCGAGATGAAATAACCCTAGAACACCTGACCGCAGAGGAAAGTTACTAATCAACCGTGCTAGGAGTCAAGCCGGCGTAGTGATTTTATTCACGAAAAGAAGTAGACGCAAAATCCAACAAAAAACGCCTGAGAAGCTAAGACAGTACGGGATATCACCCGCAGATTCGGCCAGGTAAGCCAAATAATGGATCAAATAAAACTTTCACTTATAATCTCATAAGAGCATTAATTCTTTCCGGTAATTTTTTAGAGTGTACAGAAACAACATATTAATCGGCAAGAGCGGTACGTGAGACCCAATTACGTTGTTCTGTTCACAATAAGAAAATCACCGGACATGAATTAATGCTAGCATGCAGATTCGGTAAGAAAATCCTAACGACACGGATATAAAAAGTAAAATTTAAATTTTACTCGAAAATAAAATATCAAGTGATATAAAAAATGTATCCATAGTAAGTTGTTAATATGTTAGTGGCACTGTAAGTCTATGTCAAATTCGAGATTAGCAGGTTAGGTTTTGAGTCAGTTTTAACAACAGTGAACGACAAAAAATTATCGTCGTTATAATTTCAGTTAGGTTAGTCAATCAAGAATTTTTTTTGTTGGCTTGGAAACCATACTAAAATAGATTTTTCTATTGGTTCTTAATTAGTTTCGTACGATTTCCAAGTAAAGTTGCACCTGTGGGACAAGAAACACTACCTATTACAGTAATACCGTTTTGATTAATTGACTGAAAATCTGTAACGGCAGGTGAGCATATACCTAACATACAAAATTTCAAACAGACACCTAATTTGAAATGGGTAAATACATATGTAAATTGTCAGAGCTAATTAATCAAAATAAGGCATTCAGAAAAACCTTTTAAAACCAGGAAACATTACATTACCCGAGGGAAAATGCCAGAACTCAAATAAAGCACATAACAGGAACCAAATTCAACTAAAGTAGTAAAACAGACCTGCTTAGAAAAACTTAACAATTAAGTAGCTATTAGGGAATATTCAAAGTAAGGTAAATCACTACGTTAAGACATAAATCAGAAATAAGTGCTTATATCAAAATCAACGTTACAATGAATGCAACTATATGTGACTGTTTTCAATAGAATATTGCTCTGAAATGGTTCTAACCTGTTATATATTACGTATATGGTCGGTATGGTTTACTTTGTTATGTGAAAATACTATATTACAGGAGTATTTATGCCACTCTTAAAATTTACATTTTCACCTGTACGTCGGCGCAGAGCGCGGTGTAGTTAAAACACACTTTATGAAATCTCGTTTCCAAATATTAGAAAAGTTTCTTTCGTTTTTTGTCTTCTTTCTTGCAGACTTTTTCCAAATCTTTTTCTGATTTCCCCTTTCTTAGTGTATTCTCTTAGAGTAACTGCAAATTTAACATCTGACACAATAAATGTTGATGATATTTCACCAAGATGTATCATCTTATGTTTCTTTGAAAATTCACGCCGATCTCGCGCCAATTTCAGGGGTGGGGAGCAGATCTTTAGTTGTCCACGGACAGTTGAGCAAAGAGTTTGAGTGTGTGATGAGCGTTGTTGTTCCGTGAATGTAGCTGTTGGGAAACCCTTTATCGTGCTAATTTCGGAAAACCACGAGGATTTTTAGATATTCCCAGCTCCTAAAATGCAATCTACCAATCTGAAATTCCAATTTCCGTTTCGTTTGATTGCTGCTGAATTTCATATCAGCTCCCACAACGGATATGTTTAAAGAAAGGCTCGTATCGTTTCGCCATCTAAAGTTTCGCAACCATTTTGTAAACCAACGCAGCTCTGCAGCAACCTTCCTTTACGTATGGATTTACGCCCGTTGCTCGTAGCTAATCTTCGAAATACTTCTTGTCGAAGAAGCCCTTGAAAAAGCTTCCTTTACATCGCGGGGATACTGATGCCGACTGCCTCTATCCAATCTGAAAGCTATCGATTTTGGTTTCATCAAAGCCTCCTCCTTATGGAGCCACCCTCCGCTAGCAGTATCCTGTTTAGATCTGGTAATCGACCTTCTGCATTTCCACATAATTTAATTTATTGCTGTCTAAAGTGAACCGGTAGCACATGCATACATCTGCTATGAGTTTTGATTATTGCGCGACGTGATATCATAAGCAGCAGCTACAATTCTCAGAAATTATTTGGTAACAATCTTAAACTCATTTTGAAAAATGAAAAAGCAAGTGTTCTATTTCTTGGTCAAACGTTGTGAATAGACATAACAATATGACGTTGTATTGTAAAGAAAACAACTCTTATAAGTGTTTTATTGGTATTACTGTTAGGAGGTGAATTAATTGATTGCAGAAATATGGACCAAATTATTGCAACTATAAAAGGCATTTTTTTAAATTGCAATTTCCGCCTTAAAGCGAAAACCATGCTGAAAATAAAATTAAAATTTAGTGCAAGAGCCTGACCTGGCCTTTTATGCACTGAAAGGGCGTGGGAACGTCTCTTTTGAATCATTTCAGATTAGCCCTAGTCACTAAAATGGTCAAATGATTCAGTTCAGTAGTACATTATGATATTAATGATATTTTTACCAAATTGGATACTCTTTTTTACAAGTGCTTGATTAATGTTTTATATTTCCTTCACAGGTTAATACAGGCTGTAGTAAAACGAATTCTACTACAAGAATATACATCAAAGTCTTCAACATTAAAATTCAACGGGAGGACGAACAGGTTTAGTGCAAGTAAATGATGCATGCATAATTTGTTTCGCCTGAATGAGATAGCCAATAAAAGACTAAGCAACCAGCTAGAAAGTCCTGCAATATACACATATTTCGAAAAGGCGTGTAGGAATCTGTCGTTGATCAAATTATAGCAGCGTATGGAAGACGAAAGAATTAAATACATTTACTTAAATGCTTTAGAAAACCTATACCGTGATATGACCAGCCATGTAAAAGTGGCAAATCGTATATTAGCGGAAATACATGTCACCACAGGCTTAAGACGGGCGTCTCGTCTTGCTGAAATCAAACGCTGTTCAAACTATGTTTAACAACAGAATTAAAGCATTGGAAGGAAAAATGTCGTTAAATGGGCATGCTAGTGGACGATGTAACAATGTTCATCAGACTATGTTAGCGCAAAACGAAAGAGGCGTGCAGCTTAATGAAAATTATACCAAATAGGGACTAACTGGAGACATTTTGAACCAAGCAAATCTTGGAGTGGATCTTAAAGAATTTAAAAAGGGGCAGTTCCTGGCTGAACGAAGGGAAGGACACTGTGAGAAATGGCAACGTAGAAGATAAATGGAGAGACGCAACCTCATGTAGACTTATACGCAAAAACCGGCAACAGCTAAGGCTAATGTTTGTCTCAGGGATATTTTCTCTGGCATCATGTATGTATGGAGCAAATACCAATTCAAACCTGCTGTTCTTTTCAAATTATTATACCACCGCCGCTTATCCGTTCTCCAAATGGCCTGTGGATTTTTGCTGATTGCCCGTAGATATTGGTGAACTGTTTCTGTCCATTCTTCGCACATAGTTCTGCTTTACTTTCGAGAAAATTCCGTTTAATTTTTGTCTTGAGCTCGGTCAAGGCTTTGTCGGTGGTTCAACCGCGTTTCAGCTAAGTTGGTTTTACGATTACTATTTGATACTGCATGCGTACCTAATTTACGGATAACTGAAGATGCAATGAAACAAGATTTTTCGCATGTAAATTATTGTCACTTTTGCGGATGTGTTTTAGCAAGGTAGTTGCCTGAAATAATCTTGGGGCGTATCCCTTACTTCTTTCCCTTGCGGAAGACATCTGCTGACGTGGTTATCGTACAACGTCACAACGAGCAGGTAGAATTCTTAGGATTTTTTTGAAAACCCTTGCTGCAATTACAGGTATCTTAATAGTTCTTTGAAATTCCTTGTATAATTTTCATTTGTAAAGCACAATGCAGTTCCGCGTATTTTACAGCATTTCCAACGGTTCATAAACAAGGTAAGGGCCAAATCCCGAATTTGGGCGCCGCACACATTTCCCATCACTAAGAGGTTTCCGATGGCGGAACGTTCATGCAACAACGCCTCTGTTGATATTTGCTTTATTGGTTGCATTGTGCATTATAATTGTAATTGTGGCTTTGTCGTATATCGTGGAACATCCATGCAACAACGCCTCTGTTGATTTTGATTTATTGGTTGCGTTGTGCATTATTATTGTAATTATGGCTTTTTCGTATATTTTTTCCAATCACGTCAGATCATTGCAGTGATGACTGCCTAAAATTCAATAGTATAGAAGTCAATAAAAGCTATTCATAATAAGATGTTATACTTGAGTGCCTTTTCGATTATCCTTCTGCCTTACAGTGTGTATGCGCTCTATCTTGTATAATTTTTTCTGTGGGGTTTCTTTTCTTGTATATTAATGTCACTACTAAATCAGTACTTTTGTACTTTTTCCGCATTTTTAACATTTCAGGAAGGACGTGATCTTTTCCTATCGCTCTATTATATTTAAATTACTTTAATGCTACTACGATTCCTTCAAGTACAAAGGCATAACCTATGATTTAAAGGGGGATTTGGCCTCCTTTGCTTGATTTTCTATTTTAATTAAGAAATATTTGTTCGGTTTCTGTTTGCATGTGTTGTCATTGTTAATTAGGTTTAATCATTGTAATTTAGTATAACTTCAGTTGCGTTTAGTGCTTTGATCTCACAATATAGTGTGTTCAGCGAAAGATTCGACGTCCGTCGCGTTAAACCTGAAGTCAGTTGCAGCATGCCTTGCCCCAAAGGCGCACGTCTGCCTGCGGCTCACAATGTAAAATCGCCATACAGCGAGCTCTATAAAGCAGCTTAAAGAAAATAGAATTAGCTGCGTAGGTGTTTGTGTGTCACGAGCCAGTGTTTGCACTTTATGTAAGCGTCATTTTAATCGTGTACTGAGTAAGCCGGCAATTGCAAAGTGGTCAAGGGATTTTGTGACGTCCCGATTGTTTCGCCATGTCATCCGTCGGGGAGCCTACTGAACCAGTGGTCAGGGACTTCCCCGCAGTATTGGTGGTAAGTTTTTTTACAACGAATCATCCAAAGTCGATGACGTAGACAAATCCGACTGCTACGCAGGGAACGTGTGCAATTTGAGCGATAATTGTGTTCTTTACGCTGTAGGAAGATTTCGCGACCGTAAAAGAATCGAGTAAAGGACAAATAAAAGCCTACTCGAAATTATGTGTACGGGGAATTCTATTTGTATTTTATTTAATTCTTGTAGATTTTAGTACTTGCGCGTAGATTAGTGAATGTTAAAATTAACTTATTCTTTCTTTTAATCAAAGTATATCTTTGTTAACATGTGTGGCTTTTTTGTGCACATTGTTTTGAGAATTGCCCCAAGAATACTACAAGTTATGACAAGCTTCTTGTTTTGGCAGATATGGCCAATTCCGAGTTACGAATTGAGGTAAACTAAGAGTTTCACTTGTACTGAGGTTTTAGGTTTGTGTTTGTGAGCAGTTTTTTCGTACATTTCAAGGAAGTTGCTAGTCCGTTCCAGAGATGTCCCCTTCTTCTTTATCCGAGGTTGAAACCAGCAACACAAGTATATTAGCTGCACCCATTGCAGCCAATCCACCCATTCAAGCGGAAGAAAGTTTGAGAAAATAGACTTTTAGCATATATTAAAAGAAGAAGAAAAAGATAAGATTTGTGCTGACCTAGCTGGTGAGCAACAAGGAAAAAGCCGTGCAAGACGTCCCATCATAATTTAATGCTGCAACGAAGAAGCTATGAAAAGCCTAATTTCACGTTTATTTCATAGATTTCAGATCGATGTACTTCTGTTTTGTAGTACGATTTAATAACTGGAAGCAAAGTTGTTCCATTTTTGGTTATTTCCTTTTTTAACATTTAGTTTAATTACTACTTTTCTTGTCACATTATTTTTACTAAATATCCTTAATGCTACGTTTTCAACTTCTTTTTTGATATTTTCCGATATCTTGCTTTGTTATTTTTCTGGTCGCCTTACCTACTTCTGCAAGTTGTATCGTACTCCTCCTTCCCAGATTTATCAGTTCTCTTCTTTTTCCAATCAATTATTTAGTTTCATCGTCTAGTTTATCATCTTTTTCTTGTTTCTGTGCTTATGCCCTTGGAGATCTAGATTACGCTTGATGTAATGTTTCGGTGTATTTATATCTTTGTCTAGTTTAACAAATTGCGATGGTTTTGTGCTCTCAACAATTCTGCTAGCCAATTGAACTAGAATGCATTAAAAATCAAACCGAGGCACCGAATTAATTATTATAATTAGTGCAAGCTTAACGTACTTTTACCGAGATAAATGCACTGATGGGTGCAGCTGAGTTTCACAAATTGAGGCAAAGGTAACATGAAAAGCTAGTTCAAAAGGGTTACGTTTTTGGGCTCAAATTTGACAAGGTTTTGGAAGTGCGAATGCAGTTAGATTGTATCTGACGATTGTAGCATTAACGTTTGCAATATTATGTTTGTTATTATACGAAATGGTTTGCACAAGTACAAAGTTATGAGCATTATAGTGGTCAGAAAGCTAGGACCGGAATGGCAAAGTAACTGAAGGATATAGCATGCAGTACGAAGATTAGAAACGTTGCAAGAAGCAACCGACAAGAAATGTTGTAAAAGAACAACCTATGAATAACACTGAAATAAAAAGAAGGACATTTTTACGTGCATAATAAACTACAGAACATAACATTGCGGTTAAAAACACAGTGAAATAGTAGAGTATTCAGTGTAGTGCATTCTAACCTAAGAAAACCATTTATTTAGTTTGTAAGAATTAAAAATGTTATCAAAACCCTATTCTATAAGTTAATTTTATGTATCAAACCTTATTTCCTTTTAAACAATTGTGGTGAGATTTTGCTAAGATACGAGACCGTCTTTTGTTTAACAACCACACAGGGAGCTTTGAAATTGCCCAAGCTGTGAACATTGTTTTACATCAGCTCCGATAAAAGTTTGAATTTGTTAATAAAACACATCAATGTGTTGGTTTTATTTAACCACTAAAGTGTTGGGCACAATTGAAACCAGTTTTCTAGTCTTAAAGAGTTGTATTTGGTGAATATCTGTTTTCGACAAAAACCAGGCAAGTAGCGATCAAGTAAGGGCTACGTTCGGAAGTCGATACTGTCTTCAGGAGCTAGTTGAAGCCAAGTTTGGTGCCTTCAACGCCTAGAGGGGTCCTCCACGCAGAACATCAGGCAGAGATTCGAGTCAAAAGGCCTTTTGCAGCTAAGAAAACGAGTTGCCTCCTTTGAGAGGTTCAGCCCATCATCAGAAGCTTCTATAAACCAGGTATCTGCGCAAATTCCATCGTCCAGAGCCTTTTTATTTCGTTGGGCCCTGCAAGATTGGAGTTTCCGCTACGCATTGCCGCAGTTCCCGATTGTCCACTGCATTCCAGAATCCAGAAATGTAGATAGCGTCCCTCAAAAATGCAGGATGACGCGGCATTTTTCACCTTTGACCGGATATAAAACAAATTATAGTTAACGTCACTTATACGTCACGATAGAACAAAAGCCGTTAGTACCTGTGGTATTTTGCTGATTTTGGCAGCGATTTAAATCAATTATCTCGATTTGTACGAGGGCACACTGCTACGTGTTTAATGTCAGTGTTTGAGGTTAGCTACTGCAGATTTAGTTTTGGGTGCGTTCACAAGTATAAAATCCTAGTTGAATTGGAGCTACTATAAATTAGTTTGCTCTACTCAGTATTGCTAGTTTAGCGACCTAAGAGACAGAGCTTTATGTTCACCGGAGTAGCCGAATTTTATAGCAGATAATTAAAATAAAATAAGGGCACCAAAATCGTGCAATTTTGTAATAAAATATTTGTATTTTAATAAGCCTAAAATCGTGCACAGGCAGCACTGTTTTTATTGCAGTACGTGAATTTAGGAGCACGCTTTATCAATAATCAATAATTTTTCTTTTATATATTCTTATAAAGTAAAGTAGTTGCGGGCCTTAGTTCATTGTAATATATACTGTAATTCTTATGTCTGGCAATATTAGGTGCGTTTAAAGAAGAGGTGATACGTCTCGTTGAACTTCTTAGCACACCAAGGCGCGGAGAATGGATCATTAGTTGATCAGATATAATCCAGCTTAGAGGTTGCGTGTGGTGTGCTACTTGTACTGTGAATAAAGCTGTTTGGAAAGCCCTAACCGTGCCCATTTGGCAAGTTTACGACAATTGTTAAATTTACTCAGCTTCCTAAAGCCGAAGTTACTAATCTAAAATTCCAAATCTCGTCTTTCTTTGAAGTGCAGCGGAATTTCATATCGACCTGCTGTCGCATATATTCAAAGGAACGTTTGCATCGCATCGCTATCTTCCATTCTGCATTCATCCTGTAAACAACGCTCGTCGACGACGAAGCCCTGGAGAAAATATTTAAACTACCGCTGTCCATTTTTTATCGTCCCACTGGAGAAAATATCGCTCGTCGACATCCTTGGAGCGAGTGGGTTTGGTTTGGTTCTCGCGTTACAAGTGGCATTTGCGAGATCGCCTTCATCGCTCAACGTTTGGCGGCCACCGAATCATCGCCAGGCCGGATCTACGATTTTCCTTGATTTCTGTACCTTGCAATCGATTAAATTGCTGCACAGCAGAGTTGAACCTACTGTATAGCGTGTGTAAAGTACCGTCAACTTGAAATATGTCATATGTACCTAGCTAAGTTTACATGCGTAAATCATAAGCAATTTGGGATGTGTGTATAAGCAAGTGAGCTTGCCGCTGTGGAATAGAGTTTTCAGCATATTTCCGTTGGTAGTGCAGCAACGCCTTCAGCGTTCTGCACCAAAAAATTCTTTTTAGGCGAACATATGTGAAGCTATTTCTTATCGCACGACGTGACGTCACGAGAAGCAGCTAGAATTCTTAGGAATTGTTTCGGTTAGCTTTATTTATTGAGGCCATAACTGTAAGGCTGACCGCTTAAATTTATTTTTATGAATTTTATATTAACAGTTCTTAAATTTACTGTACGATTTTTAAAATTCTAATTTTCAAAGAAAATAGCCTATTGCTTCCGTCTTTTCTTTGCTCTAAATCACCTAGTCTAATGTATTTTTTTTATTATCTTTCGTTCTGAATGAAGAATAAGCATAGTTGCATAATGAATAAGAAATTCACCCTATAAAATTAAAAAGGAGTGTGCCTGGCGACGGACATAGACTCACACTGTCAAGAGGATGTTCCTTTTACGTTTAAAAAAAATTTCCGATTTTTCGTAACCGACATTGAATTAGATTGTTAATGTAAGGAAGCAGTTTTCCTATTTACAGGTTTTCGTTTTTACACCCTGCGTAGTAACTGAGTTATAATAATGTATTCAACCTAAGACAGCCTTGATTTATACAAAACAAAACATGCATTTTTGTTTGTTTTTGTGCAAACTTGCTGTAAACAGTACGCATAAACAGCTCTAGATGGCAACGTTTACTAATTCCACTATTTTTGTGTACTTCGCTTACGTTTTTCCCCTAATCACATAGTTATAATCTGAAAAGTATACTCACAGTTCATGTCGACATGCAGCGTCGCAGCCAAGGGCTGGGTGCGGGGGTTGTTGTAGGCCTGGCAAGTAAGCTCCGAGTGGACATCGCGACGCCCCAGCCCCGAAATCCGCAGCTCGCTTCGTACGTGTGTCGATCCACCGCTGGGCAAAGCCACGCTCACGTTGCTGACCAAAACGTCGTTCCTGTACCACGCTACGGTTGGCAGTGGTTTACCTGAAAACATGTTTGGTGTCAGCTTAAGATTCAACTACAGGCTCAACGACGCTAACGGCTATGCGGAGCTGCTGAAAATCTTGGGAAAGATTGGCTTGAAAGACGGCTGTGACATTTCAAGTGCAAGGTAGCCTATGTTAATGAAATTGTGGAAAGTAAGACCACGTGTTTATTATGCTTTTTAAACTAAAATTGTAAAGTGGTCGAATTCTCTGTTCGAATTAATTTTTCTTGAAGAAACAGTGGCTGTTATCTAAATAACATTTTTACAGTACTTATCGTTAGGAAAATTCACTTAAACCCGATATTCCCTAAACTTGTGGGACGAAAGTGAAATTAGCCTTGAGTATTTTTCGAACTCGTGTCATATTTGATCAGTGGTAGAATATTGTTTTTTTTCAAAATTAAAACACCGACTACATATAAGTTCAACCATCTATTGCATAATGTTCACATTTGATAGCAGTACATTTCTACGTTATTCTCCTGCGCACAGTTGGAATGCAAAGATATTGTTCTTCTATGAGGACCGCTTGGTAATGTGGGAGCAGTAGTATTTGGCAATAGGAGGCGCTATGTGTGTAATAATGAAATTTGTTTCTGATGATTATGTATACGTTTTTATATATAAATCAATTTACGCAAAAATTTATATTTTTGTTTTTAGAATTAAGGACTCCATTGCGTAAGAGGCTTTTCTGAAAGAAATTCAGATCCTGAAGTTTTTATTTTTAGACTATCCTCTGGTGAAACTGACATTGGCATCCCTTGCCTGTAGTGTTTATTTTCACATTCAAAGTTACACACATGTTGTGTAAATTGCTAATAGGTTTAAAACATTGTAATATACCATAACCAAAAGTGCGAGTCCCGCGCTGTGCGAGCATCGGTTAAATTTCAGGTGTGTGGTATTCCAATACGAGGCCTGCAATCGTGAAGTGCTGCGAAAGCGGGCGGGTCTTTGCCCAAGCTGGCAGTACGTGTGCATCTCCAAAACTGCATTTTGCGAGTTCGCCTAACATAAAGTATTAGAAGCTAGTTTGAGGTGCGGCAAGCCAGCAGATCATATTTCATGTCAACCTATTTTTTACCTTATACGAAGCGAGTACACAAATTGCGAAGCAGCCCACAATTTCGAGGTGTCCGCTGAATCTGTGACGCCAACCGGTAGAGCGTCGCCAACGCTAGTTATAAAATTATGGGATTTCCTCATTGCAGCATTGAGTGTGGGAATGTTCCACACATCGCGCCTTTCAAGATTGGATGATGCAATTTGAAGGCAAGCCACTATGTTACACAGCAATTAACATACTTTTAGGGATCCACCGGTAATTTGATATCTACATAGAATATGGGCAATAAAGCGATAACTAATCGTTACAACTGTGTAAGAATCGCGATTAAGAAATGCCCGCACCTACGTAAATTGTGCGGGTTCAATTCACGAGAATATGGACAAGTCTGGCTTTAGGCAGGACCGTCTTCAAATATTTTTGACGTTTCCGCTTGTATGGGCAGTAGTTTCGGTGCTATCTTAATAATGTTTTATTGATCTTTTATATCTGTATGATATTTGTTTAAATGTAAATTCGGGTAGATCCAGCTATTTTGCAACTAAATACTAGTCTTCTTTTGGTTTTTATATGTGTTTTAAAGTCAATAGGTTGGTGCAAAAAATGGCTTTTCTTGTGTATTGCTTGATGCCAGTTTCAGCCCGAAAACACTACGTGGGTGCGCAAGCTTACTGTTTTAGTAAATAATAATTATTCATAGCAGCGCACTGAGGTAATTAAGAGGGTTTCATGTTTATTGAGCTGCTAATCGGCAAACAGGTTTTATTCAAATTTAAAATATCCTCACAAGACGCAATGAGGTTGCTAATATATTGGCCAACACGCTGACCCATTTCAGTATTTTTGTACAAAAAAACAATCAATATTTTTTATATATATTTGAAAAAATTAAGATACATTCGTGTAATAGGTGGTTGATAGATGTTGTACTAGAATATCTACGCAATGCATTCAAGGTATTTGTTGCGCAATTCATACCATACCTTACAAAAAGATTATGCGTAACAATCAGGTTTTTTGCGAGCACCTATAAACAGTATGCGTTCCATACAGGTATTGAAGAACTTTGTTTGATTTCTACAATTGAGGATAATCGAAATAGTTATTTATGTACCAAGGCCATTATTAAGGTGTTTATGCCAGCTTGACGGCAATAACTTTAGTTCCAGAGGCCATTTTATAGTTCTTACTTTCCCTTCACAGCCCATTATTTAGTTATAACTTATATGAGGTACATTAGCAACGACTAATACTGTTATTTTTTAATAACCTCTATATGCTGCCCATATAATAGAAATTTATTTTCTTTTTTAATAGATATCAAAGTTTAGTACACTTACTTAAACAAACTTTTGAGAAAAACGCATTAATCTAGACACCTCATAAAATGTATACCTTATTAAACAAGTTGCAAACATTTTCCTCTGTTCTCCTTCCGCTTAATATCCCAGCATGATTACAATCCCAATATTTTTCACATAAATGCGGCATTTGATGTTTTATTCAGTAATTTAAAATGTTATTGTGCTCATAGAAATTAATATTGTATAAATTAAATGAGTTAATATTTACTTTAAGTTCAGTTATTTATGTTGACATTTCTAAGGTGTCGACAGTAGTATTGTTAATATAATATTGAAATGCAAAGAGCATGCTTTCGGGTTTCTCTCAAACAAATACCCGAGAAAGTGTATTAGAGAGTCCCTTCATTGAAAACAGAGGAAATCTCCATCAACTGAGTAGAGTATAGGTGTACTTTATCATAAAAAATAAAGTGCTATTGGTTGTTATTTTGCTTTAAAAGTACAAATAATTAAATATCTGCTTCTGATGCAAACTAAGTGGTACTAAATACTTTAGCAGGAGGAAATTAGAAATATGAAACCTTCCCCATAAATTGTGTAATTTTCAAAAAGAAGTTGCAACATGTTTCGACGACAGGTCATCTTCAGGTAACTAAAATTAATGAAGTAATAAACTGAACCTTATCTAATTATTGCTATACTTATATAGTTTAAAAAATCCAGTTACAATAAATTTAAGATAAAGACAATTCACCGGATGAAATTGTAGGTTACACCTTGAAGAGGTTAAGGAATGTACGAAGCTATTTAGGCCTCTCCCAAACTAACACGTATCAGGGGGTTAAGTATACAGGGTGTTCAAAAAATATACCGAAAAACTTTTAGGAATGGTAGGGGACATCAAAACAAACATTTTTTGCATTTGTCCGAAAACGCTTTGTTTTCGAGATACAGGGTATTAAAATTTGCAGAAAAAAACGCTTCAGACGATTTTAATGAAATTTTTAACAGTTTGTTGGTAACTTTACGGGGCATCTTTTGGATCTATTACAGTTCATACAGTAATTCCAAGGGCGCGGTCACCGGGCAACCTGTTAGTGTTTTTGCATACAAAACTAACACCCAGTGATTTTTTTGTAATTTTTAAACTTGTTTCAGATGAAGCAACTAAAAACACTACTTTTTTCCACTTGAAGGTTTTGCGTATCTTGGTTCGCTTTCGAGGAAAAGAATTTGAACAATTTTTTTTACAAATTTTAACACCCTGTAACTCGAAAATGAAGCGTTTTTGGACATAGTTTATCAAGCAAAAAATGTTTGTTTTGATACCCCCTACCACCCCTAAAAGTTTGTAGGTATATTTTTTAACACCCTGTATACTTTCGGAAAAAGATTACATTAAATATTAAAACATAAAAACAGCATGTCGTGAGATGGAAAATGACGGAATAATTGACGGAAAAGAGCAAAAAGTCCGCAAAAACATCCGAGTCGATAATGTAGGAAACTGTAAGGATTTGGAGTGCCCCAATAACTCATATAATACGAGGGATATGAAATAAGGAGTGACAAAGTAAATTACTTCAGAAAAATAGATTTTTATTTAAGTTGAGGACTTCATTAAGGGGCGACTGAGGGTTATTGATGTAGTTATTACGAATCTTTTTGGTTTCTAATAAGTCAAGCTTAAGACCTTTGTTACAAGTGTGTAATATTTAGGAATTGATATTGAATTCAAAAGAATGTCCTGAATATAAAATATGATTAGCAAAAAGAGATTTCGAAGGTGAGATATTATTCTCTTTTGTGCAATTTAAATGTTCAGAAAATCTAAATTTAAATTTTCGACCAGTTTGACCAATATAAGAGGCTTCGCAGTCTTCACAACTGAGTCTGCAATTGCCGGACTGATCAAGTATATTCACTTTGTCTTTGGTTTTAACTAGCTAAGATTTAACATTCTGTCTAGTTGAACAGAAATGTCAACATTGAATTGTCTAAAAATATTTTGAAATGTGTGTATAATAGGGCTTATGTACGGTAGTGTCTGGTGTTAAGGTAGTAAAACGTTGCGGTCTGCATGAATATAAGATTTTTTGTGCAGTTTATGTATAACATTTATAGGGTAAACATTATTCTCAACAATTTTGTAAACGATTTGAAGTTCTTCGTTAAATTTAATATGATTAAGAGGTAAATTATAAAGTCTATTAAATAAAAATCTAAAATCAGCTAATGTGTAAGTCAAAGGATGGGAAGAACAAAAGGGGATAACTTGATCGGTAGTGGTAGGCTTGCTATAGACACCAACTGATAGAGAATGGTCTTCTCTAGTGATAGCTAGATCTAAAAAGTTTAAATATTTTTCGGTTTTAGTTTCAATTGTGAAGTTTATGTTTTCAGGGAGGGAATTCAAAAACGAATGGCAATAGTTTTACTTAGCAGAGTATCCCAAGCTTTTCTGCACCTTGTACATAATATATTTCTTTGCAGTTCAATACAATTTTGAAATTGCTCATATGTCTCAAAGCAAGCCACAAATTAACTACAATACAGCGATATTACCAACTGTACTAACACCGTATTACATAGCAGAATTAAGTAATCCCGAAAAATTGATGGTTTTGGTTTGAGCTAGTTTTAATATATCTGATTTGTAGTATGTATTTATCTCACTATTTACTTCTCAGCAGGAAGATAAGTTTTTGCAATATGAACTGCACAAAGATATAGTCTTATTTGAATATCATAACAAAAATACCAGAACAAGAAGACGCAATCAGCGAGACAAGAGTAAGAAATTCCATAAAATATGGGGTGCCAAATAAAATATGTTAAAAAGCATGAAGCAAAAAAAAGAAAAACAGAAACATAGCATCATAATACTTACTAATAAAAGGTAACAGTTTGGTGAGCTCTATCGCTTGTTAAAATTATTACGTGGACGTAACACCCTGTATGTGTTTCTGGTTGGAATATAGTGTGCTCTACACAAAATATAAAAGCTTTGGTTCTATATCCTTTAGTTCCTTTTATTGTAAATTTTTAATTAAAAATGACAAGTAGGATGTTTGCTGTAAATATTCCAAAAATATAGTTACAGTTTCTTCTTCTTCTTCTCCTGCTTCAAGTATATTGACTTATTTTTAGTCATGATTTAGATTTATCTAAAAGCAATAAGGAACATGATTAGCAAGTGCACTGGGGGTATAAAAACTCATAGAAAGTGTTAAATCTGAAAAACTGTAAGCAACTGTAAGTATCAGTATAGCAGGAAGAAAAGTGCTTTATTACAGCAAAGTTTGGTAATGACATTGTAAAAATTCTGAAATATAGCGAGTTTTCTTGTCCTAAACGGATATAGGGTTGCTGTTCTTTTAATCTGAAGTTAAAGATTTAACAGATTATTGGACATGTACTAGGTTAGAACCATATGAAGGTTAAATCAATATCTGTCTGGGGCTTCAAAGCCGAACACTTATTTACCTGCTGCACTCGCTTCTGGCAAGTTACATTGTCGTAGAGACAGCATATTTTAATTTCCTGCATCTGATTCCATAGTAGATTTAATCAAATTGATCTCCTGCGATGCTATTCACAGTAACTGAACTGCAGCTGTCATAAGTACAATGAAATGACGAGACGTCGACTTGATAGAATGCAATGTTCTGTAGAAGCGTGAAACAATGGTTTTTCGCGATTCCACTATAAAAACATCTAGAATATGTTATAAGTTGAGTTTGCAATATCTTGCGGCAACTTCTTTCAAGGAGTGTGGACCTGGACCTTTACTCTTTTACATCTGTATATTTTCGAATGCCAGGCAGCTGTGGCTGTCAAAAGAAAAACAGTACATTGTAACAACTACTGACGCTGCTGCTTAATTATGGCATTTTGTAGACAAGCCAACAACTTAAAATATTTGAATAGGACAATAACAAAGATTTAAGGGGACTAATAATATGACAACATCGGACATAAATTGTATCTGATCAACAGGACGATACAGTTAAAAAACGAACTTAAAAAATATGACGTAGAAAATAGCAAACAATAGAAAGCTATCCAACATATGCTAAAAATAAAGGATAAAAAGTCGAAGAAGTAATGAGCGGCCAGGAAATGGTACAAAGGCCAATAAAAGCTTGCAATCGTGGTAACGTAACGAACATCTTATTCAAATCTTGATAGGAGCCAAGATAAGCCCTACACACGTAACAAGCACCATTAGGTAGCTAGATGCAATTCTGTAGCGAGCCGAAATCTAGTCGAAAAACATAATGGGAATGACATCCAAATCTACTTGCATTCGTTGCAACTCTATAGCCCAGGCATAATAGATAACTACTTAAAAAAAATGTAACCTTGATATTTGTCACAAATGTTCCTTAGTACCTTGGAGTAACCCTTTAAAAGCCCCTGGTAAAGTACCTTTTCTGTTTTTAACACGGCAAAACATCATTTAAAAAAGTTGTCCAGATTCTAAAATTATGTCTTTATGCAAAATGTCAGATATATAGAATAACCTTTATAAAACTGTGCTTATTAGAAGAAATTGCAAGTGCATTATCTCATACCGAAGCTGGACATGTCGGCGCAGGCGTCTCGGCGTATTAGATATTGAATGATTTTTACTTTACAAATTGTGTAAATCCAAAAAGTGCTATTTATCGAAAATTTAGCTGGCTGAACAATCTCAAAACCAGAAAACAACTTTTTTTCGTAAAATGTGTCTCTATCTTGGCTAGTAAATGCATGTTTCGTAATTCGTAATTATATTAAAAAATGTGAAATTTTACTGATAACGGAAGTCACGTGACAACTTATGTATGGCCCATTTTTAATCGCCTTTCAACCACATCTGCTCGCCAGTGTTTGATTTTCCAAAATTCTAAATAAAGAAAAATTTTATTTGATGTCAGCTTTTTGGCGATCACTGTATTTATTATTTGTTTATAATGATTTCCTTACGTAGTTCACACTGTTGTTTGCGAATTTGAATTCGGCGCCGAGATGGCCTTGCGCTGAATTGGCTGGTGCCGAGATAACTGCGCGCCGAGTTGTACCGTTGTCGAGCTGGTCCCGCGCCGAGAGGGCGGCACCGAGATGTCCTACACCCATCTCATACACACAGTTTCTTAGAAGTAGCCCAATATTTTAAAATTTTGCAACGGGCTGTAATTGTACATTTCGAAGAACTTTTTTTAATAACATTTTGCTGTAATATGAACGAGTAAGGTACACGCGGTTTTCTGTTTTGCTTCTTGCTCCAAAAAACTACGACGCCTGCACCCCAGAAACGGGAACTTTTGAAGAGTAGCTGCTAGCGCACTAAGTAACATTTTTTTCCAAAAATCAGGACTACATTATTCTTTCCGAGGATTTTCCTAAAATGTATCTCAAATTCCTGGGATATACAGCTCCAGTTAAGAAGCTTCCAGAATGGATACATTTAATAATAGTAAATCTATATTTTATTTAAAATGGAGATATAGTAGAGTCGACAGCCCAGCTTAGAAATAAATATGAGATAAGTTGAATGCAGGCTTTCACGGCCGTTGTCCATAATGATAGGTTCTTCCGGGTTTTGCCGAGGTCGTCGATTTGAACTTGACGTTTCGCTGCTCATGCTGTCAGCTTCTTCAGAAGTTTTCTAAAGACTGATGTTGGTGCCTTTTGCTCCTGGTTATATACCGAAGAGTCGTTACGGTTGGCTGCTCATGTAGATCTTGTATGTTATTCGGATTTGTTTTTCCGCTTGGTTGCTCACGTGAAACTTGTTTATGGATGGATTGGTTTTGCAGAGCTACCTTCCTGGCGATAGCCGTCTTCTCGATTGAAATTGTTTGGATTTTTAATAGTTTCCAGGGATTCCCGAATAACACGAGGGAAGTATTTTTTTGTTCTGGCTAGTATGTTTACGGAGTTGTAATTTATTCTGTGGTCCCCTGGTCCTAATAAGTGTTCTGCGATGGCTGTTTTTTGTATGTTTCCAAGTCGTGTGTGGCTCTGGTGTTCTTTTATTCGACATTGGATGCTTCTTCCCGTTTGTCCGTAAGATTTGTAAGATTTGCCACAGGTACATTGGAGCTGGTAAACGCCTTCTGTCTGTAGTCTGGGCAAAGAATCTTTGTTGGAGGGAATCAATTGTTCGACCTTTCTTATTGTACCATAGAGGACTCCAATGTTCTTTTTATCTAATACCTTTCTTATTCTGTCGGTTACTCCGGCGATGAAAGGAAGGCAGGCGTAATTAATAGGTTTAGGTTTAGGTTCTTTCGGTTTTATGGTATATTGGCACGCTTTCTTGATGTCTCGTCGACTGTAGCCATTCTTGAGTAAGGCTTCTTCCACATGACTCAATTCCTGTGGTTTACTGTCCTCGTCACAGATAGCGCTGGCACGATAAATAAGAGTCTTGATCAAAGATCGTTTTTGTTGGGGATGATGATGAGACGAAGCATGCAAATAGCGGTCGGTGTGGGTCTTCTTTCGATATACTGTATGGCTTAATCTATTGTTAGCGGTTCGTTTCACTAACACGTCCAAGAAAGGTAGGCGTCCATTTTCTTCAGTTTCCATAGTGAATCTTATTTTGGCATGGTGGTTGTTTAAGTGTGCCAAGAAAGCTTCAAGAACTGCTTTTCCATGAGGCCATATAACGGAAGTGTCGTCGACGTAGCAGAACCAGCATTTAGGTTTGAGATGGCTGGACTGAATAGCTTCATCTTCAAAGGCTTCCATAAATATGTTAGCAATGAGTGGAGATAACGGGGATCCCATAGTGGCTCCTTCCTTTTGCTCGTAGTATATTCCTTTCCAAAGAAAGTAGGTCGTCGTGAGGCACATCTTTACTAACTCTGGAATGTCTTCTCGAATTCCTTTAGAAACAAAGCATTGTTGTATAAGATTTACTGAATCTTCTACTGGTACATTGGTGAACAGGGATTCCACATCGAAACCGACCAACATGTCCTGGTCCGTTACTTCCAACTCAGCCAATATTTCCACGAAATGCTCTTCACGTAGGATTCTGTTCTGCTTACGTATGGTTGTAATACATTAGCGAGGTATCTGGCTAGTTGATACGTAGGAGATCCGCAAGTGCTAACAATTGGCCTGACTGGAACGTCTGGTTTGTGGATCTTCGGAAGTCCGTAAAGTCTGGGAGGTCTAGTATCGCTAGGCAGTAGTCGTCGATGTTCCGACTCTGGTATTAATGAGCTTTTGATAGCTCCTCTAACCTGCCGTTCTATCCTCGATGTGGAGTCCTTCTTCAGTGTTACGTACTGTTCATCGTTCAATAGTGATTGAATTTTGTTCCGGTAGCCCTTTCTATTCGTCACTACAGTGGCATTTCCTTCGTCAGCGCGTAGAACTACAATGTCTGGATTGTTTCGAATTTCCTTTAAAGCTTGTGTTTGGGCTCTGGTGACGTTCCTCGTTGGTTGTTTAGCACGCTTTAATATACGACAGGTCTCGTGTCTTACTTCCTCGGCTTCCTCAACTGGGAGTTTGCGAATAGCACTCTCAATTTCAGCAATCACTTCTTCATTAGGTATGTGGGATGGAGTGATGGCAAAATTCAATCCTTTTGCCAAAATCGAGAAACAGTCCTTAGAGAGGAGTTGGTCCAAAAAATTAATTCCCGTTTTCTTGATATCCAATCCTGGTACCGGTGTTACTTTGGATTGAAGCTTCTCGAAGTTCTTTATATGTTTTTGGGTCATATTGCTCATGTGGTTTTCTGAGTGAGCATAGCTGATACGATCCACTGTGTTCCAAAGGTTTTTATACAAAATTTTACTAAGCTCGAGACGTAGGTAGCAGAGCTCGGTAGATGTTCCTTGAAGTTCGTAATAAGTATGGCGTACTCTTTCCCTAGTAAGAGCACTTTCGGTCCGATCGATAATCCTTCGGTCAGGGGCAGTTTGTAAGTGGTGTTGAACCTTGGCAAATTTTTGTTTGACTCCTTTGTCACCGCAGCGTTTCAAGAACGCCAACGATGCAAGCAGTTTACTCTTCTTCTTCCGTAACTTGTCCACTTTCCTGGTCTTCTTGAATATGTCCTCCCCGTAGAGTAACAAAATTAACACAGTACGAAGACACACACGCGGTCCAACTCTGTAACCCGAATCCGGGCAAAGTTGAGCATTGTACTGCCAGATGCTATCGTACGAAGCACCAGCCTCTAGACCGCAAGGTAAATAAGGTTACAGATAATACATACATTGTACTTTGTACCAATTTATACAAGTTGAGTTTTGGCTCTCCATTTTTTAGTCCTTGTAATTCTGAAAATCAGCTTAAGTGTACTTGATGCAAACATACGCTAATTTAAGAGTAGCTCTATTCAATCGGTCTAGTGTGCAGTTGAAATAATTATTTGCTTACGCTTCTAAAAGGCAGTGTAAGTGAATTCTTACGAAAACGTTAATAGTATACAGCATCGTTTGTACGAGATTGTATTCTTCTTAAATGTATGTAGAAGGAGCAGATGGTTGGTGTAACCCTGAGCTAATTTAGATATGAGTCTGTTGGCAGTGCGGTAGATGAAGCAATTAATTTAGTTTCGATTTCAATGTTTAGGACAATTTCAAAGGGACGTTATTAGGTATGAAATGAAGTATCCATCTGCATACTATAGATACAGTAAAAAAAATAAAAAAACTGGAGGTTCAAGAAAAGAACAAATAAAGTACCGAAATCATAATAACGCAATGAATAGCTTGCCCAAAACTTAACAGAGAAGAATAGGAAAAGGAACGCCGTAGTTGAGAAACAACTTTAGCATGTTATTGTTAAACTTTAATACCCTGATCTTTCTCTTTATTAACAACCTAGGTAAGTCAAAGACATAACGGACACAATAGAAAGCACCGTCAGATGCTAGCTAGATGCAATTTTGTATAATATAACTAACGGGTGTTCATAAACAGTCGTCATCCCAGTAGGTTTTGACTTCAGAAACGTATGTCTATTAAAATTGAGAAAAAATGCGCTATGACAGTACTCAATGACGTTTCATTGCGTTGCACGAATTAATCAAAGACATAACATTTTGTTTTTCAAATCAACTGGGATGACGCCTGTTTATGAACACCCGTTATATCCAAAGCTACTTGTAACCGCCACAAACTTAAAGCTCAATTGGGAATGCGATACGTTTTAGTATAAGTGTTATACTAGTATAGGAATGGCTCAGTGTATAAATAAAAGTATGAAAAACAAAATAAACAGGAAGCCGCTTGTAAACATGGGTATAGCAACGAGATTAACCTGGCTATCTGAGCGTATTTAAAATAGCATTTCAGGATAGGTGCTTCCCTGCGCCAATTTAAGGCGATTGTTCCTGTATTACAAGCAGTATAATAACGGCGGTTAACTACGTGGAAGGCGTCGAAATCTTGCAGATATTGAAGCTTGGCAATTTGACGGACAGAAAGACAACGAATGAAGCGGTCGGATTATCGAGTGACACAACAGTGAAAGTATCGCCGATAAAGCTCGCAAGAACTAGATTCACGTATTGCGCAAATGGTATAGGCTAGTTATAACTGCATGTGGGTGATTCAATTCCATATTTGATCATTCTCAAGCAGTCATCGAAGCTGGCCGAGTGAATCATTGTGCACATACGCACAGTGGGTTGTTACTAGATAGGCGCCATTGTTGAAGTGATTTAACATTATTGTTCGAGGCCCTAGCGCTGTATCGCCTTGATAGCATACTAGTAGTATAAACGCGCCTAAACATAGCTGTCGGAGTATGATTTAACCTTTCTTCATATAGAAGCGTCGTATAAACAGCTATTCGTGTCGTGGTATATTATTTAGATCTATTATTATATTGATTCTTTAACAAAAAATATTTCTATTTCTTGTTAATTTGGGTGTAAATCAATATGCTATTTATTTGAATAGATTATTAGAACTATTATTGTCAGTTTAGTACGAGTCTAGGTCAACTTTTGAGTGTATCACAATAAAGGCTTTCCATAACTACATATTGAGGTAAATAATATAAGACAAACGTTGTTGATGGCAACTAGAAAAGGAAATATCCATTTAGAAAGACGGCCAAGCTAAAAACCACAGCATTACGATTGTATACTACAATCTGGGTTTGATGTGCAATTACATTCCTAGTAACTGTGTTTTGATACTGTAGTGTATCATTCCGAGGAAATCTAAAGGAATAACAAATCCATTTGGCCACGAGAATACAAAAGTACGGTCTGGGAAGTGTTAATTGGACACTGAATAAGGAAGCTAGCATAGAGGTTGATTGACAGAAACAGCAAAACAAAACGAAAAAATCTGGTGTAATACATTCACACAACTTCTTTTTACAGTGATCTTATAATTAGGGAAAAATTTGATTTTTAATTTTTAAGCATTTGTCAAAAATTTTCAAAAGTTAGAAATTCTACAAAAACCGTACAAAATAGAGCGTTAATGCAAGAGACAAATTTGCTGTAGAATTTTAAGCTGAATTCAAAAATCTAATAATATACCGGGTGTTCTATTTAAAATAAGAGTTAATAAAAAAATAGAAAAAAAACAAAAGAAACCCATTTTAGAAGTATTCAACTGGCAAATCACCTATCTCACATCAATACACATTAAAAATGTAATCAAAATGTAAAGTTTGAAAAAATCGTTAAAGCCGTTTCTGAAAAAAGCGAAAAAAAACTGAAAAATCACAAGAGCAAACACCTATTTTCGGTTATGCCATTTTCTTCAAAACCTTGCTATCTCATCTATATAGTACACAAAACTTATATGTGAAAATTAAACGCCATACCTCTTTTCGTTTTTGAGATATTCTGACAGACACACAGACAGACAGACCAATGAACAAAAACATGTTTTTTGGGTTCAGGGTACTCGAAAACCTGAAGATCCGTTGAAAACTCAATTTAGAATTGTCGTAGTTGAGAGTGTGATTTTAATAGACAGTATTGAACACTTCGAACGAATCTAAAGGTGACACCGCGTCGTACATAGGAAGTAGAACAATTATTTTTTGTCAAAAGAACAGCTCACAATGTGCATGAGTCAATAAGCATTGCTTTAGCGAGTCCAGAAATCCACAAAATTGCATCTAAAGGGTTTCCCAATAGGAACGATATGTTTTTAAAACGTCATAGCAACCATATCTAAAATTTTAGAAATCTCAATAGCTATCATTTGTTTTTAGTATAGTTTGACAATTCATCATGTCAAAATACACGCTTCAACAACGTTTGGTTTTATAAAAAGAGAGAAAAGTTTGGTGAGTCTGTAATCTTCAGAAATGGAACTGTTAATTGGCCTCCAAGAAGTTGTGATTTAACACCTTTGGACTTCTTCTTGTGGGGTTATTTAAAGTCGTTGGTCTATGCCAATAAACCTCAAACTATAGACGCTTTTGACATTGAACATCGAACGCTGCATTAATGAAATTACACCTGATGTATTGCACAAAGTTACCGAAAATGTGTTCATCGGATTCGATCCTGCAAACGAAGCCGAGGTGGACATGTGAATAATGTGTTATTCAAAACATAATTGTCATAAGTTGTACTATAAAATAAAGAAAAAGTTTTGCTTTTGTCTCAAATATTTTGTATTTTATTTAATTTTAAAAACATCGTTCCTATTGGAAAACATTTTTACATCTAAGGTTGAAAAAGAAAAACCGGTTAATCAATGTTTCAGATGAGGCAGAAATCACAATCGTAATAGGTGCCCAGCCAAGGTGTGGAAGTGTTTTACATGCAAAAATATGGGTCATACGTAGATATAAAATGAGAAAGGCAAGCACAACGGTCAAGACAGTCAGCAAAGGTCGATGAAAGTCGATGGAAGTGACGTCTACACTAGCAACGATGGCGAATTCAGTCAGATAAGTTCAAAACATACTCAATATATCAACAATCGCTAGGTAGGTCATGGACAGACAAATTATACCCAGAACAGAGGAGAATACTTTCCACTGTCGTGGTAGATGGGGCAGGAGTAGTTAAAGTACATTTATTATTAACCACTCAGACAGGATTATATTTTAAGGGGTTGTTTCAGGGAGATAGGTCCATCAAAAATCTTAGTGAACATTTAGTATTAAATGACAATGTTACTCCTATATTCCAGTAACTTTAGCCTATCCTATACTCTATAGAAGAGCAGTAGAAGTGGAATTAAGGTTTGTGAAGGATGCAGGAATATTGAAACGTGTTAAATATTCGGAATGGGCAAGTGCGAATGTTTCCATCTGAAGGAAGTCTTCGAAGCAAGAGAGAATAGGGGTAGACTTCAAGGTTATAATTAATCCTAACCTAAGTGGTGTATTGCCAAAATGCCTAGTGCAATTGGAATGACACACTTAGAACTATAGAAATTTATCAAATCATGACATCGGTTCCAGCTACTTTTCAGTCAGTAATGAATAGAGGTGATTCCATTATGCGCATGTTATATTGATGACGTGATAAAGCAGGAAATACCTTATCCTGGTAAATACAGGGGAGTGCTCATTCTTGAAAAACGTATAAATTTCTTGTGTATATGTCAGGACATTTTTAGATTATACGAATGTACGAGTTATTTGCCGATTTTTCTAAATTATGATCCCGTGTGTATATAGGAGTTTCTTATTTTTCCGCCTAAATTTAAGTGTGCATCAAGTTTTATGCAGGCCTTATTGGCTGCAGGTCGTCATGCAGCTATGCCCTCGCTCCGGTATGTTGCTGAATACGTGTGTTTGTTATCGCTTTGCAGCTGTCGCAAACTTGGCTACCAGCGTGTTTTCGAGATTGAATTTAAAACGCAAGTTTGTAAGGGTGATAGAGAGCGTATGAATGTTTTTCGCTCGATTTTACTCTGTCTGTCTACATTGCAGTCGCCCTTCCAATTTTGCCTTTTGGCTGGGTGGCGTGATTCGGTTTTGGTCAGTGAGTTGTTGGCAGTTAGTGTGGGACCTCGTTCAGTTACTGCAAGCGGTTCCTAGGGTGTGGTTTCTAGCCGCCTCGGCGACTTCGGTAGCAGGGCGGCCTATTGTCGAGTGTGCTCCGTTATGTGGTGTCTTTGTGGAGGGTGTTACAAGTCAGCGAACAAGTTGTGTGATTGTGGAGGCCCCCCGTTTTGTTTATGGCTCAAACGCTTCTCGTTTTACGGTCGGCTGTTAGCCAATATTCCACTGTGTGGGACCAAACTGGAGAAGCGTGCCCTGGTGATCTATGACGTGCGTGCTATGTCGTCATTCTGTGGTCATACCGTGAGCCTTACGAGGATTCTACGGGTCCCCATCATTCAACGCCCCCGCTCGTTGGAGCCTCATGCCTTGTTTTCGCATGCCTTGTGACATCGCGTGCCGCCCACTGGACCCGCCCAACAGCCGCAGGTGAAGCTAACAAGGTATTTTGTGCCATATTTATTAGCAATACTCATCCCTTGCATTTTGTACGCTAATTAACGTCAATATTTATATTCTGTGTTATGTGTAATTGCAGCTATTACGTTTACGAGCACTAAATAACGCTATAAATCTAACTCTGAGTGCCAATTAGTGCCAGTTACCCTACTTTGGTCTATTTTTGACTCGATGTGTGCGAAAGAACAATAGACCGATTTGTTAAATGCTACTGTTAAGTTTTCTTTGTGTGTTGCATGCCGAGTTTCAGGTTAAGCAGTCTGCAGTGTAAGATTGAAGTAAAGCGGAGCCTGGACAAAGTTGTGAACGTCAAAGATAGGTTCGAGCGCTCCAGTTGCCGGTTCCGGGGAGTCATAAGGCTACACACATACCATACCTCGTTTAGCTTTTAGGTTTGCCAAGTGTTTAGTTGAAAGGTAGGTTAATTTTCTTCCCGGTTCCTCAGTGGGCTTACCTTTTCATTCTCGTTCATCTTGATAGAATTATTTATTTATTTATTTAAGAATACAAGAAGTAGGCGGCGAAGCCGATAAAACTTCTATCAAGAAAACAAGCAGATACAAACAACTGCATATAAATGACACACATGTCACATGACAACTTAAATTAATGTGTTATTAATTTGTTAAACAATAATTATATACAACGATCATACAGACTCTTGAAAACATTTAAAGTAGAGGAATTAACAACAGTGTGTGGTAGCGAGTTCCATTGCTTTTGCACGCGGCAGCTAAAAAAGTTTTGCCTGAGAAGTAAATTAAATCTATTACACTCTAGTTTGTAATTATGGCCTCTAGTCATGGCATTTCGATTCAGAGTGAAAAAGTTTATATCACATGAGTAATGACCGTGAAATTAGGTGGCGTTCAATCTATTTAGACCAGTTTACCGTTCATTAGGCCGTTGCCCTTGTATTATCTCGTGTTGAACCATCCCTCGTTTTACTGAGTCTAGTCGGCACTTCTTGTTACGGGCTGGGCAGCGGTTCTATGTGAATTAGTTTTCCGATTCGGAAAGATATCGTACGTACTAGTCGTTTAGCTTTTCGTGGCTTTTCGTATGAGCTGGCGCGGTGTCGTTAAAGTCGTTTTAGTCCTGTAACATATATTCTGGATAGTTGGGGGATGAAATCAGTGGCATCAAAATTAGAGAAAATTGGATGTTCAAAACCACCTGAAAACGTACGCCACTTGACTACAATCAACTACAGATTTTACCCATGACTTCATCACATTTGAAGGTTTTGTATGACTTAGAAGACAAAAAGGTAGACTTTATTTTGCCAAGAGAATCAACCTGTAGCACACTGCGATGCCAAGAAGCATATATTAACTGTAGCAAATTCATCACCCTATGACGTAGGTGCCAGATAATGGCGATATTTTAAGGTAATAAACGACAGCTCTTACGAGTATTTAATTGTTATGGAAGACTGCAACGCTAAGCTTGAAGTAAAGCTTGAAAGAGACGAAGATGCAATCGGAAATTATGGTATAAGTAATAAAAAGAAGATACTATGTAATTTTCTAGAACAATTGTTTATGATGCATACATTTCTCAAGAAAAGAAGATGAACAAAAGTGCACGTGGATTAGTCTAAATAGTTTAGCGAAAAAATCTATAACCAGAGAAAAACTTATTGAAAGACATAGGTCTAATAAATATTTCTTTTGTCGGAAGTGACCACAGACTGGCGAAAGCAATATAGAAATGAGTAAAAACCCAAAATCAATAAGGTGATCTCGCATACCGGTCAAACTTGGACGCTAACTACAAAGACTATGGAAATATTAGTAAAATGTCAACGTGCTATGAAGACAAAAATGCTTAAAATCGCACTAAAAAATAGAACAAGGGTTACATGGACAAAATAAAGATCGCAGGCATAAGAAAATGAGTGGCCACCATAACTGGAACTTTTTCAGGCCATAATGCGAGATCCAAAGACAGGATTTCGGAAATTTAAGTTGGCACTCATGGTTAGGGTACAGAAAGATATGAGCATCACAGAGGCCGTGGGCGGACGACATTAAAAGAAACGCAAGGAAGAAAGACTGGCAAAGCCTAGATCTAAAAATAAATTGACGAAGGCTAGACAGATAGATATCACCACATATCAACAGCTTAAACATCTCAAATATTATTACATTAGGGTGAACCCGGTATAAAAGTATTGGCTCTAAATTATGCTAAAGTAAACCAGCAGTTATCGGCCGGCACACAGTAAACTGTGAGAAATGTCGGTACGCGACATTTGGGCGCCGCCGTTTGGGCGCCGCCGTTTGGGCCCCGCCCTTTGGCCGCCGCCGTTTGGGCGCCATGCTTTTGACCGCCGGATGTTTGGGCGGCAGTAGTATACATTTTTAAATAGTTTGAAACTTCTAATAATGTTGCTTAATTATTTTTAATAATTTCACATAATGTCTTCTTGTAATTGTGGTAGATTATATTGTAGTTCTACTTTTTATTATGTGACTATATGTATACTACTTAAGTAACTGTAACCTGATTTTACTTGTTGTATAATAAATAATTTCTATGACGATAATATTTGTTTTAATTTTCTTGAATGGTTTAAGATTATAAATGCAAAAGTTTTCAACAAAAACTGGTGGTGGATTATATTGTATTTCTATTTTTTATTATGTCACTATATGTATACTCCTTAGGTAACTGTAACCTGATTTCACTTGTTATATAATAAATAATTACTATCACGATGATATTTGTTTTAATTTTCTGGAATGGTTTAAGATTATAAATGCAGAAGTTTTCATTTTTACCTAAGCCGTACGTTTATTGTGTTACATTTTGTGGAGTAATTGTAACTTTAATTAAATAGATACATCTATATCATATCTATTACACCGTGAATAATGTCATTTGAAATTGCTTGCAAAAAATCATATTTACGATAAATAACAGAAGAACCGTGGACTATTTTTAATATTTCTAAATTTCGGGGCCCAAATGTCCAGTGCTCAATCGGGGGAGCCCAAAAGTCCCGGCGCCCAAACGGCCGGAACCCAAACGGCGGCGCCCAAATATCCTGCTTCGGAGAGAAATGTACGTAATGACAAAAAAATGTAAGAAAAAACTGCAAAAGACGTTTAAATAGGTAATATAAATTCAATAGGGCTTAAAGAGCCCCTGGCGAGAGTAATAGTGCTTGGTAAAATAATTCAGTAAGGTTACGTAAGTAGCGTAAGCATGGATGCCTCCTTACTATATTGTTACAAGGCAACGTTTAATGTTATTTACGATTAGCAGCAGTCGAACATGCTTCAAGGCTAAGGAAGTGGGTTACCATGGGTAAATAGTCGTAAAGAACCCACAATTGTTTGGTGCATCAGAACAGCTGCGAAATGGAACCTTCCACAGAAGAAACTCGTAATCACCGGTGCAGAGTGGCGTCAGAGCACGTGAGGGGGACAGCAAACGTATTTCCAAGCATCCAGCAAGCCACGAACTGCTCAGATAAAGCCATAGTACAATGAGGTCCCACATGAAATTAAAAACTGTGATAGGCGAATAATTTGGGCACCTTAATGCGCCGTTACAGTCGAGAGAAAAATAACGGCGCCGTAAATTCGAAAATATCTGAACAATTAAACGTAAAGTTGTACCCCTAAAAGTATTAGATATTGATACTGATAAAAAAAATTTAGATTTATAATTATTTTCTTCGAATGTTAGCAGCGGCTACTCTACACATCATTCACTTGCGAGTCAGAAATATTAACGAAATACCTGAGTAAAAAGATGGAGGATATCCAAACCTATACCATACCGTCACAAATATGCACTAATCCAGCACAATGCAGCAAAGAATATCGATAATTTAGTTAAATGTAATCTAATCACCTTATCACCCAAGCAACTATAAGACCACAACTTGTTGGTTACGTTTCAAGAGCAAACTAGCTCATAGACGGTACACACGGAAGAATTTGTTCATACAGGCTCTAAAGATGCATTAAAGAAATTTTTGTTGGTGTACTTTGATATTTGAAATATAAAACCAAGTAAACCTTATTAGGATTATTGTACAAATTTAGTTCGTTACCTTCTTTATTACAGATACATTGGTCAATAAATGTTAGTTTACTGTGATAGCAAATCTGTCGTTTCAGTATGAATTCTACCTTGATATAACACTTCCTTTGCTCTAGACGAACTTCTAAGTCAATTGGAACTGGGATGGCCAATATGAGATCCGATTTGTAAGTGACCATTCTCTTGTTCACTCACATTTCATTTAACAGCGCATTCAGGATCGTTTTCAATCTTTTTGCTCTCTTGTGCCGCATTACTTTGGAGAAAGAAGGGCCTGTTATCGTCCAAAAAATTAAGATAAAGGCTATTCGATATTAATCATGTCGAATCTGCAAGCGCTAAAGAGAGTCCTTCCAGTCACTTTTATGGGATGTTGAGCGCGTCAACTTATCTTCTTTTTCGACATCGAAGGGCCATTCTTGCTGGAGGTCGATAAGTGTGAAAATGCAGCAGCACCCGACCTCGTTAGAGCATGAAAACACCGATAAGTGTTACAAATCGAATTGCGTTCGCTATTGTGTTATAGCATTTATCTGAAATGCAAGCTGTGGAAAATGTTATTTCCTGGGTCTGCACTTACTTCTCAGGGCTTTCGTTTGAAAGGAAGGAAAGTAGTCTTTTTATAAGTTTTGAGCTGCAGAATCATTTCACAAAGTGCTTTTTTGTTTGTTACCGCGAATATAATACGCCCTAAAAGGTAGAAATTCCCCCAGTGGCGCTCTCGATAGGTATCGCAAAAACGCTTTATTGATTTTAAATTTTACGTCTCGAGAGAAGAGGCTTTTAGTGTTTGGTAATAAAATTCGCGTGCCAGATTCCCCTAAGCAAGTGCCGCTGCACTCGCGTGCATCTTTATTGCCATTCAAGTGCTGCTGCAGCCAAGACTTTCTTCTGAACTTCTGATGTCATTTATTTCAGGCTCTTGTCGTTATTGTAGATACTGTAAAAAAGTTTCAGCAGGATTAGAGTGACACATATTTCCTGCTCGTCCCCTGCTGACAGGATCAATCAGTCTTATATACATATCCGAGAAAAAATGGGGAAAATGATATATTCGCTTATGCCGTCTTTGTTCGCCCATTTTACGCAATTTTCACGGTTATCAAACTTTGCATGTTTGTCAACATTTACGTATAAAAATTGCCATACGTTAACACTTCTACTGCCGTTTACGTTTCGATTGGAAGTTTTGAAACTGCACTTTCTATTCACTATTAACGTTTACCGTGTAGTTATTTGATATGAGATTATTGAACTTCTTTTGATGAGAATGGTAGAATGGAGAAGTCACAGGAAAAGTATTGAACAAGAAGAGCTCATGGAAAGATATTCAGAGTAAAACAGAAAGCGACAAACTGAACTATATAACTAAAAGAAACGAAGCCACAGAAACCACCAGAAGGGCAAAAAACCTCATGAAAAGAGTTTCGAAGAAATTCTGAAAGCAAATTCGACGAGGACAATGGATAAGAGATAATTATGGAAGGTAAGAAGGGAGCATAAGGAATATTGAAAACAACACCGAAATAAAAGCAGAAACTTTTAAAAGCAAGGAGAACATACCAAGAATTTAAGGAAGATAACGACTTCAAAAAAGAGCAGCAGTCTCTGGATAAGAGAATAAGATAGAATGTAAGGACAATTCTTCGAAACTAGTACGTTCCTGTATTTCCCGCATAAGTCAAGCCCAAATTCGTAGTGTAGCGGTAAACACTCAAACCTTTACTCCGTACGAACTTTATTTTCGCTCATTTTAAATGCTAACGTTTGCAGGCTGTTTAGGATCGTAGATTCAATTTCATTTATGCCTGTTCTAATTTTGGATATGTATTCTGGAACGGCTGAAATGACGTAGCCCGCTTATCGTATTCTTTATTGCCCCATGACGCCTGGATGTCGCAATAGGGCTTATCGCATTCTAAGAAATTCGCCGTTGCCTGATGGCTCAAAACTTTTCCTAGACTTCCGGCAGAATTGATGATGCAAGATTCCATTCGGCGCGCCGTCTTTGGCATGGTCCCCATAAGCTAAAGAGGGAGTGATTTTTAAGTCACGCCTGCGTGGTTTCATTTGGTTTCTCGCATCTTAGCGCGGAACCTGGAACGGCACTCAGCAACCGGCGCTAGGATCGTTAAGAAGTGTGGGTTGTTGTTGTCCGCGGGGCCAGCTTCGATTATCCGTGCTCCGCGTAATGTCGAAATTTGTAGAACTACCTTGTCGCTATCCTCGAGGTCTGTGCATAGTGGTTAGTGGTTACGTTTAGCCGAGATATGTCCATGTAGTCATTTGAAATCAATTGAAAACTCGCGCATCACTGTATAACGACCAATATTGATTACAAGCATTAATTAAATACCTACACAAGTTGGTGAAAATTATTGGAAAATGCAAAATACGAAGTGTTTTTGTGTTGCCTACTAATAGTACTACGACGCAATTTCTGGTGAAGGTTATAATAATTAGAAATCTGATAGGTTTGCTAAAAAGAACCAAGGGCAAATCGGCTGGAAGTAAAAGCTGTAATTATTAGGAACCCTGGGCGACTAAAAATTTGCATAGCCGGAAAAATCGCTAGTTTTAAATATACTGCTGGAGAAGAAAAACTCGTCCTAGCCCTTGTTACAGGAAATTGGTTAATTATTTTAAACTCTTAAGTGACCAACTATTAGAGCCTGAAAATAATGTTATCGATTGAATGCAGCTTTAATCAATTGTCATTCCCAGTAACAAGGATTAGACTTATAACTATTAATATTATGTTATATAACTATAGCTTAAATGTAGCTACTACCTACTCTTGTTTTGTTAGAGCATAACAAGAACCAGACACAATCTATTCACACAACGCCAATCACATGATGTCAAGAGGAGTAAGTAATCACAACTTCCTACGAATAACTGTAAAGAAAATAGAAGCATTCCTATACAAGATCACATGTATTTGCCAAGGGTTAGGGCAGTAAAGTAAATAATATAAAGTAATTAAAACTTGTTAATCTAGTTTTGCTAACAATAACGCAAGTAGTGCAAAGTAGTTCAAATAGTAATAACAATAATAATAAATGTCTTTATATTCAAATTATCAAATTAACGTGCTGTTACATAATAACATAATAAAACGAATTTTAATTTGAAAACCAGAAGGCGAGATTCAGATGAGCAATTTAAATGCCCCCTGCACTACCACCTAAACGTTCAATATAAAGACTAATTTATAAATACCATAAACCTAATCTAAAATCTTAACTACTAAGTCTGTGACATACCTGAGCTTAGGAATTATTCAACAAGTTGAGTTCTCTAATTCTTGATTGAATTCATTGTTGCATCATTAAATGACATTTAACCTTTGTTTTGAAACTTGAAATACTCAAAGATTTAAAAGAACTGGGGAGGTTGTTATAAATATTACAAATATTATAAGAGAAAGAGGATTCTTTAAGTGCAGTTCTGTGCATTGGTGTGGTTAGTAGTCCCCTGTTCAAGTTCAAGTTATGTGTATCAGTGCGAAAACTGATTTTATTGTAAAGATAAATGGGTTCTTTAAACGTAATTAATTGGTGATACAAGAATGTTTCTTACAAAACTCTTCTATTTTTCATATTTATCCAGCCAGAGTCCAACAATTTATGTGAAATATTCTGAAATTTACGTATACCATAAATATATCGCATGCAGGCATTTTGCACTTTCTGTATACGTGTCGCACATTCTGTATCAAGACAGTGATTGTATCAGGCGAACAATTTTTTTTTTTTTTTATTACATACACGTGATTTACAATCTGCTCTATAGGAGCAATAAGTAAATTGGATTAATGTATTACACATGAAGGGAGAAGCAGCCCAGTAGCTACACTCCGAATTAACTACTTTTGAGTTATGGGTTGAATAGAAAAACTTTTCTTAACTAAAGCTATGGATCTACATCTGTGGGCCATCTTCTTTTTAGTCTTCTTCTTACCTCTAGTGGGACGCTAAGAGTACTAGCTTCTTCATTTGGATGTCCAGGGAGACTATTTAGGTATCTTCTGGTTAGGTCGCGGATTTCATCATTGACGAACGGAATGCCTGAGTCATCATGTATGGTTTTATTGCTGACATACCAGGGGGCATTGAGAATTATTCTTAAAATTTTGGACTGCAACCTTTGGATGATCTGGGTGTTCGAAGGTTTAGCACAGCCCCAAAGCTGTACCCCGTATGTCCATATCGGCTTGATTATGCATTTGTATAAGAGAATCTTATTGTTTACTGTGAGTTTCGATTTTCATCCTATTAGCCAGTTCATTTGTTGTATCTTCAAGTTGATTTGTGTTTTTTTGTTCTTAATGTGGGGTTTCCAAGTCAGTCTGCGGTCAAGTGTTAAGCCTAGGTATTTTATCTCCTCTTTCACAGGAAGACGAATGCCGTTTATTGTTACTTCAATACTAGAATTGATATAGAACTAACGAATCACATAGCGTCATTTTAGTGTTAACATCTAAAGAGTGTCCACGAGGAAAAAGTTTTTTAAGAATTGCATACGCTTACCTAATGTATTTTGTAACTTGATCTCGATATCTAAAAGTATTGTCCATGGTTAATTCGAGATTTTTAACCTTGTTACATATTGGAATTTGTATATTATTAAAAGCAATAGTTAGAGAGTCGTTCAGTTCAGAGCAAACCTTGCCACCTCCAAAAAGAACAACGGCAGATTTGTTAGGGTTGAGAATGAGGGAATGCTTACTGGAAAATTGAAAAATTCTATTAAAATTATCATTTATGCGAGTTATTGCTAAATCAACATCAATAGGATTAACAGAATAGTATACCTGCGTGTCATCAGCATACATGTGCATGTTGCACAAATGCATAGAACTATCAAGATTTACTGTATATAATGAAAATAAAAGAGGGCCAAGTATGGAGCCTTGAAGCACACCCTTAGTAGTTGGTAGACTATCAGAAATAGAAAGCTCCAGCCTAACACTCTGCGACCTGCCAGTTAAATAATTTTTAATCATGCTTACTGCATCCTCAGAAAATCCAATATAATTCAAAATTGCATAAAGAACTCTATAGTTAATGGTATCGAAGGCTTTATTATAATCTAGCAAGACCAATACAGTAACCTTTCCCTCGTCCGACGCCTTTAAAATATCATCCGTCACTTTAAGAAGTGCAGTAGTGCATATATGACTGGAACGAAAGCCTAATTGAATAACAGGTAATATATCAAAAGCCCTGAGATAGTCCCTAATTTGCATACTCATAACTTTCTCCAAAATTTTTGAAAATCTAGGAAGAATGGTAAACGGCCGTAAATCCTTAAAATTCTCAGGTTGCTTTATCTTAGGCAGCGGCATTACGAGTGCCTGTTTCAATGCTAATGGGAAATATTTTCGACTAAACAGCAATTGATAATATGAGTAATGTACTGTATAATGTAAGGGCAGCACATTTTAATCATAACTATGTTTATTTGATCAGAGCCGATTGCTTTAGATGAAATATTCTGAATTATACTAGCAACTACACACAGATCCTTCTAAAATTTTGTATAGGGCAATAATTTTTCATTCTGAACAACTTTTCTTAATAAAATATTGCCTTATCATGAACAAAAAGGGTAGTTTACCTGAAAATAAAATAGTTTTCACTTCCCTGTCAAGGCCTACTTGTTTTTCAAAAACTGAAAATGCTCTTAATGTTCTTTTCAGACCAAGCATGACCGAATCCCAGAACCTTAAAATAAAATTCAAAAATTTTTAGTCCGCCCCACCTCTTGTAACATCAATCCTGAGACACACTGTATACGCTTCCTGAGAGACAACTTCATCGTAGAGGTTATTAAGGTGATTTCTGAGGCTTTCGCTGCCATTGACATTATGTCAGGAACCATTTTCGAGATTGAACTGTGACAGTGCTAAAACAAAAAGACTCGAAATTTGAAGACCATATAAGCTTTCTGAAAAAGTTCCTTCTGGACTTTATTAAGGGAATTTCTAAGGCTTGCAGTGCCAACGCCATTAAGTAATGCTCGACTTCCGGGATAGGACAGCGACCGTGTCGAGATGAAAAGAACTCGAATTTCGGAGAACATAAAGGCTTTCAGATAGACAGCTTCCTCGTACAGGTTATTAAGGTGATCTTTGAGACTTTCACTGCCATCGATTAGACACTGATAGTGTGATTTCTCAGGCTTTCGCTGCCATTGCCATTATGTCAGGAACCATTAGCGAGATTGGACAGTGACAGTGCTGAAACAAAGAGTCAAAGTCTAGAGAGTAGAGAAGCTTTCCGAGAGAGCTCCCTTTAGACTTTATTAATAGAATTTTTAAGGCTTTGGCTGCCATTGGCATTGATTAACAAACGGCTTCCAGGCTCGAACAGTGACCGTGTCGAGATGAAAAAACTCGAGGTTCGGAAAACATAGAAGCTTTCTGAGAGACATCTTCCTCGTAGAGGTTATTAAGGGGACTTGTAAGGGTTTTCTGCAATTTCCGTTATGTATGGAACCATTTCCAAGACAGCGACAGTGCTAAAATAAAAAATAAAACTGGAGAACTTAGAAACTTCCTGAGAGGTCTGTTCCCCCTAATCTTTATTAAGGTGATTTCACTGCTATTGCCATCATAATAACGAACGATTTCCGGAATTGGAAAGTGACAGTATCAGTATCAGTATCAACAAGCCACTAAAGTCCACTCCTGGACATAGGCCTCCCTTGATTGCTTCCATAATTTTCTGTCTTGAGCAGCTTGCATTCAGTTGGAGTGAATACGCCTCTGCTTCTAAGTGCATCCAGTCTTGGTCTCCACTCTACCATCTTTGTGGGCCAGCGCCAGCGGTTCGTCTTTGAACCTAGCAACGTGCCCTGCCCAATTCCATTTCAAAGAGTCTATCCTCTCTACGGCGTCTAATAACTTTGTTCTATTGCGTATTTCTGTGTTCGGTATTCTGTCTCGCAGTGATAGCCCTAAAATCGATCTTTCCATTGCGCGCTGTGCAATTCTTATGTTATTATGTTCTCTTTGTTAAGGTTAGGGTCTCTGCGCCGTATGTCAGAACTGGCAGCACACACTGGTTGAAAACCTTTCTTTTCAAACATGTAGGAAGCGCAGACCTGAAGATATATTTTAATCTACCGAAAGCTGCCCACCTCATTCCTATACGTCTACTTAGCTCGCAGGTCTGATTATCGCGGCTAATTTTGATTTCGTGGCCCAAGTATCTGTAAGAGGTTGTGTATTCAACTTATTTCTCACCGATGTATATAGCGCCACCCATTACTAAGTTGATCATTACTTGGGTTTTTGACGTATTGATTTTCAGTCCCATTTATTGCGAGGCAGCTTTTAGCTCTTGCACCATTTTCTGGGCTTTACTTATACAATCAGTTATCAGAACAACATCGTCCGCAAATCGTAGGTGGCAGAGGTTTTCGCCATTTATATTTAAACCCAAATCCTCCCATTCTATTTGTTTGAACATGTACTGGAGCAGATTATTGAATAATTTTGGAGAAATGGTGTCGCCTTGGCCGCTGCGTTTTTATACATATGTTTAATTACCGTTATGTAACGATGGTGTATGCGACAGTCGGCTAGAGACTCCAACATTTTTTTGTTGGTTTATGGTGTCGAAGGCTTTCTTATAGTCCACGAACACCAAGACCAAAGGTTTATTATATTCAATTGTTTTCTCGATTAGGCGTTTCAGGGTTTGAAGATGATCGTTCGTACCTTATCCTGATCGAAACCCAGCTTGCTCCCTTGGTTGGTATAGGTCTAATTTGAAAGTAAGCCGGTTGGTAATAATTTTGGTAAAAAGTTTATATAAATGAGACAGCAGGCTGATCGGCCTGTAATTTCCAAGTTCCGTCGTATCGCCTTTCTTATGTATGATAATTATAGCGACGTTGTTCCGCTGCCGTGGGGTTGTGCTTTTCGATAAACATTCATTGAATAGAAGCTTAAATGCATGTAATAACTTTGCGCCTCCCATCTTCATGGCATCAATAACCACCTCATCTTGCCCAGGGGATGTGTTGCTCTTCATTCCAAATAGTGCTTCCCTTATTTCTTGTGTAGTTATTTCTGGAATGTCTTCAGAGCTTTGGTTTAGAATCTTGGAAAGTTTTGTTTTATTGCCCCTTTTTGTTGTTGTGGTCTCTATATAGTTCTGCATAGAATTTTTCTACTATTTTGAGGATATCTTCTCTGTTATTTGTGAGTTTTCCTTGCTTATTTCTTAGTGTTGATATATGCTTTTGACCTACAGAGATATTTTGCCTCAGTACTTTTAAACTGCCGTTGTTATCGATCATCTTTGTTATCATTTTTGTGTTGAAGTCCTTCATAAGATCTTTGGTGTATGTACTCAGCTTTTCTACTTTTGTTTTGTTTTTGGGACAATGTTTTTTCACTGCCTCCTTAATTATATCGACTATTGTTGTATTTATTTGTTCTACATCTTTCTTTCCTTCTTGATTATGCAACATGTTCAATTTATCGTTAATTTCATCTTGAAATATGTTTACGTTTACAGGGGGAAACCATCTTTTCCTTTTAGGTTTTAATATTAGTTTTCTTCTTTCTTTGTTAGTGTTTAGAACCACTTTTGCCCTTATCATTCGATGGTCACTGCCGATTGTAAACCTGCTGATGACAGACACATCGTGTATTATTTCTTTTTTATCCGTAATAGTGAAGTCGATTTCATTCTTTGTGCTGCCATCTGGACTGGCCCATGTCCATTTAAGTTGCAGTTTTATATTAAACAATGAATTAATTGCATAAGGGTTATTCTGTTGTAGGTAGTGCAAAAGTCTTGTGCCTCTCTCATTTCTTTGTCCATATCCATGGTCTCCCACTGAGCTTTCTAATGTGTCTTGTTTCTTTCCCAGCTTAGAATTGTAGTCGTCTGTTAATATTGTTTAATGGACAGGATGGACTTCAGTGACAGTGATGAGATAAAAAAAGTCGAAATTCGGGGAAAATACAAGCTTTCTGAGAGACAACTTCCTCGTACATTTTATTAAGGTGATCTCTGAAGCTTTCGCTGCCATTGCCATTATATAACAAACGACTGTCGGGATTGGGCACTGATAATGTCGAGATAAAATAGCTTGAAGACTGGAGAACATAGAAACTTTCTGAGAGACAACTTCTCCGATCATTAAGGTGATTATTAAGACTTTCGCTTCCATTGCCATTATGCCAGGAACCATTTCCGAGATTAAACAGTAACAGTGCTGAAATAAAAAAAAATAATCTGAAGAACTTAGAAGCTTCCTGAGAGATCTGCTCCCCCTTAACTTTATTAAGGTGATTTCACTGCTATTGCCATTATATAACGAACAATTTCCGGGATTGGACAGTGACAGTCTCGAGATAAAAACAGTCGAAGTTCGGTAAACATACAAGCTTTCTGAGAGACAACTTCCTCGTACAGGTTATTAATGTGATCTCTGAGGCTTTCGCTACCATTGCCACTATGTAACGAACGACTGTCGGGATTAGACACAGATAGTGTCGAGATAAAGTAACTCGGAAGACTGAAAAAAAAACGAAATCGGAAGAACATAAATGCTTTTTGTGGGATATGCCCCCCTAGACTTTGTTAAGGTGATTTCTAAGGTATTCACTGGAATGGGACTGTGACAGTGTAGAGATAAAAAAATTTCAGTAAAAAGCCTGCTGAGTAACATGCTTCGTAGAGGTTATTAAGGGGACTTCTAAAGCTTACGTAGCGAACCATATTCGAGGTTTGAAAGATCGAAATCTGGAAAACGTAGGAGCTTTCCGTGAGATAGAAAACATAGAAGCGTTTTGAGAAATATTCTTCCCGTTAAAGTTATTAAGGCAATTTCGGATTTTGCTGCAATTTTCCTTATATAACGAACGACTTCCATGATTGAACAGTATCATAATCAAAAGAGAAGAACTTGAAGTCTGGAAAACGTAGTAGCTTTTAGATAGATGTTCACCAAGAAGAGATTATTAAAATAATTACGAATCATTTCCCGAATAGGACAGTGACAGGGTTGATATAAAATAAGTTGAAGTTGAAGAGGTTATTAAGGTGACTTCTAAGATTTTCACTGCCATTGCCATTGTATAGCGCACGACTTATGGGATTCGCAGTGACAATGGTTAGATAAAGGAAGTCGAAGTCTGTACAACATAAAAGTGTTTGGAGAGACAGCCTCCCCGTTGACATTATATAACGAACGACTTCGGGGATTGGATAGTGACACTGTTGAGATAATAAAACTTGAAAATCTGAAAAACATACAAGCTTTTAGATATATTCTCCACGTCGTAGTTTGTAAAGTAAATTTAAAGGCGTTCACTGCTCTTGTAGATACAGTTACATTACCGAGATAGAACAACTTGAAATGTGAGACAACATAGGAAGTTTCTGAGTGATCTTCTTCCCGTAGAGGTTATAAAGGTGATTTCGAAGGCTTACACCGTCATTGCCACTATGTAACGAACAATGGGCAGTGACAGTATTGAGATGTAAGCTTGAACAGCTTTGAAGATTTTTGAGATATATCCCCTCCGTAGTGGTTATTAACGTAATTTTAAAGACTTTCACTGCAATTATCATTATAGAGGAAACGATTTCCGGAATTGGAAGTTACGGTGTCGAGGTAGAAAAACTCGAAATCTGGAAAACAGAAGTGCTCTGAGAGATACTATCCACGCATTAAAAAAAATTCGAAGACTTTAATTACCATTACCCTTACGTAAAAAACGACTTCCGAAATTGGACAATGTTTCTGTTGCAATAGAAGAAACCGAAGTCTGAAAAACATAAAAGCTAGCTGAAAAAATCCTCTTCGTAGAGGCTATAGAGATGGTTTAAGAAGGCTTTTACTGTCATTATATAACGAACAACTTTTGGAATTGGACAGTTACAGTGTCTAGATAAAGGAACTCCAAGTTTGGAACATACATTGACGCAGTGTAACCCCGGAAGTTTTAAATACATGATGACAATAATAACTATGAAAGTCTTCAAAATTACCCCGATTAGCATGCAGTAAATATAGTAATGATTGATTAATAGAATAAAATGCCTTTGAAGAAACTATTAAAATTATCAACATAACCTTACGTTCCCCTGCTGCATTAGTCACATGAACTACAGTTATTAATCTAGTACAAGTTTTTCGAAAACCAAATCGCTGAATGTGCAAGTATAGTAGCGAATGATAAATAGAATGAATTCTTTTTGAAGAACCTCTTAAGCAACCAACGTAGCAACAGTCACCTATTATTTGGGGGCATGTGAACTGATGTTGTAGATATAGTGCAGAGATTATGAAAAACTAACTGGCCGAAATATACAGGTTTAGCCAACAGTAGCAAATCATTAACGAACATAAGTGAGATAAAATAGGTTTACATTCGCCTGTTATAACGAAAGCAAGTTCGTTGGCAATATTGGTGAAATATTAACAGAATCAAATAGCTCCGAAAAATTGAATAAAACGATTAATATAACCTTCTGTAAGCTGTTTTTAAAAAGCATTATACTAAATTTGTCATTATTGAGCAATCTTTATAAAGCTCAGTTTATGTCGAATACTTACATATAGCCAACAGCCAACAGCAGCAATTGACTAACAGAATCAACTGTATGGCAAAATCGGAGCTAATAAGTAATTTAACATTAGATTTTCCTTATAACACCGGAACTAAACTTTACATATAGTGGGATGTTTGGCACTACAAGGCAGTTCTAAGTCCCTACCGACAATAGTAGCGAAAGTTAAAAACAGGTAACGTAACCATACTCATTTTCTTCTCTAGAGACACATGATCTCAATTTGTAATTGTTGGTTAATCTTTGCGTAATCTACACTGCTCTGAATATCTAAATAGATCCCACAATAGAAAATTAATAACATAATCAACTGTCCTGGAAAAATTGGATGAAAAAAGCTATATATATTTTATTTGGCTGGTTGTCTTTAGGATATCTGAACTAAAATTGTAGATATAGTGGGATCTTTGAGAATATAGGAATTCAGCGATGCTCCTTGAATTTATGCAAGCCTTCGATTTGTGTAGTTCCGTGGATTATTTCGAGCACTCGTTCAGGGCGCACTTCGGGACAGATTGCATAATTATAGAACCAGGTTGTTTTACTGAAGGAGATGAAAGTTTTTGAGATAAGATGTGACTGGAGTACACAGGCCTAACTTCCCCGTAGACAATTGTAGCATGTGTCTGGTCACAAATGAATACACTTCATAGTTTAAAAGTATATTGAAATATTAAATAAATACAAGTCCCCATATATAATTGAATGGGTGTCCTATTTGACGTTTTAATCTGATAAGCTATTATTGGTATAGGCACAAAACACGACGTTTGCATAAAACACCCTGCTGGTAAACAATGTGTGTGAAATCTGACCTAATGATAGTATTATAATGCCGCTGTCTGCATACAGATTCCTTATAATATTGCAACGTGACCCAATAAGCCGACACCAAAGCTGATTCTTGTGTACAAACAGTTTAACTGGCACATGTTGTGAACTAGTTTTATATTCTAATTTTGTGTCCACTTAATTTCACTTAATTGTTTTATCTCATGGGCAAACACTAGTTTGAACATAAGACCATCCTAAATACCTAAGTACAGGCAATAGTAGCGAACGCGAACAGAATGAAATACCTTGAAAAAATGTTGTAAAATGAATGGCTTAATCTTAAATTCTCCTGCGGCATATTACTTGCCACGAGATTAATGAGGATTTATTTGAATACCTGCAAAAAATGTTGGTTTGGTTGTTCTTTATTGGAATGATACATTAAAAGTGGATTATTTCTTGGATTCCTCTACTGTTTATACAGTGAACGCAATCGACACAGTAGAACGTTATATCCATACATATACAGTATAGTTCTAGAACTGGAAAAGCCATATATCACGGAACAAGGCCCCTCAATAGAGCGCTGACTGTATATTGGTCATCTCAGCATCAAGAGAATTCGCGCAAAGCAGGCGTTGCGCCATGAATAATGGATGTAAAAACTGGCATTAAGATGTCTGGATGTTTACTTACAAGATGTGTGAAAGTAACCGTCGAATAAAGCAATTTGTCACGCTGAAAAATATCCACATATTAGCGGCGGAGGCGGCGCGATGGAAACAAAGCAGAGCGGTGTTAATGGAATGTTACGAACCTAAGTAGATACCAATGCCAATAACTCAGTCGATCTGATATAAAAATGCCGCGCACCTCTTTTTCTCCGCGTTCGTATCAATACTGCTCTCTCTCTGGCAGCATGATATACGACCCAGTAGGTGAAGCTCAGACTCCTACCTGCATATTGGATAGGACTCTTGATATATGTTTGCTGCTGTTCTTCAGGCGCCGGGATGTTTACGCGTGTTCCTCCGCACTCTTTCGCCGGAATTGTGATTACGTGCTCCCGACACCAACTGATGAGCTCATTGTGTGCTGCAAACGCTCCTCGTGGAGTTGGAGCAACGGATTTGTACCTGGGGCTTCGTCGACACAAAACGAACAGAAAGGGAAATTTGCACAAGAGGATTTCGGTTCTATGGGTTACACTAATAAATGACAAATAAGGGACACCGTATTTTCTTATTAACTCGAATGCATTTTAAGTACTTCCGCCTGCAACTCTGTTTAGTGGAAATCGAGGTAGCTTTTCCTACATCTGTAGAATAAGTGTGATGGGCTACTCATCGACAACATGAATTACCATTGACGTCACAAAAGTACCCAACAATTGCAAACCTAACAGTAGCTAACAGCTACGAGTATTATACAAGATGTTTGCACTTGCCTAGGATTGTACAGCATTATCTAGTAGCTCTAGAAATTTATCAAGTGATAGAAATAGTGCAAACTGTACTGGAAATTATCTGAGTAGCCATGAAAACGGTACAATTACGGAAGACGCAAAACCTGAAAATTAATTAAATGAAAACAGGGTAGGGAAAGTTTTAAGGAGTAGTCAGAGAAAATATCAAATATACTAGCCTAGATTATTCGAATCGACCAATAATGTTAGTAATCACCGCGATCACAGATAACATCAAAGTAGGCGAAAGGTCAACTATTGACAAATATTGAATTAATGGAATAAATGTATCATTGTTGCGTCCTCAACAAGTACTTGACTTAAACAACGGGAAACAGAACATTGATAGACAAAGCAAAAGCAATTCTTGAATTAACAATACGTTTGAAGTTGAATGTGGAACATTCTGAATTAACTATTGCAATGCTTATATACGTAAAACAGTTGCAACCGGGTGACGCTTCAATGTGGGCAGGAACAAAATCCATTTTCAAACATCAATGAGTTATAATTATCAAATTTAAGGGCAAACATCACTTACAGCACTAATGAAGAATAATGCGTAACATTCTTAAGTTATATAAAAAAGTGTTTACAATTTCAAATTTGACCAAAACAAAACGAAATTTTACGTAGATAGTAAGATCTCAAATGTTTATTAAATTATTATGAAAAATATAATATAAGAGGAGGAGCAAGAATGACACTGCTCAAAGTATGTGATCAAAAACTTTGTGATAATTATCGTGGAATCATACTGCTCAGTTTACCCTACAAAATATCACCCTGGGTGTTATATAATCGCCTCGCAGAAAATAAAATCGTGATTATGAAAACTGTTTCAGGCTCCACGCTTATAGTTGAAGCACCACCAAGTGTAGCTTCCATAAATCGCACCAGGGAAGGCTTGCAAAGGCAGCGTAGACGATCATAAAAGTGAAAATCTTAGCTAAAAAACTTGTTTAACCTAAATCAGATGGGAACTAATTTTTGATTTTATGCTACAGGCAACTAAGTGTTGCAAACTGACCAATTAGCGCCGCGAATGACAAATTATATCCGCGACTGCAGTGTAAAATGGCACGAAATTGAAAACTTGCACCTCGGCAACATTCCACTACGTGGAATCTGCGGGGAAATCGGGGTACCACAGCTAATGTAGTCGCCCTTTTCGGTAACAAAAGACAGCTACGTAAGAAAGCGGACATTTTACTTTATCGCCTGAAAACAAAGAACCCAGTACTAAAATAGTCGGGTGGCGCATTCTCTCAGAACAATAGTGATACAACACTTCACCGAGAAAGTATATTGTGCAGCAGAAGGGCAATAAACCAAATTCGCTTGCCTTGGCGTAGAAAGGAAGCTCAATGGCTAAATTGCGCGTTTGAGAAAATGAAGAGTCCACAAGCCATAAACAACTCTACACTTGTGCAACTGAGGAAGCTATATAAACCAGACATGAAAACGCCAGCAGCTGATGCGGTCATTCTAGTTGATTCTCGTTTAGCATTTGGTTCATCCTCATTCAGTTCAATCACCAGCGAAAGGTTGATAACCTCCAACACAGAGTATCTGCCTTTCGTCTGGCTCCCGTCTAACTTGTAACTTGCAACCCGTTTGTTAACATAGCATGTCGATATATCCGTCAGCCTAACTGTTAACGCTTAAAGTGGTAATCTTGGTACATGTATGTATATGTGCATGATTGTCAATTAATTTTTCTTAAATAGATTAATGGTTGCTGTTTTCCATAAAACGTTTCCATTTAGAAATACTCCGAATGGGAGATGAAACAGTAAATGATAATACTTTACTGAGAGACTTTGTCACCTTCAACGAATTTAAACATGAACCATGCTAATTTTATTTGCACATTTGAAGCTCTTTCCCAACCGGCTATTTGCATGCATTTATTGTTTCATGGTCCCTGGATGGAAGAATTTAATGGTTTACATATCCATCTATCTCAGTGGGGTGATTCGGCACCAAGTGTACTTTTGATAGGATCAAATATAGCAGGAAAATTGTATACTGGAAGGAGGCGCATTTTAACCTGTGGTTTGGTAGCTATAGAAACACTTGTAGGATGGTCATTGTAAAATATCGTTGAAGAATTCAATCAGGTTGACCATGACTGCTATCTGTCTTGTCTTAAAGAACGTCTCGATTACTCACTTAGGGCAGTTGGATGTATTAGCTACCACTGAGCATACGAAACATGAGTCTCGTAAGCAGTTAGCTTTGGCAGCCAAATAAGTTTTTCTAGAGACGGCGAAAGTGAACCACGAAGGACATTACGAGATTAGGTTACCTTGTCTAGAAGGACATCCACCACTACCCGACAATTATACTGTCGCAGAGAGAAGACTGAATAACACTGTCATTAAACTGAAAAATAATGTTCTTTTAGATTCGTACAAGCAAGGTTTTATGGAATGGCTAAATGAGGAAATTATAGAAGAGGTCCCAAAAGGGTACCAGAAAAGTCAAGCACATTATATACGGCACAGACCTGTCATTAAAGAAGGCAAAGCAACTATGAGAATTCGGCCAGTCTTCGACGCCTCTGCTAAAGAAAAGAGAAGTCCTTCTTTAAATCAATTCCTGAAAATGGGGCTTAACCTGATTGAACTGATTTCTACAATCTGATTAGGTTCAGATAGAATAAAATAGGAGTAACGGCGGATATCTCTAAAGCATTCTTGCAAATGAGTATTTCTGAAACTGACAGAGATTATTTACGATTTATGTGCGTCGATTCGGAAGGCAAGGAGAAATTTTATCGTCATAGACGTGTAGTTTTTGGTATCAGTAGCTCATGGCCGAAGCCAAATTTAATTTGAGAGGGTGGAAGTATTCAGAATACCAGCACACAGTTCTCTTTGAAATGGTCTGGAACATTAGGAGTGACATTTTAAGTATCAATGTTTGAAGGATTTCGACAGACTACTACATGAGCCTGCAACTAAAAGAGTTATGCTTTCGTTGGTCCAGAGAATATTCGATTCTATATGTTTACGCTCCCAGCGATACCACTTTCGAAATAGTTGTTGCAAAAGAATTAGGAGGAAAATTATGGGACACACGTGTAGGTACTGAACTCGAAGAAACTTTTCACGACTGCATGAAAGGACTAAAAAAAATACTAGCTACTAGGCCGAGCAGTAGAGTATACATACATTCTATAACGCTAGTAAGCAAGGATATACTGCTGTTGTCTGTTGTGTTTTTGAGAGAAATTCAAGTTGGTAAAATTTTTATAGTAAGGGTTATTCGAAATTAGTAATAAATAGCTATTTTTGTATTAAGGGCGTGAAGGAGGCGATTTTGGCCCGCGGCGGAATTATAAGCCAGAGGCCCGAAGGGCCGAGGGATTATAAAACGCCAAAGGGCCAAAATCGCCGTTCACGCCCGAAATGCAAACAAGATTTTTTGTAAAATCCACCATAAAGCTTTGAAAAATAAATGTCACGATTCGTTCTCAAAAATCAAATTGTTGTTGGTTGCCAATGTGATGCTGGTTTTTTAGGCCTTAGGGCGCAAAAGGCATTATTTACGCCCGCAAATTATTTTTAGGCCTTAGGGCGCAAACGGCACTATTTATGCCCGCAAATTAATGCATAAATGACCATATTTTAGTACGATTTTACAAAAAATCTAATTATTTGCTTCCATATATTAAAAAAAATTCAGGCATCTTGAAAAAATGTAATAACAATTGATCCAAATAACAAGAACAATTCAGAGCGATTATATATTTTTAACTAAAGGTTACAGCAAGTATTCAGAAACCAAAAACAAAAACAGACAAAATAATAATGAAGAACGGAGCTTCAACAATTTCATTCTATGTGGCCACCTCCTTGCTAAATATTTGTTTTAACATTTCAATTAAAAATTATAATTATTTTTTATTGTTATTCATGTTCAGGTCGTTTGTTATTGCATCTTTAAGAAACCTGTGCTAGTTAAGTTGGACGGAATTAGTTTATTAGCACTAACTGTGATTAACGTAACATTCCTATTGTATCCGATGATAAGTTAACTTTAAAGTATCTCATTTTCCATAATACACAGGGTGGTAGGCAAAAATGTGAGAACCCAGGCGAAGGTGAGTTTCGGAGTAGGTAGTTGTGACATTATATTTGATACCTTATTTTAATTATAAGCAACTTTGGAAAAAACTAAAATTTTTGCAAGTCTCGATAAATAAGAGTACTTTATTCTTGAGCCATTTACATTTTCGAACCTCCCTCGTATACGAAAGGTTATATTAAAATTTAGCAAAGTGATTTTTTTTAGTTTGAGTAAATGCATGGACTTTTATCAAAAATAATAATCTTTTAGCTTAGATCGCTTTAACGTTATCATTTCAAATTTAAAAATCTCATGAACATTTTTAAAAATCTCATGAACATTTTTAATAAGATCTAAGTTTAGGATAATAAAGATATCTAAAATTATTGAAATTAGCTAGTCGTGCAATGTCCATTAAAGCACTTAAATAGAACTTAGTTGTAAAATCATTAGGAAAACGAATATTAGTTTGAAATTAGAATGAAATTTCCTATGTCGCATCCGACCATGCGCACCTTGTATAAGTGTATATTAAGAAGTAATTTTATAATATTAATATTATCAAGTATAATATTAATACAAGCATACTATTAAATTGGGAGAAAAAAGAAGAAGAAACACGACGATATAACGTTTAAAATGCAGATGTAAGTGACCTTTTTCCTAAAAAAAAAAATGTAATGGATGCTTGATTCATGGATGAGTCTGTAGTATTATTTCTAAACATATAATAAACACGTTTGCGCAAACTACATGCTTCTAAAGAAAACTGTTTAGCTACTATGTCGATTTAATAGTATTTCCAGTATGGCGGATGATTTTTCAAAATTACGGGATGTTTCACAGAATAGATCTTTTGGAACTTTCTTGTGGGGGCTCTAAGGAACAATAAGGAAGTGTTCCCCCAGAAATTAGCTATCTAACTATTAGTTCCGTCTGCAGCCGGATTTTGCTATAACTTGACTATACTACAAGAAACTGCCTAGATGAATAAATTGCAAACCTAGTACTATCTACTAGGCACAACAATCTATATCACATTACTGAACTGAAAACCTGCAAAAGTGTGATTAGGCCAGTGGCCACATATGAATTCAAAGCTTGCCAACAAAACATAATCTATAAACGCACGAACTTTCAGTTGAAAGGCTTAATAAGAAATGAAGATATTTTGCGACTGAAGATAACTAGAAGACAATGGAATCCCACAGTAAATAAGGCTAAAACTCGCAAGAGTTGTAACGCCAGCTGATGAGCTTATTGCTCATTGCTAAAATTCGAGCAAGCAATTTGTACTTGTGGCTTCATCGACACAAGACGAACAAAAAGGGAACCTAGAGGCGATTACTATCAAACGGATAAACAATTACAACGAATATTCGACCGACGGTGCATCCTCATGACTAATGCATTTGGGATTAGTATGCAAGTTTGTGTTACTAAAAGGGGCACCGTTCTGCTGGAAGTACAGAGCTGCCGCCGCGCCGTTTAGAGCAAACACGGACTTATGAAAACATTACCGCTGGAATGTCTGTGTATTTGCATAGACAACTTGCGATGACGCTGGGGGAATTAGTTGCATTTTAAAAGTGGTGTTGAATAGGAATTTTGATCTAGTGGCGGGGGTGCGACTTTAAAATTACAATTTTAAAAGTTGCAGTCATATAGAAACCCTATTTGCAATGAAACTGTAACTACAATGCTGATTTAAATTTGCTCTCTTAATGGGGGACCTGCTTGCTTCAAACAGCTTCGATTTATTTTGACCACATTTGAGAAAGATTACTACTACTTATCATGGAAAATTAGGCTTTAACATTCCCGTTACATTGTAATAATGAGACTTTTTTGGCTATAATTATGTGAATGAAGGTGATCTATGTAGCTGATACTCAGTGAGAAACAAAGGTGTAATTGCTTTTAACATTTTATTTGTATTTGCATAATTATGGGCTTTTGACTAAACCAACCATTGAAATGTGATAAATTTAGCACAGACTCGAAACGAGCCCAAAGTTAGTTTAGGCCGGGGGTAGTTTTAAATATTGATGGACCGCGAACGTCCATATGGGAATGTTGTGAATCTCGAAACGGCCGGCGGTGTTTTTTTTTAAATGTGGCTTGTGGTAATTAATATTATGTGGAATTAATAGAGTGAATGAAAGAATAAGGTCTGTAATAAGTACTAATGCTTGCGTAGCTTTGCAATAGAGGCTGTATTTAGTTATTGTACAGCCGAGTTGAACACTGTTTTATCGTTGACATTGTTGCTGATTGTAACCAGCTTCGTTGGTGGGTTGTTGTACATTTTTTTATTGTTGGATTGGATCCCAGTTGAAACAGCTGTAGTGCACTCTGCGCTTGAGGTTAGAGATTATCGGGCGAGATTTATCAATAACCCTCGACCTGTTAAGCAATTATTAGTGATTCAGGCCGCGCACCTGAATAGTCTGAGATGCTCATTTCCCACAAATGCCTTGTGATCTGGACATTCTGGGGTTGGAAGCGGCCACTGCAAATGCGGATCACATTGGCATGGGTTGTGTCCATTGATCTAGTTAGCGTTCGGTTAATAGACACTAGCTGGGTAAGCATCCGTGTTGCAGGATTATTACAGGTTCATCATTGGAGGTGCACTAAAGAATATTCCTGAATGACGCACACTCCTAGATGCTACGCGGGCAACAAAACCCCCTGTAGGTATTGTGATGACGAACACGTACTGCTACATCTTGTAAGGTGTGTTTATTGTTGCTTACAGGGTTAGCTATGGAATTTGTTCGGCTTTGTATTCGTGAACGGTTGTGTGTGACCACATGCCACATGAGACGGCCTACCTCTCCCCCGGTTTCATGTTTCTAACCTGCAACCCTTAGACTAAAGGGGCGTTATGGAATTTTTGGTATGTCGCAAGCTCTTTTTATTTATGATTTTATTATTATTATATTATATTATTTATGCATGAGAACCAATCTAAATCTAGACAAAAATGAATTAGCTCGGAGCACCGAAGATATGTGCTTATGCATGTTTATTAAATACATTTAGCATCTGCTAAATTTCTAATCAAGGTAGGTGCTTTCCGTTCTTTGTTGCGGCCATCATCTGCATTTCAGCATGTTTTTGACATCATCGCATTCTTTATCCTTGAATTTTTGTGTCACATCGAGTTCAATATCTTTTCAAATGCTTGTTGTTTGCGGTCTCTTAATGTTTTTTTCTCAGTAACCTACATACCATTCAGCGTTGACCAACAGCCACTTTTTGGAGTTAGCTTGTGTTATTCTTCATGTTTCACAACCATAAGTAAAGATTGGAACAACGCATTGAATCAACGTTTTTCTTTTAAGAGTAATCGTTTAGTGTACCCAACTCACTCCATGTTAGTCTCGTTCAATGAGCCTTACATCTCTACATATCTCCCCTAAATTTAATGTGAATGCTAATTGAAACAACAGTAAGTGGTGCAAATGCCAGTATAGTGCCAGAAATTGCACTAATATTGAATTCAAAATAGATTCCTGGTGATCGCGGAGCCAGTTATACGGCTTATGGGCTAACCGTATTGGCAACGTATTACTACGTAGAACTCGTATAGGCGAAATATTTAAATTGTGCTATTTACTTCACTCATAACGTTTATGTACATAAAAAAGTGCGATTATATTTAGTTTTTTTTGCATTTGAAACCATTAAATCAAATTGATTCAAATTTTTGAAACGTCGTGTGATAAACACCCGAGACAGTGGAAAAAGTCCGATAAAACATATCATAATAGACCACTGCCAAAAATGACATCATTTAGAGAACAAGATTGATTCAAATCTTACATAGTTCCCATCGCGAGAGGAATATTTTTTTTAATGGAATTTTCTTACTTATATCACAGGAATGTACCCTAGGTGACTCGTATAACAAGAAATTGTTCCCGTATCTTTCGAGGTTCAATTGTCAATAGACGATCGAAAGCGAGCTTTCCTTCGTTCTTAAAGCTTACGATGCGCTCTCATCCCAGCTCTATTCAGGCTTGTTGAAGCTCGTAAACTTGGTTTCCCTGTAACGTTTCCAACTTGTTTAAAAACGTTTCACTTGCCGCTATCAATTTGTAGGCGCTATAATTGTCACAAGAATGCGTGACGCGCGAACATTTAGAGCCACGCGGAGAGTAAGGAAAACCAAAAAGATTCCGTCAAGAGATCCTGCTGATAGTCCGATAAACGCCAGGTATAAATCGGGGAGCTGCCTAAGCTTCGCTGGGCTGCTCGATCCGCGCAACCCTACTTTGCGTTAGCACCGAAGTATCACGTTTGACCCCTCTTAGAGTTCCCTAGGTAAACGACGTGAAAGGAGATCCTGTAGCATATAAAAGAGCGATGCCCGCTCAGTCCGCAGGCAGATCTAACCCGTTCCTTTCAGAATCCAGACCACAACCTGAGCCTTAACCGGAGGCTACCTTGGACCCTGGGCCCAAGGAGCTCCACCATCCATCACCAGTCCAGATACCTGTCCGTTAAAACCAGAATCCGGTCCTGTACTACCTGTCTTTTTCAGTTCATGCAAGTTCGATTCCCAGCTCCTAACTGAGAAGTTGAACTGTCTAAGCCACCTTTACCTGACCAGAAACTTTGTTCATAATTCACCCTGTCCTGTTAATTTTGGAGCGCATTGGAAAACATCGTGTCGCTCAGATTAGCCTCAGACCCATCCTGCTCAGATTTGTCCAGTAGCCCATGAAATTACCCTACTAATAAATAATTTCTTCCGACAGCTCGCCACGAACGCCCACCAGACCTAGATCCAGGTGGAATCACGAACAGCCTCAATTTAGTTCAAATCCGAGAGAGCGAGCTCACTTAATATACGAATTGCAATTCGAGCGCTCACCGGGCTGCTTCAACTTTGGCCGACAATTCTTAACGAAACGCCCTACCAAGGTCATTCTCGGGCTCTGAAATTACTAAATTCAGTTAGCTAGCGCGGCGAGCGATCACTTTTGCCAGGCTTAGGGTGGCTGTTAACTGTCCCAGAATCATTTCAGATTTTGTCTTATCAATCCTAAAATCTGGAAAAACCCAAGACCGACGAGCTGAAACTAAATTATTTCATTTTGGTCTGTTTATAGCCATTCGAATCCCAAAATAGGGGGGGCCGTCCGTATCCGCCACCAGCGAATACCGTGCCGCCCGCTACGCAGAGGCCAATAGGAAGAATTATACTTTGTTTTTTGTTTGTAAATCATGTTAAAACATATTTTATTTTGTAAAATAATTAAACAAAATAGAAACTTGTATAATCTTGACTCATCGCTCTTACTTCAGCTGCTGACAATTTTGGACCACAGCTACCCGTGAGAAGTAATTATAAAAAGGTAAAAAGATAATCACACTTGATGTTGAGTATAAAATTAAAAGTAAAATTGCTAAAATTATGAAACGTTACAAATCCTGTAAAAGCTTATGACATCAATAAAGTAAATAGATACGCATCACTAAATATCAAGGAAAAGTGTTTAGACCGAAAACTGCAACAAACAATAATTCCGAAAGCAATTAGGCGACATCCTAAAAAGTTACAACTTACACGCTATAATTTCACAATGGATGCTAAAAGGCAGTTTTAGCTCCCTATTTACGATATTTTGCACTTTGTAACCCGCAACTGTTTCAGGCTTGTATTTTTTCAACAGGTCTCTGAGAGGGACATAAAATCTTAAAAATAATCCGCTATTTTGTCATAAAACTGACGTAAAACTCTAGGCAAGGTAATAAAACGCCAATTTTTTTGTTTTTACAGCCTGGGGCTTTTTGCTTAAAAATGTTAGTTTCGGTGGATGTTTGGATGCGGAAAAAATATGCGTAAGCCTACTACGACTGTCTCGTACTTATTAGACCCATTCAACGTATGCATGTAAGTGTAAGAGGTGTCAATCTAGGTTAAACGTTCTAGCACTTTGGTGGCAGTTTTAAATTTACAACTTTACGGCCAAGAAAGGTCTGAGTGCGCTACCGATTTTAAGTGTCATAAAAATGCCGTAAAGTTGTATTACATATCCCATAAAATCGCAAAAAGTCATAAATCACCTTCGAGGATCGTGCTTCAACAATTTCCAGTAATAGACTGTAGTTTGTTGCACTTAAATTTCCAACATGATTGTAATTTGTTAAACACAAAAAATAAGAATTATAGTAACTGATCCAGTATCTCAACAAATATAACGGGGCCCGAAACTTTATTGATTTCTCTGAAAATAACTTTGAAACTCGTTAGGGATCTACTGTGTACTGCGATACGATCAGTTATTTGTTCCAAAAACCACATCGGACAGATAACAAACTAATTGAGAAGAACTTCAAATCTAAGCTCATAACGGGCGTCTGTTGCCATAGAACTGTTCGCAAAGTTTTAATACCTTTTCCTTTTAATCAAACCATAAAAATCGAGTGTTTATTTCCTAATTTCATTCAGCTGTTTATAGAGACAAAATTTAAAAGCTATTTGAAGCCAACTATACAAATTTGGATTCTTTGCTCACAGCTAAATTATATGAAGCTAAAGTTAGCACAGTTGAACTGTACTAAAAAGTGATAAGCAGCTGCTACGTAAATTCATTTTGGTTTTCAGTTTAGTGTCGAATTGCTTATTATGTTAAGTATATGAGTTTACTCCTACGGAAATTATAGACATTCGAAAAACGATAACGATAACATGCATCGGGCTTATGCATTCTTAATATGCCCCGAATAAGCTGATATAGGCAGTCCTGTAAATCTTGAAGCGTTAGTATTTCTTAGCACGCACAATAGGAATTATGAATAGCATTATGGTAGTGGGCGGACTGTTGCTATTTTGTGAGGTGCTCGATAAACTGAATTAGTACTACAAAACAAATATACAAAGTAAGCTTAATTTTACTCTCAATAGGATTGGAAGACATTAACTATAGGAGAATTATATCGCCACTAGCTGACTTGTTTCTACTTCACATAGATGTCCAAATTACTTTTTGTTTATTTTGATCAAACGTTCCTGTTAATATTGCCAGTATGACATTTATCAAAATAGGGCATTAGTACAAAAGTTTTGCTCTCTGGGATTACATTTTAATTTGCAGAAAATTTTGACTGTCTTCAATGGTGTCAAGTAGAATTTACTATTATCATATTTGTGCATCTTTAAAAGGCTCATACACACCACCGTATGAAAAGAACCACTAAGTTACTTCAGGGATAAGCTACATATTGAAATAACGTCCAAACGACTAAGTACCGATATGACAACCAGTAAGTTATTTTCATTCATTATTTACATTCTGATGCTGATTGTACAGAATTTGCACGTCATGTGCAAATATTTGCTATCGCTCAATTTTCAAGATCTTTGAAAACGTTAAATTGGCTTAAAACATGTTGAGTTGACGTGATGAAGCTCATTTATGAAAAACAGTATTCTTATCTAACAACTTTTACTTAATCTATTTTCCAGTTTTTAGAATTATCGTCGCTAGTTTCTTTATGTTCACGAGGAATGTGGTATTTATGCCTGTCGGCAAATATTAATAAAATAAACTAAATAAGAAGCAAATAGTGATACCATGTGAGATAGGAGCGATATCGGGGCCCACAAGCTAAAATTTGCATCTATAAGGTTCGTTACGTTACAAACCGAAATTCTACCTATAGGCCTATTGCGACCAAATTATTGTACACATCAATTTGTTTAATATCTCTCAGCAAACAACAAACAACAAACGCTTTAGTATCCCTTGCACGATTTTCAAGTGCAGAAAATTGTCGAACGCGTCTACAGCAAGATCCAGCATTCACGCGAACTATTATAATTCTGCGTTTCCGTGTGCCATAAATAGTTTGATCACGAGGAGGAAATACAAATAGGAACCTGGGTATGCGCAATCCTGTAGGGCCGGTGACAATGAGAAAGTCACATAGGTTGTACGGACCCCAAAACTGCATGGTCAAGTGGCCTAAGCCTTTCGCCAAATGGAGATGTAGAGTAACACGACTGAAAGGTGCATCGAAGAACAACCTTCAAAACAAGGTAGTTGGAAGCATAGCTTGACACAGAACCGTTTACAGAACTGTACTTGTAGGTTGCTCCAGGTGGTGAGAAGAGAGCCTAAAAGAGAAAATACCACACAGGATAAAAATAGAAGAAGGTCAGAGATGAATTCTGCTTCTGAAATACTCTATAATCCTGGCATAACCGGATTAATTTTAGCGGATGACCATATAGCATGTAGGTGCTGAAATATTCAATGACATCGAAGGATTTTTATCCATACTTAAGTGAGCTTTAAAAAAGATTCAACACGCTCAGGAGACAATCTATCAATTGACGTAGAACGTACACAAAAAGTTGCTGCTTATAGGCATATGCTAGCAATATTTTTACAAATTCGCCAACAAGAGGGGGTTAGGCAACCGAATTAACACCAATGAAGAAGCATCAATTTGTCCTACATCATAATAGGTGAAAATAGCTGAATACTCGAGACCATTCCTGGTTAAACAACTTAATTTAAATCAGTATAAAGTTTACACGTAAGGGTGTTCTCGTTAATACTTTCTCGAAACAAAAATTGGCTTCACTTCTATAAGATCTGAGTTGAATTGCCACAGATCCAAACCACCATTAAGATGGTTACCATAGACTTGAATCACCACCGATGAGGACTTACATCCGACTGAAACCAGCAACGCCTAGTTTACTAATGACTTTGAGAATTTTATGACAAATATACGAAATTAAATATCACCGATTTTATTTGTCATCACGTGGATTTATATCCAACTGGAACCGACGCAAATTACCACCGCATGGGTTTACCACCGATTGAAAACATGGCCGCCAGCATTCGACAGCAGTTATTATTGGCGATGACTTATATAATCTGTATCTTCCTTCCCCCTTCCTCAAATCAAATTTCAATCATAGATAAAGTTTCCATTCACCTTATCATGTTATACGCCTCGGTGTTTTGCATCACATGCCGTGGGCCAGTAACGCCTATTTTACGCCCTTGATAAATAAATAACTGTTAAGCAATTGCCTCACCCAGTATGGAGACGACTGTTTCTATTGAACTGAATGCTAAACTCAATTACGTTGTTCATAGCTTTTCACTTACCGTAGAAAACGTTTGTAGTGTGTTGTTAAAGATGCGGAAAATTTATAGGTTTGGTTCGGGACTATTCAGAAAGGATCAGTTAACTGAGCCAATATTATTCAAACGTATAATCACTCTCCTATCATCAATTTAATAAGCAGCTTCATCGCCATGGAAATCGCTTCCTTAACTCTCTTAATCGCACTGCGAAAGTAATTTAGAGTTAACAGAAAATTCATTTAGCCATTATGAAATGTGAAATAGGGCGCAGTGAAAGACGTCCTATAAATCCGGCGACCTGGCCGGCGACTTAGCACCTCGCGTTAAGGGCGGATATTAAATCAGGCCATCAATGTCCCTCCACGTCTGCACATTCTTCTATTTACGACTCACATCGCTCTTATTATGACGAGAGCGATGCATATTACACTCGCGCTTTACGGCTATTTATACGGCCCGAACTGAAATATCAAGACGGATTATAAAAGTGGCAGCCTGCTGAATCTTGCAAACATTAACTCTGCAGCGGAGCAGCTGCGAATTAACTGCGAACTTCCTCGGCCGGCGGCAGTAAAATTTTTCCGAATGATTATTGCCTCCGGAACTACTTAAGGTAACTATTGTAATTGGGAGCGCCATATCGTAACCTGCGCCATATAAAATTAATGCACTTCGCACCAGTGCAGTTACGGCTAGTAAACACTCAGGCTTTACTTGGTGGCCATGCAATATTCAACTGAAACTGCAGAACTTGATAATGCGGTGCAAAGTTAGAGTTTGCCTCTTAATAAAATAATGATTTCTCCATTTCCATCTTATGAATGCAGAAAGCTGGGTATGAATAAAAGAAAAGAGTACTTTTTTTGGAGAGGGGTTATATTTATAATGTTTTATACTGTTTTATAGTACTGGAAACATGTCGAAATTAAAAATAATGCCAGCACTTTCACAGCTTATTATATTGCACATAATATATCTATTTTTAGCCAGCTCATATAATATTCTATTAATGTAGCTGAACCGTGAACTTTGATACAAGAGTTTTCAATTAATTTAACTTTATCGTGACTACGTGGGCATATCTGAGAACCGACTAGTTGATTGAGTTTATATTAATCCACCAAATATGCCCACTATAGTGACGAGAACTAATACATTCAAAAACATAGTCGTATAATCTGAAAGAAATTGACCAGGTCACAAAATTTGTGCAGTAACCAAGAATCACATAAACTTTATCGTAAAATATGTATAATACCAAGGGGGTCCATATGGTTCCAGGCTCCTGGCTCTGTTGCCAAATTGTGTGCTAGGTCATTTCGAAACACACTAAGCTTTGTTTTGAAATATATTTGACATTAAAAACTATTTGACAAGGCAGTCCATATAAGTTACAAAAATGTCTTTGAAGGTCTGTGTACCAAGCTACAAATCAAGTTACGCTTCATCAGTTGCTCCATATGTTAGCGTGTTCAAGTTTTCATCTAATGAAACGGTGACACAAACATGGAAAGAAGTTTTGTATTTAGACTGGCGGATTGAAAAGGATAGTGTTATGTGTGAAAAGCACTTTAAAAGAGCGGATATAAAGGGTAATAAGATGAAGATACTTGTTCCGACTGCAATATCACTAGCTTCCAGGCAAGTTATCTTGAAGAAATTACTGTTTTAGATTAGTAGCAATGGAGAATTAAGTACCTGCTCATTAGGAATTGTTTTTAAATCAAATATTACGGTGAAGTGAAGCACTGCGATGTAAATAGCGATTTTATAAAAAAATTTCAACTGACAGATTGTTCATTTAGTGACCAAAACTAGTAACTTTTCGTTAAAGGTTGGCCATTCCAAAGGTCACTTTATAGGCTCAGTGTCATGGCCTGGAATAATATAGACCGCCTTGATAATACCCAATAGTATGTTACCAAATACGTACAGTTTAAAAATCATAAATAGTAACACAACAGGGTGCACCTACTATAAAAATATTAACTCTGAATTCATATTATTGTCAACAATCATCGACCGACAAATAGTAGAAGTAGATAACAAATAATTGCAAGTAACAAAAGCAAGTTATGAAATGGATAAAAATAATAAGTAAATATGCTAATACATGTCCAGGAGGCTTAGGAACCCCTGTTGAGAGCAATATTTCTTTATAAAATAATTCAGTACAGTTGAATCAGACCACAAATGGCCCAGCTAAAGTTAAATTACAATGTGGTCTCATGAGAAGTGATGTTGTACTATCAAATCACGGGTAATAGAATGCATGAACGTAGGAAAAATAGCTGATATATCCGCGAAAGCTTTAACGGCCGCCAAAGCGAAGAGACGAGTGTGATTGGCCATATGACTTACCCTATAGGTAGAATTAGAACTGAATAGAAACATTTAGGCTATCAGATATGCAGTTATACAAATTCAGTAATTATTTCATTAACATTGTCGTACGTTACTAGACCTATCAATTTTTCTATGCTTAGCTCAAAAAAACTAATGGATGTAATAGCGACCGCATCGCCGGGAAGGTCTATGAGGGCTAAGTCTGGGTATTGCACAATTATCATTCGTTGGTCATCACTAGAGGTGAGTGATTCCTATTGTAATTATTCATTTAGGAGTAGTTATTGAGACCGGCATCGAGTAAATTAGAACGGCTTATATGACGTACACGCAAGCTTTCTAGTGCAAATTGCTTCTGTGGATATGCGCAGTAGGCTGTCAGTACAAAGGCGGCGTTTGAAGCAGCTGTCTGCCAGTAATTTAATGTTATGGTTCTATGCGGACTGCGTGTGAGCATCTGCGCAGTAGAAGCAGCTGTCGAAGTTCTGAGTTTTTATTTTATTGAAGGGTATTAGTAGTTGCAGTATTGCAGCACTGTCACATCGACAGATATCAATGTTAGCGACAGCTAGCACCGATTGTTGCCGGGAAATACAGACATAGTATAAGTGGAAGTAAACGCAAATATAAAATATACATGGATGGACATTTTATTAAAACTTTGACGTTTTAGCAGGTTAGGTTTCTGAAATGGCTTCGTGCAGAATTGATTTCCATAATCCGTTTTTTGATTTTGCAGTAGAAGGACTTGGGAACTTACCAACAATTTTCCAATAATTTATTCTACTGTAACATCTTGTAGAGTGCCAATTTAATTGTTAAAATTGTCTAACCCCGGCAGATGGAATGACAAGAATTCTCAACAGATATTAAGTGCGACGATTGCTTTAGATTACGATTTTATTGAAACTAGAAGCATCAAGTGAATTTATTTTACGTATACAATTCTAAAAAAAAATTGTTAGATAAAGATATTGTTCTAGATGTTATTACAATTCGAACGCGTTGTTTAACACATTTTTTTTATTTCGCCGCAGATTCGACAATCTTGAACTCCGTCATGACGTCACGTGCTTTTACCTCCAACATTTCGCATGCGCGGTTTCGTGTTCTTTCACCACTATTTCCTTGCTCGGTAATTTTGAGAATTACTACTTTTGCTTCTGAAGCTACTCGACGTATTCTATCGTCTTCATAGGACCAGTGTTGGTCTTGCAGCCTCCTGGTTACTTTGGATATAATAATTTTTTTAAAGCAAAATATTCACTGGGCGCCCAAGATCTGAGATAAGGTGCGGTTTTTTAGAGCGGATTGCTACCATCAGTCGTTTCCCTATTAAAACGCATATTTATATAAACCTTACGGCCGGTGAAGGATTACTATTCACCCAACGTTTTGTATTTATTTTGCTGTGTAAACATTTCTACACGTAGTACGCTTGATTATGTACAGTTACATGTGCTATTTTGCGCTTATAGTAAAGATTGCGTGTTGAAAACGACCGATAATAGTATTAATTCTTTGTGACAGAGTTGCGGAGTTGCGGCCGACGAGGCCTTTTCGGCGATAGCATACGCGACTAAACTTCATGTGTAGTGCTTATTGAAACTTTTCATTCGGGATTTTCATTAATTCGCTCGATTGGTTTGGTTTTGCTTACGCGACTCCGTGTACTATTCGTACATTGAATCTTTTTTTTGTCATTTTTTCAAAATTTATCTTCTAGGTTTATTTGGAATTCCGAAACCGGCGTTACTTATGTCTTTCGGTATGTGTATTAATGTCTGTTGGTGTTTTATTGTCTTCGTTATTAGTACATGTATTGTTACTATTTGACATTAGTCGTTGTAGTTTTTTTTTCTTTGCGTAGTACAGCTTGTCATTAGTTGCAGCTCATCTACTCCGCTTGGTTCGACGGAGAACGACACTGTAAGCTACCCGAACGCCCTTATTTGTTACTATTGCTCAGAAATTTAGATTACGCAATTTGCTCGCAATTCCTCTCCGTTGTTTGGAATGATAAAAGTTACGACGTCAATATCTGTATTATTGCTAATGTTACAATTTTCCTAAATCTTTGGTAACAATGCTGGTCGCTTGTATCCTCTAACTTAGAAATGTTACCTTCACGATTTTGATGTTTCTAAGAGTTTTTATTGACCAACAAATATATGAAGAAGGTAATCAAATGGAAACAACATGAATAGATATTTGTTAAATGTGGAATTTTTTTTACTATCAATCACTTAGATTTGAATGTTTTGGCACTCTTGCAATATACCAGACAGTGGTCAAAGCTATTTGAAAATATTCCGTTCCTTCTTTTTCAGTCGTATTGACATCCCTACCACTACTGTTTTCTCTAACGAGCTAACAATGGGGTGTTTGTCTATTAACCACCGCGTACTCTACCATCATCCGGTTGAGCAGGTAGCTTTAATGGCTACTGCTTTTATTATGGACTAGCTGACCCGGCAAACGTTGTTCTGCCCAAAAATAATTTGTCTCTGAAACCCCGTTTCACCACTATAGGGTTTTAATTTTATTCCTTATTCCTTGTTTACATCATAAAGGGGACCTCTGTGCAAAATTTCAGCTTTCTAGGTCCCAGAGTTTGGGCTGAACGTTGATGAGTCAGTGAGTCAGGACTTCTATTCTTATATATAAGATTTATAAGAAATACTTTATAATTTCTAATTTAGAATTTCAGTTTCTAGACTCTATTTAAACGAGGAACAGAAACACTTTCTACTCACTTTACCAACAAAGGCGTCTTTATATGCCTAAAAAATGCGGACAATACGTCATAAGGGAATTTGGTAGTTATCTGCCGACGTATCTAGGTATCAAAAGGCGCCGTCTTCTGAACATCTGAATTCCTATTCCCCGGTGACCAAAAACTTCCTAAAACGATGGTCGCCCGTGGAACACGGAATACGAATAGCGTGTATATTTTAAACTCGAGCTTCCCTCTAGATCCACTTCCAAAGTACAATTTTTAACTTCTGTCAGTTTTTCTTTTGTTCTAAAACGACTCACGCAGTTACAAAACATTATCTTAAATGCCTCTGGAACGGCGCCGAATAACCCTCGTTACGACTCCATTAGCTGTAAAATGTTGCATTACAGTTTTCCAGAGAAATGTAACAACTCGACCAAAAAATTCCCCCGGCACTACGTCAAATCCTGGACAATTCCCCGCCTAAAAGTTTGCTGATTTACTGACACCTTTTATAACGAGGCCGCGCAACAATGGAGACGCATAAATGAAAAACAAACATCGTTAGAAACGAATGTCTACCTGATTTTTACAAAATTAGCCTTTTCATGAGAGGATCTTTATTTCGCGCGCTGTGTGTAAATTCCCGGCCTCATCTCGTTATCCTTGCATTTGTGTTATCACGATGTTCTAGGGTACTAATGAAATTAAAGAATTTTCGCAGCAGCATCCAGTTAATTTAAATTTCATTATTGGCCACTAGGGAGCTCTAAGAGAATTCAGTTGTTGCTTATTTAAAATGCTGAACTGGCATTTCTGAATGGTGCCGATCTGGGTGTTGCTGCAACTGCCACCAATTAATTTTATTCTGGCCGCTTAATCCTAGAATAAATTTGGTGAAACAGGTCTAAGATGGGCTGAATTTTGCAGAAAATCCAATACTACGGGATTAATAAAACTGGGACGTGGAAGTGCATCAGCATTGAGCCAAACTAATGCGTTTACAACTGTCTCTGCAGCGGCTCGGAAAATCGATAGGAAGGACAACCAGAATCCGTTGAATGCGCGCTTTAAAAGTAAGTTGATGCAATTATAAAACGACTGCCCAGTTAAGTACACTTATCCCCTTAAAGCAATGTTGGCGAGCTTAACCCATGCTCAAAAGGTCCGCTATAATTACCAATTTGCTTTTATTTCGCAGCACTGCCTCCCTTTGTTCCAGTAATTGGGAGCATTTGTACAAAACAAAGGTCATAGTTTTCAATCTGATATTTCTTTGGGTTCGAACAAAGGGCATGCTCGCTGATATATCGCATTTCTTGTTTGATTTATGGAAATATCCTCCTGCCAGTGTCCTTTTTCTTGCACACATATGTAGTCCATCTCCAATCAGAGCAAGGATCTACAGTATAATAGTGAATATTGCAGTTCTTCTAATTCCATCTTGAATTTGGATATAGACTCCGGCAACTAATTTCAATTTACAGTAAGAAGCAGGTCAGCGTCAAACATTCAATCAAAAGCTAAATGCAGATGAAAACTTACCACTATAACAATTAGTTAGAAACCCTGTTTAACAATGATTACTGGTTTAACACGGACTGCGTGGGTACCAATTTCAGTAAATTTAAATTCAACACAAATGCAGCGTGGGTTTCAATTTTCTACTACTGAGTTAATCGAAGACGAATTTGAATGTGAGAAGCTCCGCAGAATAAAGGATATAAAGTATTTCAAAATTGTAAACTATACATCAACATTTTATTCAGGTCAACATCAGACATGCAATCACAAGCTAAATAACTACATGCAAATGGGAACTTACTACCTGCACTAAAAAAGTTAACCTTTAGAAAAACGCGTTGTGGTGAAGAAGTCGTAGAGGTTCAGTACAATCTGTTAAGCTTTAGCAGCCGTTTTGAAGTTCCGCAAGAGGGTGGGAATAGGCAAAATCCTATAGAACTGGTTACACACCCTTAATTAACATCGCCAAATCTCTTTAATCCTGCTGAACCTAAAATAGTGAAGATGCGATAAAGCAAGCACTTAACTCTCATTTTCGCTTTATCCCAGACCTGGCAGTCGTGATGCATCGGCTAAATAGTTGCACATTCTTGAGCCACCCAGCGATTTCAATCGATTTCAAAAAGGGGAATCTAGGAGAAGTTGTTTTAACTTGTTACGAATTGTGGTTGGAGGCATCCGGGTCCAGGCCTAATTTCAGCAGTAAAATTAGCAAACACGTCAATAAATCTAAAATAAGGATCCAAGAGCCCGCGTCCCCGACCCTAAAAAGGGCTCGGGTTAACCGGAGGTCAAACTTCAGAAAGAGGCTAATCGAGCTTACGGAACTTTAAATCAGGGAACCGCAAATGAAAATTTATTTGCTTGTCTCCCCGATTTGATGCCCTTTCGTAAATCCAGCGCTCGCATCCAGTCGGAAAATGCACGAAAGCTATTTTTTAGCTGAATGGGAATTCAAGCGCCGCCTTGTGGTTATCTCGGGCCGGAAGGAGTCATGCCGCGAATCTAAATACCTTAACGAACGTTAGGTTTCACTTAGATCCAATTTGTTCCCATATTCGCCTGCCCCGACGTTAAACATCGATAAATCTGAATTAAGTGTCGAATGAATAAATTAGCATAAAGCGGCCCTAACACAATTAAAAGGCTTCAGCCTCTATTTTTCGGGCGCAGCCCCTCGCTCAACTACTGTTTTATGTCTCATTTGGTATTTACTTTCATAGGCTTACAGTACGTAACCATATGAAAACGGGTTTCAAACAGTAATTTACAGCAAATAACTATTATTCTGCCTTAATATATAGTACGTCTAGAAAGTATCTGGAATTTTATAATTACAAGAAATGTCTTGAAACTTGTAAAGCTAGCTTCTGCAGCAAAGTTAAAGTGATACATTAAAAATGTATTGAATTTGTACATCGGCCAATCGAGCATTACATCTTTTCGGCGCTCGAACTGGTTATAACAAATAGCGTACCCGCTGTTACCCAGAGCCGTTGTAGCGATAAAGCCGCCCGGAGAGTATATAATAAAACTCTGCTACCATTTAAGGCAGTTGAGTCCACCGGTTTCGACCAGGGGTCCAATTTGTGTCTCTAGACTTTCCGTTCCCAAATCCTTTCCAGGCGTTAGAATGTGATAGTCTTTATCTGTCTCCTAACATCTCCGCCAGGACCCATCCAATGCGTTCAGAATGTGATAGTGTGGATTTGTCTCCTAACGCATTTCCGGGTTAATTCAAAGTCCCACGGCCGTAGGCGACGAAAATAATATAATTTATTCATAACCTGACCTGTAAGAATCATTTTGTACGTTGTGCATAAAGGCGGCACGAAGAATATAATAGCATTGATTAATTTACCTGGAGGTTCGGCAATATACGTCCAACGACGTCTTCTTCTAGCCCAGACGGCGAAATAAGCCACTTGAGCCCGAACCTGGAGGTTCTTGCTGCACGCAAATACAGGGCCGAAATACATACTTCACTCCTGGTCAAATGCTGCCATCACCGACACTTAGGTGCTGAGTGTGTTGCAGTTCACCAGGAAACAGAAGAAACACGTCCTCAGAAGTATTTGTTGTTTTTATTGATATACAACTCATTTACTTAGAACCACCGATTATTTTGTAAATACAGTTAAAAATAATATATCATTGGTAATTATGTTGTGTTTTTCCGACCATATACATTTGAGTTTAAGTAAACATGCTCTCCGATTTGAGTTTATCCGAGGTATAAAATCCAGAACGCCCTTCGCAGGGACAAACTTCCTTTTAGGAAGTCCTGGGCCTCGAAAATGTGTGCGTATTGTCAGGGTAGTAGGTCATGGATAAAACAAGAGACAACCCTATATGTCAAATATGTTTACTTCTGAGAAGCTTAAAAGAAATTACTTTTCCGGATACTTTCTAGACGTACTATATATGCATTAAAATTGCCAGGTTTGGCCTCCTTCAGCATTAGATGTAAATATTTTCACTCGACGTACGACATTTCCAGCTACAATATGATTTTATTGACCTCAATTAACGATTTCTAGATCTCCATTCGATTTCTCAATATGTGCATAACCATTAGATCAAGTCTCTGCCTTCACTTTAAGATAAAACACCAAGAGGTTCTACCAATTAGAATAAGTTTGAAAATTACTAGCGGTTACTATACAAAGGTTGTAAGATGTTTGCAGCTTATTGTCGTTAAAGAAGAGATCGTCGTAAAAACTGTATACGTGTTTCGAATATTACACTGATCTACACAGCAGCGAGTCTACCAGAATAAACAAAAACAGAGAGAGTAAAGCACTGTTCCGCGAGGCATTTTGATACCCAATTTTTAACTACAACAATAACTTTGTATTTATCACGAGATGATTTGGGCATATTCGAAGGCCGAGTAGCTGCAGTAAATACGGTTGACGCGGTCGGACTATTTAACCTGTCAAACTGACATTCTTTTATTATTGTGCAACAAGTTATGGACATATAACCCGATAATATCGAAGTACTTGTAGTATTACTTCTGATCATATCAGATTATTTGTATTTTTAAGATATTTACAATATACATCTTCTAATGGAGGACATGGGTTGGGTATTGCAAAAAAGTATGAAATAGAAAATATGTACATTTTAAAAGTTGATTCTGCATTGTTGTAACTAAGGAAATAATAATAAATAAAGATACATTAAATGAATATGGAGTCAAACAGTATGGAACCTCAGAAATTAAAAAAAAATAATAGAAGAAGCATACCTTCAAAAGCAAGGTTAATTTGATTTCTAGAGAACAATCGATATAAAAACCAAAACAGAAGTGCAACAACTTACTATCAACATTTACTTTTTGAGTGCTTAAAGCAATAATTTCGCAAGACAGACCTCTCGATCTCTTTTATTTTTCAATTCCTTGCCTGGTATTTGTTTCTTGTGACAATAACAATATTATTTTATTTTATTATTTTTCCAACTGCTATTATATCATGTATACATAGTCGTCTATCTATATTCTAGATGTTCTTAGATGCTACTTTAATAAGGCATTCGCTTAACTTTTTCTTGTTAACCTGTCAGATATAATTTGTTTTAAGCAGTTACATTTTAATTCACCCTGACTATTTCTTATAATTTTAAAATTTAATTAAAGTAGGTAAGGTCTGTATGTTTTACCTTCTTTAACTGGGGAAAATACAATTTTCGAGATGTTTATTGTAGAGATGTTATAGTACTTAGTGTGTGCCTAAAAATTATATTGTTTTCTTCTTCTTTCCCCACCCCTTTCGCCGGTGGCGTTAAGTTGCTCGTCTATTTTTGGTATTGTCTACGATTGGCTGCCATTCTCTTTAGTTGTCCTAAGTTTTTCCTCTTGCCAATGCCATTTTCTTCATTGTTTCCTCTTACGCTTCCCTAGGCTTTCTTATACATATATTGTTGTCGTTATGTTTATTATTTATTTATTTAAAATAAATTACTTTAAAAATGTCGTATGGGTCGAGTCTCTACATCCTAGCAAGTATTATTTTCAGTTGTATAAATTATAAGAAATGCATTTGCTATAAAATCAGACATCGTGTTATTATTTTTAATACTTTCAAATAATGTAAACACTTTGTGTAATGGTGATTTAACTAATGGGATGGCTACCATACAGGATATTATTTAACTAAAGGAAGAATTAATACAAAAAATATGGCGATCCAACCTCACAATATGCAAAAGCAAGTTCGTTATATTCGACAATTATCTGTTATTCCGTAATTAAAGCGTTGCCTAGGCGATAACAATGGCCGTAAGTAAATACACGTCACAAACAGAAAACACTAAGAGAACGCTTGCGCCGGACGTGTTCATAAAACCGACGCCACCAAGAATTTAACTAAACTCAATCTTTTTAGGGTAAAGTTTTGCCACGTTCCGTAGCTCAGCGGTTAAGCATTCTGTCTTTTGATATAAAGGTCGAGAGTTGAATCTCCAATCCCGGTGAGACTTTAAAAAAACATGCGGACGAAAATCTCTACAGTATGCCATCACTCGGAAGTGATGTAAAGCCGTGGGTTCCATGTTACTACGATCCCTTGCCTTCTTAGTATCTGCAAAAGGTACTAGTACTCTGCATGCCTAAACGTTACCCATGGGGTTCGCAAAAAGGACCTATGAAGGCCTACTTGTCTGACACCAGTCTCCTCAAAACTGATGCTACTACTACTAGGGTAAAGTTTTATGACTCTTCTGGTGCTTTTGGAATACAACATTAGGGCTTAAATCGAGTTCCTAGCAAGTCCCACGTTGCTTGGCCCCGTCTTTCTCCCCTTCCGTGCAGATCCAAACCGCTAAACGTCCTGCAGAACGACTCCAAAAAACTGCTTCAGGCTCACGCCGTTGACCACACATAGGGCTCCGCTGCTTTCTAGGAAGGTCACTGTCTACCTCCTGGGGCTCCAACTAATCTACTCGAACCTCCAAAACAGCCACCGAAATACTTGCTACCAGTCGATGCACTCATCAAACACTTTTTTCTTAACTTCTGCAGAGGTGCTACGACTCAATGCACTCCACTACAGCATAATCAAAGAATATACAATCAATTTTAAAACTTACTGAATTGGGAAAAGGGTATTTATTCACAATTAGCAATTATTTATTGGGGAAGCCAAGTTAACACCAGCTCACAGTTTGGCTTCCTTTCCCCAATTGTTTGTTTTCGATCCTACATCGTTTTACATTGTTTCCAAGCCTACCCTGATTACAGTTTGTTCAAATCAAGGCTATCACTATTTTTAATACCGTTTTACAGATCATTGTGAAGGCCAATGCTATTTTACACTATTTACAAAAGTTTGTTAATCTAGCACATTTCTGAAACATTTTATAAAATAATAAATAATATTTGATACTCATGAAATGTTATTAACTGTTATTATAAACGTATAGGCTTAAAATGTGTTTATAGCAATATATTCTTCCGACTGCCCTTGCTTCCAATATATTCCTCAGGTTCCTTCTGTTTCGCATACCCATGCCTGAACCAGGTAAACTGTCGCCTTTCTATTTCTTTCTCTAGTGGTTCCATTTCTAATTCTTTGTTCTTCCGACCAAATCTCAAATACTCCCCTCAGGATTTCTCTACGCTAGAATTCGGGAGGCTGGTGGAACCCGATGCTGGTCTGAACAGCTCGCTCTTTGAGTGCAGACGAGATCTTTCTGTAAGGTGAGTTTAACAGGCTTCCTGGAGCGTATTTTCGACTAGTTTTGGCCCGACTTGGCTTGACGCCGTTGAGATTTGCTGTTTACGTTTACATTTACGAGCGCTAAGCGCTGGTTGTTTGTGCCACAGCTTCTGCGAGTTTTCGCTAGATTCGAGGTGAGCGAATGGAACTGGATTATTGCTTCCATAAGCCATAACCGATGCTTGGGGTGGGCTCGAACTGACAGGATGGTGTGGTTGTCGACCTAGATCGATATATATTCGGAAAGCGGGCTAGGAAGTATTTAATTATCACGGCTAAAATTACATTTAGGCCCGCTTACACGACTTCCATGCTCTCAGTCACTTAAACGTAAAGGTATCAAAGGCAGATCGTTAGACTCGTCTATACAATCTTTTGGGTGCTCTGTGATTTAGAGATCTAGGTATAAATTACTATGGAATTACTTCCAAGTCCGTTTATGCGACCTCTCTGAGAGATGGACGTAAAGATAACAATGGGTGAAATATCTAGACTCGTCTGCACGATCTTTCGTGAGGTATGTGACTGAGAGGTCGAGCTGTTACGTACTAGCATTGATTAAATAAGTATAAAGATATGCAACGCAACGTTAAAATCTGTACTGCATCTCCCTGCTACCCGCGGCCCCAGCGTCCAGCAACTGATTCACAATATCGTGGCGCCGTTAGCGCGAAATATCTCAACTTCCTTTCTTTGGCCACGGTGTGTTTATCTTTTGTTTAGTTGCACTTTGTGTTATCAGTTAGGCAGTGAACATATATATATATATATATATATTACCGGTTTCACAGCGACTGCGGTCGCCTTCCGGATCCCAGTTTCCATTGATTTCTATTTTCCCAATCTCCATCCTGAAGATTTCTTTCGGACATTGCTCTTTTTATTCCTTTTTCCCAAGTTTCTCTAGGACGTCCCCTTCTTTTCCTTTCCCTTGGTATCCATTCCATTACTTTCTTTGGGAGCCTGTCCTCACCCATTCTGTTGACATGTCCGTACCATATAAGTTGTTTCCGCCGTATCTCTTCCATTATTGTTGTTTCTCTTTTAACTCGCCGTCGTACTTCTTCATTCCTCACGTGTTCTGTCCTTGATATCTTTGCTGATCTTCTTAGGAAATCCATTTCTGTCGCTAATAGTTTTCCTTCCATGTTTTTGTTTATTTGCCATACTTCGCATCCATAGGTCAATGTGCTTTTCATAATAGCATCATATATGTGCATTTTTGTTTTTCTTGTTATGTCTTTTTGCCAGAGGATAGAATTTAACGTGCCAGTTATTTTTCTGGCATTATTTATTCTGCTGCTAATCATCTCCTCACTTTTCCCTGTTTTTTCCATTTTTGTTCCTAAGTATGTGTAGTTGTCACAGCTTTTTATCAATGTTCCATCATCCAACCTGATGTCTTGGTTCATACCACCTACACACATGTATTCTGTTTTATTTAGATTCACTGTTAGTCCCCATTTAGCATATTCTTCACTAAGCTTTCTCATCATATAATCTGCATCGTCATAGTCCTGGGCAATTACTACCTGATCATCTGCGTAGTGTAAAGTATATAATGTTCTGTCTCCTATTGGTATGCCCATCCCTTCGCATTTTCTTCTCCATTGCTTTAGTGCTGCGTCTAAGTATATGTTGAATAAAATTGGCGACATACAGCATCCTTGTCTGAGTCCTTTTGTGACTTGGAAGTTAGATGTTAGCTTTGTCCCAACTTTCACTCTAGCATATGTGTCTTTATACATTTCCTTTATTGCTTTTATAATGGTAGCGTTAATAGGGGATTCCTCTAGAATTTTAAACAACTTTCTTATGGGTATGTTGTCGTACGCTTTTGTGAGGTCTACGAATACCAGGTGAGTTTCCCTTGCTGTTGCCATGCGTTTTTCTATTATTTGTGTTATGCAAAATATATTATCTATTGTTGAACGGCCGGCTCTAAATCCTGATTGTTCCTCTGTTTGATATAGTTGGTAGTCATTGGTAATAAGCTTTGTTATAGTTCGTCCGTAGAGTCTACTAAAAGTGCTAGTCACGGAGAGCCCTCTATAGTTTTCACATTGATTTCTTGGACCCTTTTTATGTAGTGGTGTGATCCAGCTCTCTTTCCATTCGGATGGTATTGTTTCGCCAATTAAGCATTTATCAAATAGTCGTTTTATCATTCGGTGAAGCTTATCAGTTCCATATTTTATTAACTCAGGGCTAATTCCCCCTGGGCCAGCTGCTCTGCCATTCTTTAAACTTTTTATGGCTGATTTTAGTAGATTGTATTCTATTTTTATCTCTTCACCTTCGACTTGTATGTTAATTTCTTCTGGCATTTGTTGAAATTCATTTCTTTGTTCTGTGAGTATATTTTCAAAGTGCATTTTCCATTTTTCTTCTGTTATTATTTCCAGGTTAATTTTGTCGTTTGTTTGTTTTCTAAGATTTTTAATGAATCTCCAGGATTCAGTATTTCGTCTTCCACCTATATAATTTTCCAGTTCCTGACATTTTCTTTCCCATTGTTTATTCTTCTCCTCTATTATTTTTTTCTTAAACTTTGCCCTAGCCCGTTTGTATGCTATATGGTCATCTGTTTGTTTGGTTTGAAGCCATTTCTGGTGTAGTTTTTGCCTCTCATTTCTCAAACTATTTAGTTCATCGTTCCACCAGAAATTTTGTCTTTTCACTATTTTTTCTTCTTCACCTAAGGCTTCAGCGGCAGTTTGGTGTAGAGCTGTTTTTATGTGTTCATATATCTTGGATGGATTTAGGCTATTAGTTTCTTCATTTAACTTTTGATCTAGTCTAGCTTGGTATAGTAGTCTTATGCTTTCCTCTTTTAATAAATGTAATTTATATTTTTTGTGTGTTATTTGGGTTATGTCAATGTTTTTTAGAATCTCCCTAGGTGTGTTCATAAAAGGTAAGAAAAGTTTTGACTTTACTAGATAATGATCACTTCCACAGTCGGGTCCTCGATATGCTCTCACATCTAATATTTCCATATTCGTTTGTTGTTTAACGATTAAATAGTCGATGATTGATTTTCGATTTCGTGCTATTTCCCTCCATGTATATTTATGTATATCCTTATGGTTGAAATATCCATTCATTATCTTTAATTCGTGTTGTTCGCATATATCTACTAATCTCTGTCCATTGTTATTCTGCGTTTCCTCTCCGTGGCTGCCCACTACCTGATGTTTGATTCTTTTTCCTGTTCTAGCATTCATATCCCCAATTAGAATAATTTCTCTCATATTCCCTACTTCTCTCAGCGTTTCATTCAATGATTCTTCGTATTGATCTTTTACTTCTGCATTTTCATCTTCATTTGGAGCGTAGACACCAATTATGGTAAGCCTGTGTCCTAGGTGACTCATTCTAAGTTTTATTATACGCTCATTGATTGCTTCCCAATTCGTTATATACTTTTTTAAAGTTTTTAATATCATAAGGGATACACCACTTTTAGCTCTTTGTTCTTTTGGGACACCACTATAGATATGTATATAGTTTCCAATTTGTTCAACACCACTTCCTTTCTTTTTTGTTTCAGAGATAACGGCTATATCTATTTTTAATTCCATAAGTCCTTTCTCAATATCTTCGGCTTTTCCTCTCATGCTCCTGACGTTCCATATGCCTATATTCATAAACCGTTTACTTTGCTTGGGTCGTCTTCGTTTGCGTCCGTCCAAGTTCCGAGGCTTTGCACTGGGATTTTTAGCGGTTTGTTTAGTTTTCCGGATACTGGGTTGCTACCCCCTGCGATCCAACCCCCAACTTGGAGGGCCAGGTGATTTGTAATCGAGGTTTTCTTCCTCTAGCCTTTGACGAACCAACGTCTAGCTACAAGGCAGCATTTCGGATTTGTGAGCCATTAATTCCATCCTTGGAAGTTGCCTCCTTGCTGGTTTTGGTCCACCCCGGGTATTTTATTTCGCCGGTACCCGCTATATCTAGCGAGTGAACATATATAAACCAATAACAAAGATTACGACGCTAAGCCATTTATAAATGTAACTTTCAATGCTTTGACCCTATCGCCAACGTTCTTTAATAATACGGCACGCGTTGCCAACGATACATATGTTAATATTTGTTTCGTAGGTATTTGTATTTTAACGGCGAAATATGGGAAAACTAGATTCACTACCAATTTCCAAAATATTTTATTTTTATTTGGTTTCCCCTGTTCATTTACTTGAGTTCGTATTTTTATTGGAAAAACCCAGGTTAATCGTTCACAATACGAATATTTAGAAAGTAATTTCTCCAATAGTATAAAAACGTCAAAGTTTAAAAAAGAGACAAATGTAAACAAATACGAGAAAAACACATAATATTAATTTATTCGAAACGTTAATTTCCTTAAAATAGATCATAAACTCGATCAGAGCCGTAACGAGAGTATAAAGCGCTTGTGGAAATTTTTGAAAATTACATGCTTGAAAACCACATTTTCCGCTATTTTGGCACTTGAAAAGTAGTTGAGTAAAGGCAAGATCTTTATCAAAAATTAAGGTTTTCTCTTGTAGTTTACTTACTTTTACAAGACATTTTTATATTATTTTTATTATATCTAAACTAGCTACAAGCTGGAAAAATAAGAACTCATTTTATCATAATGATCACTTATTATATGTAAGTCCAAGTAATAAACTGTTTTAAATATAACACTGTAATGGTTAAAAAGTGACAATATTTTCTTGTGTTCATTGATAATAAGAAAAAGTTGAAGAAAAAAATCTTAATGGTTATTTACAACAAACAAAAAAACTTTAGATTAAAAATACACACTTACTTTACATCAACAAAAACGAATGTTTAATATTAATATATAAATATATTCAAAAACTTGATATTCATTTTATAGACTAAACATTTTTACAGATACAGCGAACTAAGAAACTGAACTACTGTGTGTTGATGTTTTTACTAACCTAACAGCTTTTTGGCCAGTTGTTCACTGGTCCTGACTACTTCATCTATAATTACATTTTCATCCAAGTTGTAAAATAAGTCTATTTCTATGTTCATGAAAAGGAGATTGGAGATAAGGTCTTGGCTTAAAGTAGATGTAAGTCAATTTTCAACTATTTTAAGTTTAGAAAACACCCTTTCACAGGTGACTTGTGTACAAGGTATAGTTAGTACAAATTTGTAAGCTACATACAGGTTGATAAATAGTCCAGATTGTGAGAGTTCAAAAACAACCGAAAAGGCGCATGACAAAACGACTCTGCCGCAACTATTTATAAATGTAGTTAATCAAATATCTTACTCACAAAAAATTTAAACCTTAATTTATTTTCGGGATCGGGAGCCCCCTTGAACCGGGGGCCCTCGGCGATCGGTGACCAGCCGACCTGGCCAGTCCAGGCCTGACTTCCTCATTATTTACTTTGTTTAAGACTGGAGCCTCAATATTCATAAGCATGAATGTTATGCTACTAATATTATTTCGGTTAAATCCGTGATTTTCTGTGTGCTGCGTTTTTTTATATATTTGTTTTTCAAGGGTCATAGCGATGGACCGGCCCCCGTTATGGCCGAAGCCAGCGGCCCTTCGGGAAATTTCCCAAAATCCAGACTGGCCCATCCGCCCCTGCGACTTACCTTCCACAACTTTATGTACAGGAATAAGGTCCACGGTTTCATCAACGTCAACAACAAATTGTGTCGGTATTGCACATTTTTGTAAAACTTTTCTCACAGAACTGCATGAAATGTCTTTAGTTGCAAAGTGTTCCTCACAAATTAATTTCTGACATAAGTCTTCATTGTCCATTTCTGCTATAATAATGTTACCACAATTTTTTTTCCATTCCTCGCATCTTTTAACATCGTTGACGGGGAATTTAAAATAACTTAGGTTGCGCTGATTCTTTATAGAATTATCACAGTTAATATACACACAAGTATGACAAACCAATGGCTTAGGCATTGCTAATTATTTAAATCAATGCTTTGAAACACAGAGCACGATCCAACCAAAGCTAGATGTTCACACGACAGCTGTTGCCGGCAAACTGAAAAAGTTTCGGTAGAAACGGCGAGACACGCGCCATCTGTAGGTCGCTACATTTCTACAGCACAATCAGCTCCGTAAAGCTGCGTATCTTCTTCTACTTATTTAATCAATGGTACTAGGGAACCACTTCCAGGACCGTCTACACAACGGTCCAGGCGCTCTGTGACTTGGGCCTAAAAGTGCCAAGATATAAGTTTGACTTCTCAGAAAGAAGCTAAAATTGGAACTTGCGATCGTGAGTTTGTGTTGTCCGATTAAACAACTCAGGTGGCTGCCCCAAATACTAGTTGGGTGTTGGTTTCTTGGGTTATGTACTGATGGTTTCTAACTTAGCAAGATTAACCCTAGATTAACCGATGCTGGTGGCGAGTGGTAAAGTCTTCAGTCCTTTAGGGCGAAATTCTGCTCCCGGATGAGGCTCTCAGGTTCTGGACTTAAGTTTGAGAGGAGAAATGACATAATTCAGAGAACATCGAGAAAGTTAAAGAATGAGGCCGAGACTGCCCGGGCATCGCTGTTTTGTACTCGTTCGCCACCTCCTTCAACTTCGCTCAAGGTTCTAACGGATACACATGGGGGTTGCGAGAATTCAGGGTGTTGTTTGTCCCACCTCAATCACCTGTCGCAATCAGCTGCATCTTGCTGCAACTATATGACTTCATGTAACCCCTGTTGTTTGCTAGATATCTTCGTGTCGCATCATGTTGTGACTAGATAGCTTTTGTGGCGGTAAGAGCGCCGTACAAGTTCCAACTTGTGCTTAACATATTTTTAATCAAATTTGCAGGGAAGCAAAACGTGACTGGCTAATATAATTATATCATCTGCGTAGATTAGCATTGCAAATTTACTTTTTGTTGGTATCCGATTGATAATCAAACCGAATAGTAATAGAGTTAATGAGACACCGTGCTTTTTACCTCAAAAGTCTCTCATTCCGTACCGTTTATTCTTACTCTGCTTCTGGTTTTTTGTGTAGATTTTTAATTGCTTATTGAAGTTGGTTAGTTCTAATTGTGACAGTGCTTTCCATATGATATCTCATACTATTACATATATTACGTTATACATACGATATTGCCTCGTTTTCGGTTTCTTACAGTTTATCAATTCCAACTACTGCTAAATAACGGTTAATTAAGGAAGTTATATTTTTAAATAGGTACACTGGACTCTTCCTACCCATGATACTACTACTACTAAGATAAACCCACGCGGCGATCGAATTTCGTACTACGTTGCGCATGACGTCATTCCGTGACAAAAATCCTGCTTGACGGTATGGAAATGCATTGCTTTAAAGCGGTTTTTATTAATGTTTACTGTTTAGTAGTATATTTTATTATAATATTGATATATTACATTTTATTCAATATTATAATAGTATACGAGATATTTCTTTTATGATTTAATGTAGGATTTATGGCCCATAATAGAATAAGCTCTTAAATAAAGTAGGTAGGTGCTAGATATAATAAATTATCTTCAAAGTTTAGCATTGTATAAAGGTTTTTTTTTGTAAAAAACGAACGATAAACCATTTTGAATACTAGAGTATTTAAATTTAAAAGTAAAGGAAGATACCAACATATGAAGAGTGAAAAGTTTAAGGCTTATTCATTATCAAAAATTATTACTTGAATCCGTAGCGCAAAAAAAAGGACTTATGTTTTTTAAAATTTAAATAAATATTGTTAATTTTAAAAGAATACTTCTGTAGAAAAATATGAGTGATATATACGAGCATATGTATACTGGGTGTCCACTCTCAAAGTCAAACATAGGCAATCAACATTGTGCATTTGATTTTTAGGTATTTTTTCATTATTTGTATACTGTATCAGTAAATATTATTATTACTGGTATCATTTGATGTGCAACAATTTTATCTTCCTATTGATACCACTATCTTTCCTGTAAGTTGAATTGGCGAGTAGGAGTCAGCAAAATCGTTCAATGCAATGTTACATTCCTATGTTCGAGTTTGAGAACGGACACCCGGTATATATTATTAACTTTTTTTTTTTGGATTTTTATGGGTTGGTGTTAAAAATTTGTAGTGATAAAACAATTTTGTTTAATTTATTATTTATATATATTATTTATTTACATATTATTTACATGTTATTTACAAAATTTACACATTTACACAAGAAAACCAAGTTTTATTAAGACTTATTTTACAATTTCTGTATTTTTTCTCTTCCTCATTTTAGATTTTTCTTTAATATCTCTATTCAATATTCTAATTTTAAAATACATTTTGCATCGAAAGAAAAGATGCTTGGCCTCTGTACTTAAATTGATAGATTCAGCTATATCCATTAGGACTTTTAAATAATTTTTGGTCAATTTTAATGACTCCCCATTAAAATTGTTAAAAATGAATTTATTTTGCGGTAATTCCAACAGTTTCTCTTTGGAACAGTAATCACTTTCTACAAAATGATTTGAATATATTCTTGATGTTTCCACATTAAATTTGTGTTGCTGGTAACACTTTAGAATCCATTGTTCGCAAACATGTTTGTCACTTCGAAAACTAAAGAAACGGCAATCGGAAACTTTCTTGCTCTTTTTGTTGTTGTTAAACAACCCATCACTGCACAGTACACCATAGTAATAAATGTTTAATGCAATGTTTTAATTATAATTTATTAAATTTCACGCACATATATCTGCAAACAAAACAACAAAACGAATAACACATTAAACACCGAACCGAAACCTTTAACCGCCGTATATCAAACTGCCTGCTGCTGTGGAAATTTGTCACGAAGTGACGTCAGTTGTGCGAGAGAGATGGACTTATCCCATGCGCGTGGGTTTATCTTAGTAGTAGTAGTATCATGCTTCCTACCTGCTATAACATCCCTTTGTCCCCGGTGTAGTTAAACCGAATTCACCCCACCCACATTTCTTATTTTTACCGTTTTGAAGACATTCTTGTGATCGCTTCGTACAGTAAGACATTTTATTATCACTTCGGTCCGAAGAAGACGCAATGAAAAGTCTCAGTATTTTGGTGCAGGTGCAATTGATTGTGCTGTTTTGTACTTAGTTTACTTGCGTTAGAATTCGTTGCATGTAGCTTCTCCTCATATTATTTTTAGGCTTCAGTGACGTGATGATAAGTGAGAATGGTAAATTGAAAGAGGTGGACGAAGAAGAGGAAGAAAATGTAACAAACAACTTCCTTGACGATATTTCTGTTTGCATAGTTCGAACAATGAGAACTAGCTCTTGTTTACTTTATTATTTCTATTGCAGTAATTCTGGATTTCAATTCGAGATATGAATTTCATATTTATTTTATTTATAGTCAAAACAACGTTTCCATAAACATTTATAAGCGTCATTTCCTATATCAGTAAAATACTAAGATGGCGAAAGGAGGTTCATCACACAACACGTCAAAATTAAGAGCCTTAAAATGTAAGCGATGTTGACAGCTATCCTAACACAATTTAAAGTCAGAATACAGGAAATATTTCCTTTTAGAATCAATCATCCGGAGTGAAAGTAAAAAATCAGATCACGATTGTTTGAAGTTGAGCACGGAGCCCGCAGTAGGAGAACTTTTTGCAGAACTTTTCCGCGAAATTGCATTCACAAAGAACACATCTTCGCAATGGCTGACTGATTAACATCGTTGTTTTGTTCACTCATTAGTCTCCAGAGTAATCTCGATGCTAAGTTTCGGAATTATGGGCGAGAAGGGCCGCAGTCCCTGGGCTTCTCGCCATGCTGCAGCCGCCACCCCGGGGAGATTTACTCTTGCATTATCTTAAAGTTTAATCAGTCATTTTTGCTTTTAATTTAGAGCCGCTGTCTTTGGGGCGCCTTAAATTTTTTACGCGGCTGTTTATTCGGATGGGCCGCAGCGAGCAAAGGCTGTTATCTGCCGGAATTCTTTATGAACTTCTCCAAGTGCAATAAGGCGGCGCTATTTGGAAATTCAGCAGAACGCGACGGGATGTTCCAGTACAAACTCGAGCGAGATAGGATTAATTTTCAGTTCAGCCGTGATCCTACAAGGGGCGACGAAATCGACTGCCGTTCTAGTTTGAAAGTCGCGAGTTGCTCCGGGAACCGTTCCAGCTTGACGAATAAGACTGCTCGCGTTTAAATTGGGCCAACTTGTCATCGCGAAATCGCGAAAACTGGTACAGTGCTTGCAAAAGCCGAATCTTGCGGAAGACTGTGTTGATAGGAAAGATTGCTATTAGCTTTCTTCGATCTAGTGGGCTATATATGATTTTCTTTAGAATATTGAAGAACGATAAAACACCCTACATAATTTGAAGGTGTTATGGTATACTTTTTTTATAGAAGCACGGTGTAGCAGATTCATTTTCACCTAGATCTCAAGCAGCATTTGTGTGTATATGTTTGTATGAGGTATTGTTACTGTTCTTTCTAGATCAGTCTTTTGGGGAGACTGCAGTAAATTTTATAATAACGTTTTTGGAAAGCCATATGGCAACTAGCTTATGGAATTTGAAGCTGGTTGATAGAAACACATTCTCAATAGGAATTTCACTTGAAAACAATGAAAATAATGGAATCTCATGTAGAAAATATATCGGTTGAAAAAGGAGAGGAATATGATATCATTACTGCTGACGTTATTGTTCAATGGTTAGCTGATAATGTGCTTAATACTTTTCGGAAAAATAAGCAAAGTAAAAAAAGTGTACCTAACCAACGAAATTCGCATGATGCCTTTAATGAACGTAAAGAAGAAGCTATATATGAAAAATACACATCTAGATCAATAAAAGAACTTTTATAATTAAAAAAGAGCAGTGTTCTACTTATTTATTAGGGACGCGAACAAAAATCCCATGATAGAATGTATAGTCGTTTTCGGTATCGTAAAAAAAAGAAACATGAAGATAAGATTGTATATAAATCAAATTTGACATGTTAAATTAACGATCTAAAAAGAATGGCATAACATGAAAAACTAGTTTAGTTGATGACCCACAAACAGGTAATATTCGGTTCGTACTCCTCAGAACTTCTCTATTGAATCTTATAAGAAAAATTTGTGCATTTAACACTTTTCCGCCTTTTCTCTAATTTCTTTAGTTCTTGTTTCGGTTTAGTCACGTCCAAATTAAAAGTTCTGCAAGGTTTCAAAATGTATTTCCGTTTGTTTCGAATATTAGCGTCTCTCAGCTGATTTACGTTCGTCAATATTTGAATCTAAATTTAGCTTTGTTCCCCGCATGCCATGATGTAATGTGCCTTAGCGCATTCTAGAATGTCGCCGTTGCCCATTGTCTGTAATTTTATCGCCCATACAGGCCAGGACTTCCCCCAAGGTTCCAGTCAAACTGCTGATTTAGAATTACACCATAATGGGACTTTCTGTGCGGTTCACATAAGTTGAACAGAGTATGAAATTAAGTAACGCCTGCGCGTAGGCATTTTGCTTTAGGATTTCAGCCGGATTTTTCATTCAGCGTCAAGCACCGAGACCGTCCACAAGTATTGGTCGTTGTTTCAGCGGCGGGGCGGCTGCCTCGCCGGGTAGTTCGAAATTGTGAACAGCGTTGAAACCATATAGGTATCGTTCGTCAAGTCCTGTGTTAAGTCACTTGTTGATAAATGTTTAGCCGAGGGATCTGTATCGTGGAGTAGGCGCTTCCAACTACGCTTGAAGTGGATATTAAATGGAAACCTCGTTTGTGTGCTAAACTATCGTAATAAAGTCACGAGTCTCGTATCCTAACCGTACCTTTCGTACGTGCTTTATTTTTACTTTTCCTGGGGATATAATGCCGTTCAGACCTGCTTGAACATCGCCTCTATGCAGTTTCTTGTGGTTCCGTTGGAGGAAATAGCTTGGACGCAACCCGAAGTTGGTTGGACAACGTCACCAGAACAGCTGAATACCTTCAAAGGTATTGTGTCACTTTATAAGAATTGTAACTAGCGAAAATATACCGTGAAGTCATGTTCGAAGTGTCGCAGCGTTGTTGTTCATTTAAATGTTAAGATGTTGCAACAGAAATTACCGCCTTCGAGTTAATTTTGAGCATTTTTCGTCAAGATTTATTGTAAATTAGTTTCTCTGTGTAAACTTAAAATTGTTACCGTTGTGGATGTAGTCACATCGTTTGCTGTCAAGATTGCAGCCTGTGTTTAGCTTAAACGTTGCGCTATTAACCTCATTAACCATTTTCGAGTACATTTTTAACTGTAACGTCACCCACATATTTTTCTACATTAATGTGGTTCATTTTCAATTATTTGCGATTTCCATTAATATATTTATGATGTTTGAGCGTGTATTTTATGTATTTTTCTAATGTACAGGAATTCAGATAGCTGTAAGTCAAGGTAAGTTCGACTCAGCTGTTGGTGTTTTGCGCTCACTCATTGCCAAGGTAGAAGCAGAAAGGTGGGCCATTTCTTCCACTTTCTAAATGAGCTCACCTGTGTTGACCCGATTTAGTAAGTAAAGTGGTGGAGCTTAGAAATACATCTGTATCTCGTTTACCGGATTGTAGCCCTAATTTAATATCGTGAAGAACCACCCCTCACACTGCAGCTTAATCGGCAACTTTTGTTACAGCCCATCATAATGGGATTGGGGCAATCGATTCGAAAATTTACCGATTTTGTAATGTAATAAACTGACGCCTTGTCGTAAATAGAATTTCGTGTTGGAAGAATTTGACGCCCTTGTCGTAAAGTATTTGTGATGCTGCAACAATCTTCAACCATAATTACCTCTTCCAGAATTAGTCCTCGGCGCTGGATTTTATTCGTCTCCAACTGGCATCAGCCATAATGCCTCTAGAAGTTTTCGCAGCAATCGCCTTGCCCAACAGATAACCTCAAAATAGGTCCTTCCATAAAAGTAGAGCGCTCCCTATTTCAATATTTAAAAGTTACAACTAAACCAAATCCGTAATGTGCGCGGTTTCAACTTCGAAAACAAGCTCTCTCGAAAACAAACGTTTAACATTTAACAAAGCTCTTAAGAACACAGCTTGATATCTGCTTACAGCAAGTTAACCCCAAGCATTGCTTGGAGACGTCCTCCCTGTGGTGCCCAAAATTTCACAACGACCACAATGAAAATCTAACTTCGATAAGAAACCTGCAACAAGCACAAAAATCCATCTTGTGTCATGACAAAACAAAGCTTGCTTCCACATATAGAATTCTATGTACTGAACGAAGTCTATACCGGGCAAGGGAATATGAAGCCGGACTGAACAATTTAAATATCACAAACTTTCCAAATCACAATAGAAGGAAAAACTAACTCGCGCACATCAGCCATAAAACTATGGTACTGACGTTGCTTTAAGGACAATGTCACGAAATGCATCCGCCTTAATACTCAACCTCTAAAAAGAGACAACAGGAGTTTACAAAGCGACTGCACCACCAAAATGTCATCTCTTCACTACCGACGTCGTCAATACAATTTTTAGTAGGCAGTGGTGTAGATTTGTGTGACGAAGCAAGCTACATGCAGCCAAAAGGGAGTTCCAATTTATGCTGGATTAAGGAATCGCCCCACTTTAGTGCCAAAGAAAGGCGCCCATTGAAAACTCTGTAATTACCTATTTAAGTGCAAAGGACCTCCCTAGTTGCTATCACGTTACACACATAGAGGATTTTGGACACAATCGATTCGGCTGAAATCTTTTTGCAACGATTGACTTCTTGACATCTTAATCAAATGTCAGCCTATTCCGACGTTATTCATAAAACTTACATATGTGGATATTATTATTGTTCACTGCTTGTACTTTGGTCATTTGTACTGAATTAACAACGTCAGAAGTGTACAAGAAGTTTGAAAATGCAGAGAGTGCGTGTCTGCATTGCATACTGTAGCTATTTTATTCATGTCACTTTTTCAATCCTCAAAATTTTCGTCTTGAGAGAGTGATCAAATTCAGATATTGGTACGTCTTTTGCAGTTAAAGATTAAAAGTACTGAAAGATGTTGGCGCTATTGAATAAGTGCTCATCGATATTTTTCGATTTTGGCTTTTTAACCAACCTTCGAGAAAACTTATATTTTGGAAATAACTGTCTAATTATTTACTGCATGAAACGGGACTTGAACTACTTTTACCTCAGCTCATAGATACACAATGATAATCTTTAGATATACAGCCAGTGTGCATTTGTGTACTGTAAGATTGAATTTAACTTGGCATCAATGAGCGTGTACATCCGGTAGTTTCTAGGGTGTTGTTGAAAGTAAGGTTTTATGCGCGAAACGAGAAATTAATTCCTGGATATTCTCCAGAATAACAGACCACCGCCGCTCCAACGAAACGAACAACACCAAGTGCGAAGGCTCTTTTCACAAATAAAACACACACACAACACTTCAAATATAAGATAATTAACATTTATTGATTATAAATCTGTATTTTTGAATATTTAACCAAATTATCGTTAGTAAATTTATTATTAAATTCAATTTAGATAATTAACACTGTATGTTTACAAGCAGTTTATTTTAATGTTTATTGTTAAATTGTTTCATAAACTTATTTCTTAAATACTGTTAACTTTGCTCGTCTTTAATTTATTTAAAATTTTCTTTTTCCAATGTTAAAATTGTTCAATTAGTAGTTTTGTTCAGTTATTTTTTTTATATTTTCAGTCAAATCTGACATTTGTAATATTATCTTTCTTTCTTTTCACTTACGTTCTGACTTTTCTATCTTCGAGCTCAATTGATCATCGTTAACACACTGGACTTGCATCTACTGCATGGACTGCATTGCATAGTCGCCAGCAACACCTGGTAGTTATGCTAGACGCATACTACCAACATCTTCATATTTCTTACTCCAAATTTCTTATTATGACCACATTTATTTCATACAAAACACTTTTTCTTGGCACATACCAGTATTTATCTTTAATATAATTGAATTTTTATACTTTTAGCTTCATTTTAAATTCAAAATTTTACACACACAATTGTTATTGTTATTTTCTTATATTCCTCAAAACCTTGGAAATCAAATATCAAAAAAATTACAGATTCCTACTTTTCAACCATTGTGAATTTTTAGCTAAACATGTCATATTTTAGGTTAACTTGTTCTCAAATTGAGCCTGCCTACAATAATGATGCATCATTGTGCAATAATAACCCTTTTATACAACAAATATGTATGAAACAAACTTGTTTTATCCTTTCTAATAATATTTACTTTTCAGATAAAAACTGACTAATATAACAACTTAGTTCAAAATTATTGTCATCAATCAAATTGAGTTGCATTTGCAATCAGCGAATGGACAATTAGCTAGTGTTGTTTACAGTTTCACATGTAATTGAATTAATAACTCTAATTCTTTCTGACTGATTTTTGTTTGTCAAATTTGCTGAAGAAACTATGGATACTATTGTATAAAACGATTTAATGATAAAACCGCAATGCTGGACTTAAGATGTCCTTTTTATTTGTATTATAATTAAACTGCATGTTAATTATATTTTATTTAAAATGCTTTGCCATTTTAAAACCATATCAATATACGTATATGCATTAACAGCATTTTTCTTGAAATCGTCAAGAAAGCGGGCCATGTCAACACTCAGTTTGATCTTGAAAGTGTCACTTTGCAAGACTAGTCATTTTTACTTTACATTACCTAGGTGACCGGTCACCTTCACCATGAGCCTTAATTTATTTTTAAATTGTTAAAGATGTCGGGGAGAAAATACAATCCTCCAGCTTCCTTCAAGACTCTTATTTGCAAAAAGTTCTGTAAGGCCTAGCACATAATAGTATAATTATACATCAAGGTAGCGAAGCGCAGTATTATAAGACGATTCGCTAACGTGCTGTATATACTATTTTTTGCAACCCCAAACGGCTTAATACCTAAATTCCCAACAAATTTTGAAAATATTTTAACTGTCAACCTGACAATACAGCTCTTTAAAACGTCAAAATGAAAACAGTCATATTTGGCACTTAGCAATTTATTAGTTACCACGGTGAAAATTTTTTATTTTACTTTCTCTCCCATAGTGGAGAAAAACAACTTCACGACCTAAAAATATGCCAATAACGGTGCGTTCTGAGACTAGTAGCGAAAATTTTTTTAAATAGTTTTGACAGTGTTGTCACGTTGTCACTATAAGTAAGGTGAATAATTTGTTGGCGCCATATATGTAATAGTATTAAGTATTACATATATGGTTGGCGCCATGTTTTAAGCTAGCGCTGTTGAAAGCGGGCGGTGCGCTTGGCGCCCTCTCTTGGCGACGGCTGGAACCGTGGAGCGGTGCAGCTCCGTGCTACCGAAGCCAGCGCGCACTAGGTGTTACAAAGAGAGATTTTATTAAAAAAATCTGGTGTGATACACTCACACAACTTCCTTTTACAGTGATCTTATAATTAGTCAAAAATTTCATTTTTAATTTTTAAAAATTTGTCAAAAATTTTCAAAAATTACAAATTCTACAAAAACGGTACAAAATAGAGTGTTAGTTGAAGAGACAAATTTTCTCTAGAATTTTAAGGTGAATTCGAAAATGTAATAATATACCGGGTGTTTTATTTAAAATAGGAGTTAATAAATAAAATAGAAAAAAAAACAAAAGAAACCCACTTTAGAAGTATTCAACTGGAAAATCACCTATCTCACATCAATACACATTAAAAATTTAACAAAAATGTAAAGTTAAAAAAAAATCGTTAGAGCCGTTTTTGAAAAACTCGAAAAAACTGAAAAATCACAAGAGTAAACACCTACTTCCGGTTATGCGATTTTCTTCAAAAGCTTGCTGTCTCATATACATAGTACACAAAACTTATATATGAAGTTTCAACGCCATACCTCTTTCCGTTTTTGAGATATTCTGTTCACAGACAGACAGACAGACAGACATACACACAGACAGGCAGACAGACCAATGAAAAAAATATGTTTTTTGGGTTCAGGGGACTCTAAAACGTGAAGATCTGTTGAAAACTCAATTTCGAATTTTTGGGGTAAATCCAATACTTCCTTTATCGTAAAAGGAAGTAAAAATAATACATTACACAGCATGAAAGTATCTATGCTTGACTCGGAGACTTTAAAGAAGTACTCGGACGCTTCGCGTCCTCGTATTCTTCAACAAGCCTCCTCATCTGCAAAGTATCACTTTCATGCCTTGTAATGTAATATACTATACTCTGACGGTGTTTCAATGTGTTTGTAACATAGAAATGCTTGTTGGATAAAGTTTTTTGTGGAGCACGAAAGAATATTAATTAATTCGGATTCTACTATTGATCTATATTGCGTATTTAAAAATCATATGCATATTTGTTATAAATTGAGTGTCAGCAAATTGGTTTTAGTTGCAGTCGACATTGGGAGCATATAATTTCAGTTATTACAAGCACAGGTTTGGTCAACATACGGAGCATTGTCACATTGATTTTTCTTATCCACAAACTGGGATAACAAGGTAAGAGGTAATTCATTGCAAACTGAGTTAGCTGTCAATAAAAAGGGAAAATCAACTGCGGCAAAACGCCTTATGGAACTAGTTTTGTGCACTAATGTATCGAAAAAATAATCAACAACTTTAAATGGAGACATTTCATAAATGTCATACTCTGTCAGTTGTTTAAAACGTAGGAGGTTTTTGGTAATGCTTTTGATTTGAAAATAAAATGCGAAAATAGTGATTTGGTAGACTCTACTAAAGCATTATTTTCAGTGTTTTAATAGTCAAATTCAAACATCACAGTAGATAAAAATATAGAACAGTGTATGAGACGCGTTTCAATTTGAGCCCCAACGGAGGAGCTATATGCGTTATATGCCGCTGTATATTTAGTGCCACTATCCTAATAATTAGTATATTTATTATATTTTCATTTAGATGTACATAATGTATTGACAGTGGGACTCAAAAGCTGTGGAAGTATCTCTAAGGATTAATTAAGCATGTAATTTGGAGTAATAAATAATAATATCCCCTTCAGCGTTAACCGAATTAAAAACATCTTTAACATCACTGACAGCTCACATCTATTTAACATTGCGAAACAGCGATAAAATAAATGATATAGTGACTGCTGCATACTTTTTAAGTAATCTGCTTTGATCAGTCTTATTATTAATAGGCAGCAATGGGAGATACTAGTCATGAATACTTTGAAATGCATTTTTCCGCTACTGATCAGGTAAGTCAGTGATGCAGCCTTAGTAACAAAACGTGTAAGTCGGTGATTATATTTATTTGCTGCTTTCCCTTGACAACGGAACTTAAAATAAAAAAATAAAGTTCCTAGGATAATAAAATTAGAAACGCATGGTGTAGACTTAGACGTTTTGTTTATAGTTGGAAGTGTTTACGTGACATGTGACACTCACAGGTAACACGACTCACGAAAATTAATCCTGGTGACAGCTTGCAAACCAAACGATTTTTTCAAAAATCTAGGAAACTTTCGATAAGCAGCGGGAAAAATATAATAAGATAACTCGGAATGTATCGCCAATTAACATTTTCGGCAGGCAACAAGTGGCCTATCTCAAATGTTAATAGGTCCTTACCATCCTTGTTACTTAAATAGCTATTATTCATTTATTTCCTAAATGACCGTTGTGGGGTTACGTTAAAAATTGACGCCGCCACTTATGCTAGCGGAGAGGGGTTGATAACTCGACTTAAAGCTGTCTATTATTGTTCCATCAAGCTCGGCTGCCGCTATACGTGCTCGTATTCTTTGTATTGAATTTTCTTATGCTATCCTGTATATCAGAGAGGGAAATTTCCGACTTTCCCCTGTATGGATTGCTTAGAGCTGAACAGACCGTCAGGTATTCAACGAGACTATTCGCTTAAGAGGCGCGCTTTATTGCCTCGGAACAAATCTCCTTTTTAATGGCTAGTGCGTAACAAACAAGATGACAGTCGATCCATAAAGGAAGCAGTAAAGGAGCCTTTCCCTAAAAGACGTCTCGTAGGTTTCGGGGTTTTTAAACTCGCCGAAGCCGTTTGGCATCCGGCGGGCCGAACCGGAATTGCGCCTGAATATTTATGCGCCCCGCCATCTCACTCTTAGAAAAGCGATGCTCCGGGAAGTTAATTAATATTTTTGATTGCTTAGGCGTTTGATAATTAAAATGAGCCTAAAGGCACTGCAGAAACGAAAGTTAATTTCGAATCCAAACAGAAACAAAATTGGGGTCCTTTGCAATATATTGTTAATGAATATGAATACCTCCCGTGTTCGAGTTATTATGTCATAGACCGAGTGCCGGCCAATACAGCAACTCAATTATCTCGGCTCATACAGAACGTATTAGGGAAATGGTGCAAGTTTAATGCCTCCGAACCTATATCGCTATTCTGTACAAAAATTGTTTGGAATTCTCCAATTGAATTGCAGTTGACACAAAGTGCATATTTTGTTACATACTTACTAAACTTCTACTGCTGTCGTTTTTAATAATATTATGGAATAGATGAAAGGCAGTAGAAGACGAAGGCATATGAACAGGCAATTACGAAAACTTCAGAAATATAAATAAAAATACAAACATTTGAACATGGAAGATTATAATAATCAAATCAACCCATGGCACCCAAAGGAGATACTAATCAAAACCGAAGAAAAATAATCACCAACTCACCCCAGAAAGGAAATAACTTATGCTTCGAGGAAGAGAGACACAGAAAATATTCAATAAGCATCTACGAGATAACACAAGTTAAATAAGACATAAAAAAGGACCTGGGACAGCGAATTGAAGACTTCACGGTTACCTAAGTCGAATTAGAAAATCGTCGGAGTGGCTGGGTTTTTAACCCAGATTTTTTGGTTCGAAACTATATGTTCGTACGTCCGAGCCACCTATTCCTTCTAATTGGAGAATTATGAACGACGGTTAATAACTAACAAGAAAAGATTCCAAAAATGGTCAAAGATTTCTAAGAGTTATATCGGAATGACAGTGTGCAAGTGCCTGAAGTAACTAAAGCGAGCATCGAGAGAAGAAAATATCATAATTGAGATCTTTGAAGAAGGCGAGAAAGAGCTGCTGAAAGCAATGCCTGCACTGTTCAATAAGCGCCTGTTAGAAGCAACAAGTCATTCAATCTGAAACAACGCATTTAACATTCTGATACATAAGAAGAGCAATATTGTGGAACTAGGGGGGCTAAATACCAAGGTTATGACGAAGCGCCTTAGACCTAACCTCGACTTCTAGTAACCAAGATAGCAAAAGCCCCACTGAAACATGTAACTAGTACAATAAGCCACTTGCGTTTGTCTTTCTAGAGTACTAAATAAGTCATGATTAAATGTTCAAAGCGATTGCAGACTGTTGCATTGATTATTATTTGTACTGCGTGTTATTGAAAAATATACAGAAATGTAACTCATATATGACAATAGAAAGAAGTTCAAGGCTGCAAGAGAAGTTCGTCAATCTCTCCTAAACTATTTAACACTCTGTTGGAATAATGCTTAAAAGAATCAAGGTAGAAGCACTGTACATTAATATAAATATGAAAAATCTATCACACCTGCATTTCTCATATGACCTACTACTTATTTCAGATCGCACATATCATGTAACTACCATGTTCAAAAGATTTGTTTTTGCCTCACAACACATCGGTCTTAAGGTGGACGTTTCCAAAATCGATTTCATAGTAAGCTGGTCCTCTGTGGTAATATTAATGTAGCAAATAATGATGTCCAGCATATCACATCATACAGACACCTTACATTGAACATGAGATCACGTGGGCTGCCTTTGGTAGGGTGGTTATATTCGCAAATCAGATATGTCTATATGTCTAAATCGGAAATATGACACAAAAGTCGATTAACGAAATAAGAGTAGCACAGCGAACTATGGTGAGGCTGATGCTGGAAATAGATACTCTGGAATGGGGTGCCACGCAAAGAAACGCAACAGAAAATGAAAATCACAGATATTGTTGAGAAAATGTTTAATCTCAAATGGCACTAGGCTGGGCATTTAAGTGGACTAGAAGGTTAATGCAGTACAACCAAGAAAAGGCACATGCCGAAGCAGATGACATTCAACAAATCTTAACTGAACGCAAGATGTGTAAAACGTTAAGAAATAGCGGTCAATCTAGGTTGTTTGATGTATCTATTGCACTGTACCTGAGTAATTGTTAATACGGTTCGTTTTTGAGATAGTAGCGCGCTCTGTAAACGTGAGTTATTGATTAGCGGAGGGTTGTTCACGGTATTTTAACAATATGGCAGATGGCCTGGTAATTATTGTTGCCGAAGCGGGTCGCTAGCGTTGCCTTGGGCCATGAGGATTGTTATGAGATAAAAGTCATTTACAGCTATTTATTTAATTAATTGCTCTAATTTTCGTTAAAGCTGATTTTTGCCTTATCTTTATTTAAGCCTAAGTTTGCCTACAATAATACTGATCATTCAGATCGTCTACAAGCTATATTTTAATCTAAGTAAGTCGTTTAATTCAGAATTAGTGTTCAAAAGCCCCTGGAGTGCAGACTTCACATTATGCATAAAGCTTTTTGGGTTGCATATATCTAGTCCCTTCCAATTTTCGAATTGTGTTTTCCTATCAAGTTTTTGGGGACCATTTTGCCATTCGCCATGTTGCGTTGCTAAAGATGGCTGCCTCGAAAATTAACGTCTTGGAGACGTACCTTAATTGGATTATTTCGATGGCATCTCGCTTGTGAAGTTACTTTGGACATGTTTTGAATCCTTTGGAGGCTCTGGTTCAGACCCCGGGAATTGTATTTTGATAATTTCCAAGCCCAAACTTCGTTTTGGATTTCGTCTTGGCAAGCACATGTTTCCCCTTTGGCGAGTTGAAGTCGCGAACAACTACGGGTATGTTTTATTGAAGTCTATTTAGCTCGATTCTATGGCTTGTTGCCCTTTTTAGCTTTTTTCTGATTGGTGACGTACTTGTTGCTGGGCTACGTCTTTGTTTGGCGGCGTCATTTTGTTTGATGGCGTTTCGGTATCGAAGGCTCCTCCCGTGGCTGCCGGATATCTCGCCTCTTGCGAGCGCATCTACACCTGGGATTGATCGCCGAAGATGGACCCTAGCTGCCGCTTCGAGTTTGGCGAGTCCTGCGCGTACAACATAGAACGCAGGTGAATGCTTGTGAGACCTCCTTCGACAGTTACCTGGTGGTCGTTCTCTTTGCACCCTTGGCCGCCTTGCAGTTCCTCGAGCCCTTTTCTAGATTTGCTGCAGCATGGAAAAATCCTCGCACGGTTTGGTTGTTCCGTATTATAACTTTGACAACTCGAGCTTCGGGACCCATTTCATTTCGTTCTTGTGATCAGTAAATATTAGACTTATCTTCTTGTGTATTTTAAGCGAGTAACTCGCCCGTGTAAAGTGGTTGATGTAATTTTTCACTGTAAACAAATTATGGCGGTAGGTCATTCTAACCGAACGATAGTATCTCACGTCCCGTTCGAGTGTTTTTAGTATTGCTTTTGTGAGGCATTTGCATGAACCTTGCCGTGAAACATTTTCGTGCGTCACGTTTCGTTAGTGACTTAACATTCGGTTGAATAAAACCTCAGTATACGCCCCGCTTTGCAAGAAATTCAATGTAAGTTTCGCTTGCGCTATATTAGGAAGCAAGATCTTGAATCCAGGTAGGCGTTATTGCATATTAAAGCTTATGTTTATATTATCCTTGTATAGTGGGAAATTGGTCGAATTCATCTAATCAGCATTTGGTCATGTCAATAGTCAAAGTGTAATTCCCTTATGCATACGCTTTTATGAATATTTTTATTATATGCTAATATCTTGGTGGGGCTTAATTTAACGCTTTATTAATTTTGTGATATGCCGATTTACTGTGATATATATATTTCGTGATATCTGATTTGTTTTGTCGTATGATATTTTTGTGTGTATTTTAATTGTGCTTGTATTCTTTGTTTGCTGGAATTATACTGCCTTGACATCTTTGCCTGCATATCTGATTTGTGCCTTTGCCGTTACCTTTTTATTTTCAGGTTTGGTTAGTAGCGCCTTCTGTTGTGTACCTTTTGTTTAGCAAAGTGCTGGGTTACTTGCTACTCGGCGCCCATATTTTTATCTTTTAGCTAAAGCTTTTGAGTCTTTTGTTTTACCCACGACCAGCTCCGGCTGAGAAGCCGTTTGCTTTTGCTTACAGTCGCCGTAACGGTAAGAGGATGCTTCTGCGACTGTCTTTCCCTCTAAGAGAACGCACCTTGTGTGTCGTTTGGTAATCAAAAATCGAGAAGTGGGGGCATGTTGTACTGAGAATAGTTTAATTGGCGGTATATTTGGTATTGACTTAAATACCAGACGATGTCGTTTATTTAGTTTGGAGATACGATTTGCTAATTAGTTGAAAGAGTTATAATTCAAACCTGGTGCCCTTTTGACATCTAAATAAATAGCTATGAATTTATATTGCTGTATTAAATTAATTTTTCTCCCTACTCCACGACGATTTTCTATTTGAAGTTTATCTTTTGGGAAAAATTGTTTTGGATTAAATTCATAGCGGTAATTACTTACATTTGGTCTTGATACACAAAGTAAGTAAATTTTAAAATCCATTGTCCAAAAAAAGACCTGCGGTATCTCCTAACGAACGACTCAAGAAATAATAATAGTGGGCAACTCGAATATAGTGCAGTGTTTACTAATGTTCACAGAGAAAGCAAATGTTTTAATTTACACACTAAATGCCTATACATGACATGTTTCAAACCAATAACTAAGTAAATAATATAATAATAAAAGTTCTCCTTCAAATACTTGGGTGTCGAGAAAGGAATCACTTTAGAAAAAAAAGACCCCAAAGACATAGTTATCTGGGTAAATCAAGATCTATAAGAATTACGTTGATAGAAGTTTGCGAAGATGCAGTTCAACCATTATTCACCAGCGTACACTGTAAATGAGAAGACTTAGATATTTAGCAGAAAAACTCTTAAGACATGAATATAGAAATCAGAAAAACATACAGTAGTGAAACGAGCATGTTAGAAGGATGGAAAAAGGCTGACCAGCACAAGATCCAAAAGACCCAAAGCTACAAAAGACCAACAGGAAGACCTCCAAAAATGTGGAAGAACAGCAGACGTGCATCTTACATGGGGAAACCGTGAATAACCAACCACTGGCTTAAAATATGAAGAAGGTAAAGAAGTAACTGAGAAATAAAAGAAGTTATATTCTGTGAGCATTAAAATTATGATCAATATCCGCACGAATATAACAATGAAGAACACGTTGCAGCTGACGCTTCTGCTAAACGGCTGAAATATATAACGTTTTAAGATTTAGATGCAAAAAGTTATAATATATTTATCATTAGGATAGCTAGATGGTAATGATTGCTCCTAGGCAAATTTTGCTCACAGAAAATTCAAAATATTTCTAATTTGCATATCGTTATCGTATTACATTTTATTCAGATACCAGTATTTTGTCCGTTGTCTGATTTAGGTGGAAATTGCTTAATTTGCGTTCACGACGCAGTTAAGATTTCATTCAATGCTGTTCCCCCAGCAAGTTTTTTTGATAGAGGAAATCTCAAAACCATATAAAATCACGAAAATTCTGCCAGAAAGAAGAATTTGCGTCCTACTGCCTTCAGTCTAAGAACCCTCAGCCCCAAGCGTGGTTCCAGCCTGCTAAGTTGCAAATTCCGCCTCACCTAGCCAAATCTTTCTTTAGTTTAAAAAACCTATTCTCATTATGAATCGGGGCTGGCTCAGTAATATGCCTAATAACCAACAGAACCTTCCCGTAAGGTCTAGGTTACGCTGTTTCGGCGCACTAGCTATATTTTTCCAAAATTTCGGTACATAATCTACGCTTTTAAAACCCTGTGCGAACACGTAGTGTCTAGCTGACGCGGTATCAATGCACTAGCTATACTTTCCCGACTTCCTTGTGACTCGTAGAAGCCGCCTTTGTTCAATTTTAGTTATTATTTACCAATTTATTTGATGCGTAGCAATTTTTACTGTAGAATTTAGTTCAGTAAAATACACACGTTTATCGAAAACAATAACCTTCCTTTATTTTAACTTTAAAGAAATAAACAAAAATACACACGTACACATTCGTTAATATTACACAAATGCAAATACAAAATACAAATACGTGAGGCGATCGCGTTGATCTGGGACGACTGATTTCCAAAACTAGGCTACTCCAGTTTATATAACCACTGTTTGAATGGCAGGAGCCCCGTCCATTCTTCCGGATACAATAGCATTCTTCGCTCTATTGTGACAGACAAGTTTGGGATGCTACTTCCGATAATAAAATTGCATGGGCTTCTTTCATATTCAAGAATTTATGACTCTATTGTGACCAAAGGTTCTTCATTGCCTGGAATTTGGGTCACAAGGATATTTATGTAACCCTTCCTTTTGTTACTGGGTGCTCCTACGCTTGTGACATCCTTCCTGTTTTCCGAATTTATACTTTGACGTTTTTGACGAGTTAGTCCGCATTGTTTGATGGAGACACAAATCACCTTTGGTCGCACTGACTTTTACAGATCATTCGTCACTCACGTTTTAGATAGCACTGACGTTTACAAATTTGGAACTGCGCTTAATGTCAAGTTTCAGTTGATTTAGAATTGCACTTAGTGTCAAGTTTGGGTAGATTTATGACCATCCCTTGCACGACAGGCGTTTTTAAGTCAATTACCTCGGTACGCTACACAATCATCACTCGTAAGAACTCGAAATTTCGCCGTTGTAGTAGTCCAGGATACGTAGCCAGCTTTGCTAAAGGGTCCCGTATATGCATTATTCGCCTGGAAAACGAACGGAACAACCCTTCGAAACGTCCGAGAGAAAAGCTCGTATAATTGGTTACAATTCGAAAGCAATCTGCATACTTTCAGATCACGAAGGCGTAAAAATCTGCGTAATTCAGTCCTTCTGTGGTCTCGGGCTAATCAACCGGCTTCATAAATTCACACATTAATACGTAGGACACCAAGTTTGAACAAAATTAAATTGGTTGTAATTTCAACATAAAAGCGGTCATCTTGAGCCCATCAAAGTTGAGCCCGGCACCGTCACCTGCTGACAACTAGTGAAACCTTTCCAAGTCAGGTGGGCTGCAGCCAGGCCAAGCGCGAGCAACCCAAGAAATCAGTTTACAAATTTGGGTATATTAATTTCATACTTTACAGGTAAACTGCATTTGGACAATAATTTTTAAGAATTATTTTGAGTTGTAAACTTAGAATCAATAGACGTTTTATGTTGTCTGCTTTTTTTGGGTGTAACTCACGGACTTTGGCGTGCGCTACCTGGCACATTAAACGCAACGAGAAAAAGTAGAATAAGGTCACTGAAGATCAAGGGGTGTCAAAAAGCGTTTCATCAAGAACTAACGATAACTTCATCAATATGGAAGGTTGAAAAGAGAACTTAAGAGCGATGTGTACTGCTGTGGAGTGCAATGGAAGAACCAGATAATAAAGAACGAAACTGTTGCCATACCTGACATGGCAATAACGCGTAGTACTACACCAGATGCTAAAAATGTACAAAACCTGCTTAACGACTGAATGCAAGACACTGACTGTTCGGTTCAACTAAAAAGTCCTCCAATATCAAAAAAAGGTCAGAGATAAACGTATATCGGTTTCCCCGGACTGCTATAGGGGCTGTGCGCCACACTCAGCCAAGAACAGAAAGTTCGGAATGGATTAGAAAAAGAACTGTACACTCATAAAACCAATTAAAACCTGAACCAGATCAGGCGGCAACGGGAATCGAACTCATCATCTCTCTAATGCTAAGCAGACGAGGTATCTCTAATCTACAGATATGGTTTATCATCAATATGAAGAACAAAGTCATACAACAAAGACATATACTGCAATTTCTAATAAATTCTTCTTATTTTTAGGTTCTATTTATAGAGAACACTTTTTTACCTGTTCCTAGTGTGATAGGACTTAATTATAAGATTTTGTATTTTTACACTTTTTACTTCCTTTTACAATAAAGAAAGTATTGGATTCACCCCAAAAATTCGAAATTGAGTTTTCAACAGATCTTCACGTTTTAGAGTCCCCTGATCCCAAAAAACATATTTTTTTCATTGGTCTGTCTGTGTGTCTGTGAACAGAATAACTCAAAAACGAAAAGAGGTATGGCATTGAATCTTCATATAATATAAGTTTCTTGTACTATATAGATTCGACAGCAAGCTTTTCAATAAAATCGCTTAACCGGAAGTAGGTGTTTACTCTTGTGATTTTTCAGTTTTTTTCGATTTTTTCAAAAACGGCTCTAACGATTTTTTAAACTTCACATTTTTATTACATTTTTAATGTGTATTGATATAGAGAATATTGTAAGTATAGAAAAAATTTGTCTCTCCAACTAACGCTCTATTTTGTACCGTTTTTGTAGAAATTGTAATTTTTGAAAATTTTTGACAAATGCTTACAAATTTTAAATCAAATTTTTGGCTAATTATAAGATCACTGTAAAAGGAAGTTGTGTGCGTGTATCACACCAGATTTTTAACCATCTACTCCGTTAAGCACGGTATTTATATATTTCACTTTATCTATACTTTACAAATATAATGTCTCTATTTTGCGTTTATAGTCCTGGAAATACACCAAGTCAAAATTCCTTCTCTTTTTATTTATAGTAAACTGGACGCGAAAGAAAATTACTAGAAAAATAAACGTGGTCACCTGTCATTAAGCATTGACAAATTATTAGATCAAGTTTATCCTTTGCTTTTTTAAATTTCTTCCAACATGAAATGTTTTAGTGACCAATCTAAAAACTGAATTTTGAATGTAGTCTCTTACTTTGAGAGACATAATAATTATTGTCAACCTCAAGGAAAAAATGGCATGAAAATAGCAGCCGAAGCATTGAAAATTTCCGAAAGAACAATTTATCGGGTAAAGAATTCATCTATTTATTCAGATGTAGGCTATGCAGAAACAGTTTCGAAAAAAGCCAAAGAGAACAAAACTAAGGTAAATCCCACCATTTTACACTCATTACGAGAAATAATTCACAAGATGTACGTTGAAAAAGAGCACGTAACAATTAAATCGCTCCATCAACGATTTTCCGAAGAATGGCCAGATTTTCCCTGTTCACCAAGATCAGTAAATACCTGGATTCATAAAATTGGTTTCAAATTCAAGAGAAGTAGTAACAGGCAGTTTCTAGTAGAACAACCGTCTATTAGTGGCAAGCGTACGTCATTCCTCAGACAATATACAAAAGAGAAAAGTTTAAAGAATTTTAAGCCTGTATTTATTGACGAGACTTGGATTTTCAGCAAAGGTGGTAACAGAAGAACTTGACAAAACGGAATAATGGCTACTGCAAGCAAAAAAACGGGAGACGGAGTTAGATACATTATCGTTAATGCAGGAAATGAGAATGGATTTATCGAAAATGCAAGTTTGATTTTTAAAAGTAAAACCAAGAGTGGTGACTATCACGACAATATGAACACAAACAAATTTGAGAAGTGGTTTCAAATTCATCTGATACCAAGCTTGAATGATCCATCGCTAATTGTAATGGATAACGCCAGTTATCATTCTAGATGCCAAGTCCCTTGCCAAAGCTCGACAAAAAAGAAAATGATCCAATGGTTACAAATTAAGGGCATTGATTACCCACAGACGGCAATGAAATTTATGAAATATGGGATATAGTAAGTTTGAAATTACCGAAAAAAATATATCATTTAGACATTCACGCAGCACAACATGGCCACAAGGTTTTGAGATTACCGCCCTATCATTGCCATTATAATGCAATAGAAATGGTGTAGTCAGAGGCTAAACGGGTGTATGACGCAGGAATTTTACAAACTAAATCATCCCCAGAGGATGTAGTAAATGTCTGTTCTAAGGCGTTAGATGCTGTTAGTGATGAACATTGGAATAATTATGTTCGACATACAGAGTAAAGTAATCTTTTCAGCGTGGGAGACCGAAAAATATATAGATGCTTCCAATATTGAACCCGTTGTAATTACTTTAAGTTCAGAAGACAGCGATACGTCGGACGAAGGGTCAATGAGCTTTGATGAAAATGATTTTGAATAAAAATTGTTTCTTTTTTACATAATGAATATTGATTGCTGTTACTAAATTTTTAACTAAAATATAATTCTTAGAAGTTGTATTCCTGTCTAACAATTAATGCATCTCCAAAGGCATCACCTGGGGTGCGAATTATTAAATAGTAAATTGATCCAACGTTGAATTGTGAATAATTATTGACTCACCCATGTGTATTCGTTACCACGATTAACACGATTGTTGTTAAAAACTGAAATAAGAATACACTTGTAAAAAGTAACTAAAAAAACGTTACTCTTTTGTTTTTTGACTTGGTGTATTTCCAGGACTATAGAATAACTCCATTCTCGCACCCGAACGACGTCATTTGAGTGTTAGAATAAGTCGCTATGAAGTGGCGTCATTCGGGTGCTAGAATAACTCCATTTAAAGCACCTGTATAATACGAGCATGCTTGTCAACCATATTGAACCACATCACAAAAGCGGCAAATTCAAAAAATTAGTTACTTTTCAGAAAATGAAGATACCTACGTTAATGTCTATACGTTTAATAGTACTAATTCGAGGCTGAACAACCGGTCATGCTCGAAGATTTTGAAACCTGAAACACAGCAAAGACCGTAAATAGTTCATTCAAAAATGAATCAATATTTTAGGCTTACCTTATATCCAAAAAAAGTATTCCTTGGTCTTGAAATAGACTGATTTTTTAATAAAGAATATGAAAGGCAACGCATAAAAGGCAAAAACGAACACAGTTGGCAACTCAAACACAAGGTTAGAAGCTAGAACAGCGAGCATAGGTAATATAACCCGTGTGACGAGTGAACTGTTTGACGTTGTAGGGTTATGTTTTGGTTGCATCATGGCCACCAACATGTAAACGCAAAAGTACTGTGATGCAACGTTTTATGTAACTTGTGCGACATGCGTCTGCTTGTATTATAAAGGGCTCTAACTCCATTCTAGCACCCAAATGACGTCAACCTCAAAATAGTAAACATTTTTATTTTTTAATTTATAAAATGGTATAAAGCGCAAAGCGGCAAAATATAAAAAATAGTATAAAACACTCGTTGCAGAAGGTCCTCCCAGCACTCATTTATTCCTCAACTCGCCGCTACGCGGCTCGTTTCGAAATTTCAAATTCGTGCTTGAATAGATGCCTTCTGCAACTTTTATTTTAATATACTATTCAAAAATAGTGGAAATAGTTGATAGATACCTAAATGTTGTGATTCAAATTAACGATTGGACCATTTCAGAACGTCTAATATTATTTAATATTTATTGCAAAATTTCCTTAACTCTTAAACTCCCCAATATGTGCTAGTTACATAATTTCTTATCAAAGTAATACCGTGAACGCGAAACGTGCGACGTCGAGCTTAATATTCTTTAAACATGCTCGCATTCAATTCAGGATGTTGTCAAAAGGAAAAGCGCCTGGAATTAAAGTAATGTAGTGCAGCAGGTTATATTACAATTTAGGATTTTCGCTTGCCGTTCTGTAAATAGGCAAATAAAAGTTGGCGTTTTCTGATTAATCTTAATCTCTTTTGCAAGCGACATTTTTGTAAGGATTAGTTAGAAAACTTAATAAATGGCAAACACATGTGGCGAGATCTTCAATAGCATGAAACGTAAAAGCTGCTTTAAAACGCTCGTGCATGAGAGTTTCGCGAGTTAAATAAAAGAGCCTAGAAGTGTATTACAGAAAAATAAAGAATAAACCCCAAGCAATCAAAGTAGAATAACATATTCTCAAGTAATTAAAGTCAAACTATAAATTTCCAAAGCACACATACTACAGGCTATATGTTAAAATGAAGGGATCAATATAAGCGCTAAGCAGACGAAAGCAAGAATAAAATTTACAACGTATTCAGCAAACCATAGTGAAAGCGCGCAATAGATGGTGTAGCTATGTTAAATGGAAGCAAGTTGATATAATAGCTATTTATGCAACATGTCCTAAAATTGGTGTTTATGCAATAAACATGTCGAGTGCAATAACACTTTTAGCACGAGTTTGCATACAATATTTTTTCTACGACCTTAAATTTACTGTTATGAATGCATAAATGTCGATTTAACAAAGGTTAGAATTTATGACAGTTATAATTTAGGTATGTCATAATAAAGAGATGGCCTTGACGTGCAGGTGAATGTTTGTGGATCCATTACTGTCAAAGTTAGTTATCAAAGGTAATTATAATAGTACACATTTGACTTTATTCATTACATAACGCTTTAATTATTTAAAAAACACTTTACCTCGAACGCAAGAAGTAACTAGAATAACTTTACAACCTCACTTGTAGTTCGAAATTGTAGTTCTATTACATCACTTCACTTTATAACACATGTGCTAAAAGTCAACAGCTGATCTCATTTTAAACACGCTAAATTATAAAACGCCAATTTTAGTGATAAAAGCTAGCGCTAAAAGGCCTACTTTTAGTGGTGGTCGTAGAAAAAATTATTTACCGGTGGTACCCTGAAATGGATATAAAGGAAAGTATCACACTAGATAGGAATAATAATATTCAAGAAGCAAATAATCGCTTTGAAAATAGTATATTGTAATACAAGTGTGGAAAGAATACGCCATTGGAAAACGCATGTGAAACCTGGAAGACGAGTGCTCACTCATATAAGTTTTCCAATTGTCTTTCCATACCTGTGTTACATACTATTTTTCCCATTTATGTTCTGCAAGAAATAAAATGTTTAAATTTTGACCTACGTGATACTAAAGTGCAGAAATTGTTCACATTAGAGAACAGAAGGTGGTCATTTTCTATAGGCAAATGCGTGCGGAAAGTGAATACTTTCTACACCAAAGTAGGAAATAGTATATTACAGCCCGAGATGGGAAGTGTTTTATTACTGTCGAGAGATTAGTTAGCTGATTGAGACGCGAAGCGTCGAAATCAGCTATTATCTCGAGACTAAGGAAGATAATCTGGATGAGGATGAAGATGAACACCTATTGGAAGATGTTTGGACAACGACTAAGAAAACGACAACTATTGAAAACATTTAAGTAGAAAACAAAATATGTCAGAATCATATATAGTCGTGTTCATTAAAGTGTTGTGCAGCATTTGTGCTTTGTGAATATAAATTCAATACAAAATGTCCAATTATTTTGAAAGTATACATCTAGGTCTACCTAATTAATTATACAGTGTTAGCCTTTGTTGAGTAATAACACAGCCACCAATAAAGTTACAACTGTCGCTGTACAACACCCTTTTGAACACTACTGTACTTCCGAAGTTACACAGTCGCAAAATGAAGATACGATGCAAAGAAGTGGGGAGGACGATGCTGACTATATAATTTCTTGTGAAAGTCTACAGCGGTTGGAAAATATCGTTACATATAAAATACGTCTCATGTTATGAGTGTATCAGGAAAAACTCCTGCAAGAAATATTGTTTATCTACCACAAATTACTTTAGAGTTGAAAGTCGACATTTTACAGTTAGAATTGGATTTTTAAATTAAGATTAACATTTTGAGTTAAGAGTTAAGAGTCAAGACTTTGAGTTAAGACTTAAAAGTCAAGACTTTGAACTTAAATTAGAAACTCTGAGATTAGACATTTAGCCTACATTTATAGCTTGAAGTGGGAACGTGGAGATGAAATAAACAATTCCAGTTAGAATTTAAAAACATCAACAATTATGGACTTCACATTGTAAATTTCGAGATCAAAACAGTGATTTCGTAATTAAGGTAAACATTTGCGGCTTATGCAGAAATTTCAACAGTAAATAATAAATTTAGATTAATGTCAGTTTGGCTGAAGGTCAAACTTTTACAGTTAAAATCGACTTTCCCGAGTTAGTGCGTTTAACAATTGAGTTTCAACTGAAAATTCTGTAAGGAGAGATAAAAATTTGCAGATTAAAAGCGAAATAACGAGACTGAAGTCGAAATATTGAGGTGTACAAGAAATTTCCAGATTAAGTTTGAAATTTCTCAATGTAATTACGCCTTACGTAATTCAAAAATTCACTTCACATTGGAAATTTCGAGATTTATGCAGATAACTTCTACTGAAAGTAGAAATTTCTAGTTTGCACTTAGTAAACATTTTGATCATCTGGAAAGATTTTAGATTAATGACATAACTTTCTAGTTGAACATTTTACAGATTGACATAACAATTGGATTTTCTAATTAAGGTAAGCATTTTGACTTAAGACTTTGAGATTAAACTAGAAATACTGAGATTGGACAAACATCGCATTTGCAGGTTAAAGACGACATTTCGAGAATGAAGCCGAATTGTGGAGACGGAAAGAAAATGTCCACTTCGTATTTGAGTTTGCAATGTAATTAAACGTCGCATAATCCAATTATGGAAATTACATTAGAAATTTTGAGATTAAAACATAGATTTGGTAGTTAAAGTAACCATTTGTATTTTATACAGAAACCAACAAGAAAGAATGAATTAATGGACAAAATTTGCAGATTAAATCCATCATTTCGAGATTGAAGTCGGAATGTGGAGATGGAAGGAAAATTTCAAGGTTGCAATTTACAATTCTCCAATGTAATTAAGTATCGCATAATTCAATTATAAACTTTACTTTGGAAATTTTTATATTAAAACTGAGATTTCGTAGAAAGTAGACATTTATGGTTTATTCAGAATTTACAACAGTAAATATAGAACTTAGATTAGTGCCATATCGAGTTGAAAGTCCAAATTTCACAGATAAAAGCGACATTCTGTAGTGGAATGTGCCTAATAATTCTTAGCTTGACTTTAAAATTTCGGGTTTTTATTGAAAAGTCTGAACTTAGAGACAGCATTTCCAGATTAAAGACGAAATGATGAGACTGAAGTCGAAATATTGAGGTGGAGGGAAAATGTCTAGCTTAAGTTTAAAACTTACCAATGTAATTCAACATTACATAATTCAATTACCGACTCCACATTGGCAATTTCGTAATAAAAGCAGACATTTTGTAGTTAAAGCGGTAATTTGTGGTTTATACCTAGTGAACATCTCGAAGATAAGGAAATAATTTAGATTAAGGACACAACTTTTGAATTGAAAGCCTTCAGTTACAACTAAATTTTCTAATGAAAATAATCATTTGGAGTTAAAAGTAAGAAAGTTACAATATTGACATTAAACAAGAAATTCTGATATTGGACAAACACAATGTTTGCAGATTAAAGACGACATTTGGAGTAGTCGTAGTGTGGAAATGAAAGAAACATGTTCAGTTCGAATTTGGATTTTTGCAATCTAATTAAGCATCGCATAATTAAATTATGGAATTTGCATTGGAAATTTCGGGATTGAAACAGACACTTCGTAGATAGAGCAAACATTTATGGTTTATACACCAATTCCAAAAGTAAATAACGAATTTAGAATAATACCATATCCAAATTCCACAGTTAAAATCCACATTGCCAAGTTGGTGTACCTAATCATTCTGAAATTAAAAATAACATTTCCAGGTTAAAGGCAAAATAACGACACCGTAAAAATATTAGGTGAACGGGAGATTGACAGTATTATATTGAAATTCGCCAATGTCATTACGCAAGACATAATCAAATTATCAACTTTACATTGGCAATTTCAATATAAAAAGAGCAACTTTGTAGTTAAAGTTTGTAGTTTATAACAATTGCGACGATAAAGAAACAATTTAGATTAATGATATAAATTTCGAGTAAGGCATCCACATTTCACAATTGCAAATGAATTTTATGATTAAGGTGAACATTTGAACTTTAATGTTTCAATTTCCAGTTTAACTTTCAAATTTACTAGTGTAGTTAAGCATCGCATAATTCAATTATGAACTTTATATTAGAAGATTCCAGATTAGAACCGAGTTTTAAAGCATACATCACTAGTTTATACCGCAATTTCACCAGTAAAGAGAGAATATAGATTAAAGCTATATAGAGTTGAAAGTCCTAATTCTACATTTAAAATCGACATTGTCTGGTTATCACATCTAATCATTCTGAGCTTAATATTAAAATTTCGAGTTTCAGCTGAAAATTCTGAAATTAGAGACATTTCCAGATTAAAGGCGAAATAACTCAAGTCGAAATAATGAGGTAAACAAACATTTAAAGTTTTAGATTAAATTTAGTCAACCTAATTCCTAATTAAACATTCCATAATTCTATTATCGACTTTACATTGGCAATTTCGAAATAAATTAGACAATTTGTAGTTAAAGTAGGAGTTTGTGGTATATACTGACAATTTTGGTGATAGGGAAAGCATGTAGATTAATGACATATATTTCGAGTTTAAAATCCATATTTCGTAGTGGCAAGGGATTTTATCATTAAGGTGAACATTTGAACTTTAAATTTAATTGCCACATAATTCAATTATGTACTAAACATTGGACATTTTGAGATTAAAACAGATGCTTCTTAGTTAAAGTAAACATTTGTAGTTTTTAAAGAAATGTCAACATTTCACATTAAAATTTTGACTGTCAGCTAAAGATTCTTAAATTAAAAATAAAATTTGTCGATTGCAAACGAAATAATGGGATTGAAGTCAAAATATTGAGGTGAACAGAATATGTATAAGTGTTGTTTTAAATGTAATTTTTCCAATATAACTAAGTATTGCATAATTCAATTATTCTCTTTACATTGGCAATTTTGAGATAAATCAGACAACTGTAGTTAAATTATATTTTTAAATTTATTATGACAACTTCGACGTCAACGTAAGAATCTAGAATAACATCAATTTCGAGTTAAAGGTTCACATTTCACGGTTACATTTGGATTTCGTAATTAAGCTAAAATTTGAAATTTTGTAGTTTATAATGACAATTTCGGCTATAGGAAAATAATTTAGATTAATAGTATAAATTTCGAGTTCAACAACCACATTTAATGGTTATAAATAGATTCTATAGTGATAACAGATACAATTTTGAGATTAAATTGGTAGTTCGAAGATTAATCAGAGACAACATTTCCGAACCAGAGCTGAAGTTTTGAGTTTGAAATAGGAATGTGAAGATGGAAAGAACATGTTCAGTTCGCATTTGGATTACTTCAGTGTAATTAAGCATCAGGTAATTAAATTATCGGCTTCACATAGGAAATTTAAAACAGATTTCGTAGTTAAAGTAGATATTTTGGTTTATACTGGAATTTCAACAATAAAAAAAAATTTAGATTAATGGCATATTGAGTCGAAAGTCCAAAATTTAATTTAAAATCGATATTCTCTAGTTAGGGTACCTAATAATTCTAAGTTTAACATTAAAGTTTCGAGTTTCAGCTGAAAATCCTGGAATTAGAGAAAATATGTCCACATTAGAGGCGAAATAACCACACTGAAGTCGACATAATCAAAGAAACGGAAAAGTTACAGTTTTAAATTGAATTTTCTCAAAGTAACTACTAACTAAGCATTACATAATTCATTTATCAACATTACATTCTCAATTTCTACATAAATTGGATGTTTTGTTGTAAAAGTAGAAAGTTGTGGTTTATACCATGTTTCGATGATGAAAAAAGAATTTAGATAATGACATACATTTCGAGTTAATATGTTAACATTTTGAAATAAAATTGGAAATTCTGATAATAGAGATAACATTTTTAAATAAAGGCGAAATTTCGAGATTGAAGTCGGACTGTGGAGATGTAAAATAACTTTTCAATTGGAATTTAACAATTTGCAATGTAATTAAGTTTCGCATAATTCAATTGTGGACTTTGCATTGAACATTTTTAGATTAGAACTGAGATTTTGGAGTTATACTAAACATTTGTGGTTAATAAAGAAATTTTAGAAGTAAAGAAATAATTTATAATAATGCCATTTCGAGTCGAAATATTAAGGTGAACCAAAAATTTATAGTTTTCGACTTACTTTTTTCAATATAATTACGAATTAAGCGTTACATATTTCAATTAACGACTCACAATAGCTATTCCGGGATAAATAAGACATTTTGTGGTTAAAGTAGAGCGTTGGGGCTTACTACGATAATTCTGACGATAGGGAAAGAATTTAACCTAATTTCATAGGAAGGAAATTTAATTTCACAGCGGCAGATAGATCTTATAGTTATGGCGAAACATTTCAACTTTAAATTTAACATTTTGAGATTAAATTAGAGATTTTGAGAAAATGTATAATTTTAGAAGAAATTATTTCAATTTAATGATCAATTTTATGATCAAGGTAAACATTTAGATTTTAAAGTTAACATTTTGAGAGTGAATTTGAAGTTCTAAGATTAGTAAAAGCAACATTTCGAGGTTAGAGCAGAAATATAGAGATTGAAGTTAGAATGTTGAGATGGAAGAAGAATTTTCAGTTTGAATTTAAAATTTTGCAATGTAATTAGGTATTGCATAGTTGAATTATTGACATTACTTTGGAAATCTCAATTTTAAAGTATATGTTTTAGTTTATTTGGAATTCTAACGATGAAGAAAAAAATTAGATTAATGCCATATTGAGTTGAATGTCTAAACTTCACAACTAAAATTAAATATGGTAATTAAGATATACATTTCAAGTCTAACGTTAAAATTTATAGTTTAAACTAAAAATACTAATAGTAATACCAATATCCTCAGGTTAACGTTAAAATTTATCCATTGAAGTCGAAATGCTGAATTAAAAAGGACGTTTTTAGTATACATTTTAACTTTGACAATACAGTTTAACCTTACATGATTCGGTTATGGGCTTTACTTTGGAGATTTCGAGATTAAAACCTAGATTTCAGTTCACGCTGAAATTCTCTTCTTAAAGAGAGAAAAATTAGATTCATGTCATTTCACAGAAAAAAATGAATATTCTAATTAAGGTAAACATTTTAAGTTTACCCTTAAACTTTGAGTATAAACTAGAAATTCTGAGAGTAAAGCCGATCTTCAGATTAAAGTTGAAGTATTTCCATTAAAGTCAAAGTGCTGTACTAAAAAAAAACGTTTTTTCAAATCTAACAACTTCAATTTAACATAACTCAATTATCGACTTTACATTTGAAATTTTGAGATAAAAGGAGACATTTCGTAGTTATGTAGACATTTTTAGCTTATAATTAAAATAAAGAAGGACTTTAGATTCAATTCTAAAGGTCACAGTTAAAATCGACATTTTCTAATTAATATAATCATTTTGAGTCTAAGCTTAACTTTCTAAAATTGGAGTTAAGAAACCTTTAACTCGAAAATTCCAGATTAGAAATTTTAGCAGCTGAACGCTCTACTACGCAATAGCACTATAATAAACTCATGATAATTTTGCACAATTTCAATATAAGCAGGACAGCCAGCTGTGCATACCCAAAACAGTTTTGTAACCAATAGCGTTCAACTGGCCAATTAACAGTAAAATGATAAAAGCCAAATGCGGGAATCACCAACTTGATTGTTCAACAGTTCGCGAATTGGAAGATTTCTCGGTGATATGGTAATCGCAACTTAAATTAAAGAAAAATATCTGAAAATTAAATTTACTAGACGCAGACTCTTCGATAAGCTATAAGCTGTTACATAAAGGAAAAAGTCATAATAATAACAATAATATAAGAGAGCAGTTTCTTGTACTGAAATAAAATATATCTAGAGTATGTAAAAACAAGGTACGTACGTACTAGCCTTGCTACGTGCGCACACTGCGTTCACAGCATAACCTAAGTAACTTATAATTTCAAATGTAGGTTTAACGCGCAAATAAAAAAATTAAAATACGTAGGAAATACACAGATATATTACTATTGCAATAATATATAAATGGTAAAATAGACAAAGCAACAACATTTTAATATCGTCAAATCATACATTTTTTGGCGCCGATAGATTTTTCAATTGTAGCAAATGTATTTAGTTAGAATCTCTCTTTGAATCCAGCGTCGGTCACGGAAACTGATCTGGCGCTAACGTCGCCTAGTTGCTGGATAGCACGATAGCAACGTAGACAAATTGTGCAGATTACGAGAGCGAAATCAAAGCTGAGCCTTAATCGTTACCAATTCCATAAATTGAAAAATATTCATACCAAAGTCCACAATGAGATCCAAAATGCACCCAAAACAAAAAGAAAAAACCTTTAATAGAAATTTCCGAAAATCTAGAAAATTCTAGAACGTTTAGAAAAACTAGAATAAGAAAGACGCCATTAACGTATAAAGTACCTTTAGAAAAACTACTTACTTCAGGTGGAAAACGGCTTAGTTCTCCAATCTTTAGAGAAGGCGTTGATTTATCGAAAACCATCTAAAATGCAATTTAAATGTGTAAAGCCAAATTACGAACATATGCGCTCACGGTACGACTTATCCAAAAATCGCCATCTTCATAGAAATCCACCTACATGGTGTTTCTCCTACATTTCATTTGCTTAGACAAAAGATACGAATTGGAAATAATAGCGAAGATACAGCGATCATCAAATTACAAATTCGCCGTAAACGGCCAGACGCGTAGTCGCGAAGATTTGTATGATTTATTTTTGAGACTCCAGCCCGAAGTTCTTTAATTAGGCACAAAAACCTGATTAGCTGTTTCACCACCATAATGGGACCAAATATTACTAGAATATCCAACTGTAGATGACAATACGGTAAATTTGCAAAATAGAGCAGGAAATACGCCAAACCCCAACAGAACACGTCTGATCAACCAAAACTGAACAAGATATCACTCGCCTATACGACTAAATACGCCAAACACTGCATTAGCGGGAATGAACTTGCAATAAATTCACACACGTGGAACAAGAGACACTGCTTATTGCAATGTGCAGGTGTCCACACTTGATAAATACAACAAATTAACATTTCGTTTAAAAACAGGTAAGTATGTAAATTACCAGAGCTATTTAAACGAAATAACACTTTCAGAGAGGCTTAAAAAATAAGAGACATATTACTCGTGAAGGAGGAAAAGAGAGGAGTCATATGACAGATGACTGCATCTACAAACTAACGTTAACGGTGACAGCAAAATCACCTGTATCCTGTTAAATTCCCATGGTCATTAAATAGATTTTAAAAGAGACTAAGGTGAGTTAGATCGCTAGGGCTAACGTAGTAGATACGGAAAAATATTGCGTCAAAATGAACGTAACAAAATGTTGAGATGGATTTTTAGTTTATATTTGAAATTTAGCACTGTAATTAACCATTAAATAACTCAATTATCGACATTCTACTGGAAATTTTAAGATTATAATAGATATTTCCTAGTTAAAGTAGAAACTTTGGCTTATACATAAAATTTTACTAATAAAGAAATACCCTACATTTAAAAGAGTCAAAATGTCATAAACAAAATTGATATTTTCAAATTAAGATAAACATGTTGAGTTGAAAGTTGAAGTTCTGAATTTCCAGTTTCGAAATATTGCAATGCAGGAAATCGCTAACTACAGAATTCAACTCGAAATGTAATTAAAGTAGAAATTTATAGGTTATTAAAGCCGAAATTCTGAATTTAGAAGCAAAATTTCATGAGTAAACTAGAAATTTTGAAATAAAAACTTCAGTTTAAGTTTCTACACTTTCCAATTAAATTCAATATGGCATGAAAAAGTTACTCCTAATTGGTCATAGGTTTCGGTTACTCCGGCTGCAGTGCTCACTTGGTCAACAATACCTACAAAGTATACAGGTTACAATTTCAATTCAAAAAATGTAACCAGTATTTTGCTAAGTAATAATTATTCAGGCTGGTCTTGTTATTGTTTCCCCTAGTACCTATCCTCCAGATATTAAACTGGAACTGGTCCTTCCTTATCGGTAAATTTAATATCCGAGCGACTGTTTTCTAGTCATAACCGGCTTGTATATATTTACTTTGGAAGCAAACAAGGTATTCATATCGCAAATAATAAAACAATATCCTTCTCATGTGTGCTCCAAGAGCGATACATTATAGAAGCGTAGGCGGCGGGTATATGGGAAACGTATTCATGGCATCGAAAAATTTCGCTGTAAATGTTTGACGTATGTTTTATTCAGCTCTGCAAACATAAGTGAGCATACGCGCGTATTCCTAGATAGGGTGCACGCGGCCCCTGGAACCGCCACTGTTTACTCAGATCGACCGTGTTGAACACGGAGCATGGAAGCGGATGTTCTTATTTTGTCGTGTTTATATATGCATAAATCACGGAGATCCTCCTCGCATTTTTTCCCGCCGACGGCATGTACAGGGTGTCCAATTATTGATGAGATTAATCCTTTATTACAGATGTGCTATCTCCTCGCCCTCTATCCTCTATGATCCGATGTAAATAAATAACTTATTAAAAATTCCATAGATGCCGTTGTCGTTACAGATATGTTTCTATAGCAGATTGACAAAGCCTATAGACCATGGGCGTAGCCAGGGAGGGGCAGGGGTGGGCAGTTGCCCACCCCTAAACATTTACCTATAAAGAGCAATCATGTGTCCGTTCTGTTCCTGGAAAAAAAAAATGCAAAAATCTGCCATGTCACTTGAAAACTACAAAATACACAGGTATTTTATGTAATTTTAAAAATCACGCGAAACTGTTGTACGTTCCCTGGAAAGATAACGAATAATGCCAGAAGACCGTTTTAGTGGACTATGGCTGCCAAATATACACAAAAAATTTATTGGAAAAAAGTAAGGAGCTAGATGCTAGAAGGTGAGGTCATAAAACGATCTGTAGCAGATTTGCGAAAACTGATAATAATCTAACTTATATTATTTTTAATTTGCAAAAAATTAAATAAAACTATAATAATAGTAGATAATAGTATATATAAATGTTTGCCCCTCTCTAACTGGAATCCTGGCTACACCCTTGCTATCGACAGTCAATAATACAAGGTATACATGCCATGACTTAAGAAGGAATTCTTTTATCAAGGTGACGCCACAACTCCGATAGGAGCTTTTTTAGAGATCTTGAAGAACTAGCTTTAACTCCCTCCGTCATACTGCTTTCAAAAAGCCGTGCAAACAATTTTTTAGCTCTAATAACAACAAGGATTTCTATATAATCCCACCAGAACTAAGACATCCTGTACCCACCCGCAAAGGTCCCACACCTTCTGCAATAATTCTTAATGCCGGCGAGGCGCAGCGGCGGCCGAGAGGCATCAAAGTGCCGCCGCCGCAACAACAAAGTTATCAATTTGAAACAGGCGTCGGTGAAATGTATAAATCTGCGTTTGAACTGATTTAAACCTAGCGGCGTCTGAAGGGGTGTGAAAGAGTTCGCTGGCAACACTGCAGGATATTCCCCACGGCGATCCGTCACTGCTGCCAACTCCAGGGACTAGTTAGAAACTTTTCTATTTAAGCTTTCTAATAGCTCCAAGTGAGGACATCGCTCACGGCCATGTGCGAAACTTTGCCCGGATGTTAAATAAAACAGGCCCTCTGATGCAATAAGCTAGATCCCACTTAAATATTAACATGAATGCGCCGCAAATTCGGAGATCAAAGCGGCCGGATCAAATTTGCAGAAAGTCGTTTAACCTATGGAATTGGGGCGGTTTTAATCTGAATTAGAAATTAGCGCCAAGGTCGCGTTGGCTGCTGAAAACTGGGATGTAGAAGAGGAAATTATCTTCCTGACGAATAAGAACCAAGACAGCCTTGTTTACCAATGTATGTTGCAGAGGAGACAACTAAAGTAGCTTCAGCCGACTGAGATGTCTTTACAGGACGGCATCAAGTAAGCTGAGCTTTAGATACTGTACTGGATATTTATCAACAGTAATATCCCAAGTGCATTAAAATAACCGATTACATTTTGACGTTTTCTGTCTGAATGTTGTGCTAAGAAATATGTTAAGTAAATTTGCCGCTCAGCACGAGGGATTTTGTGGCGGAAAATATACGAGATATATATCTTCAGAGCAAAACATTTTGACAGAAAATCGTCAAAATTTATTCAGGCTAGTTTACATGCACGCGGGATGTTCGGCGTGATTATTTCCTGAATAAATAGATAAAATTCAGTTGGTGAAGCACCTTTAATAATCATATTACAATTATGCACAAGCGATTAAATGTTGACACATAAAAAAATTATTTAACCGCAGTTACATTTTTACATTTGAATTTGTGTTATTATTAAACTGACAGAAACCATAGTGATTACGCATTACGACTAAGCGAGTGAGAGTACATGCACGTGTAAAATTTCGCTCTAATAAACAGTCAAAATTATAGCTTAGGTAAATTTGATTTTAATTAGTTGTGTTGAAGTACAGTATGCCTCCTTTGAGTAATTGTGCAATTTGTGATAAAACATTAAACCCAGATAAGGAAATTAGCTGTGATATTTGCAAATATCCAATTCATTCGATTTGTTCGGGTCTTTCACGCAGTGAAATACAATGTTTGAGCAGCAAGGACAGGCGAATTACTTATCATTGTAACAAATGTTTATCTCAAAAGTCTGAGGTGAGTGAACTTAGACAACTTATTATTGATTTAAAATCTGAAGTTTCTGAATTAAAAAGTCAAATTGCAAACCGTGATCAGATTCAAACTTGTAAAACCAAACCAGAAGATATCATTCAAGAGATATATGAGCGTCAGCGACGAGCCCAAAATGTTATGTTGTTTAATGTGGAGGAAAGTCAATCTGTTGACGATAATGCTCGCATTGTAGATGATCTTAAGAAAGTTAAGGATATGTTTACGGATGTTCCCAATGTTTCAACTGATAACATAAAAATATTTCGTTTGGGCCGCAACCTTGTACAAGGACAACCTCGTCCGTTGAAAGTTATTTTAAAAACTCCTGCTGAAGTGGCTCTTGTTCTTCGTGATAAGCAAAAAAATAGAAGAAAACATCCTACTATTTTTGTGAGTGCTGATGAAACGTTTATGCAACGAAACTTTATAAAAGAATTACGCTTGGAACTTCAACAACGCATATCTTCAGGTGAGAAAGACTTAACTATTCGTTATTTTCGTGGAGTGCCTAAAATAGTACCAGCAAAAAACTGAATGCTTTTCATCGTCCTACTGCAAACCAGTTGTCTGTATATTACCAAAATGTACGTGGTGTTCGGACCAAATTAAATACGTTGCGGAGTGCTATAGATTGCTTGTGTGTCAATTATGATGTAATTGTTCTTACTGAGACTTGGCTACATGATGGTATTATGGACAATGAACTTGGTTTTAATAATTATGTTGTCTATAGATATGACCGTAATCTGCTTAACAGTGTTTACAGTCTTGAAGGTGGAGTACTTGTTGCTGTAAAAAATGAGTTCTTTAGTCGTATTTTAACCACTTCGATTAACTTTATTGAGCAATTATTTATTGAGGCCCGATCAGATGAGCTTTTTTATTGGAGCTGTGTATATTCCTCCTAAATCTTCCATTATTCCTTATGTTGAACACTGTAGTACTGTTGAAGAAATTATGGCGAATAATGGAGGTACACCAATCTACTTATTTGGTGATTACAACTTGCCGAATAGTTTATGGACTAATGATGACCTTGGAGTACAATGTGAAAATGTTGATGCAGCTACTTCGACAGACAAAGAAGCGTCTTTAGCTTTAAGTGATACGTTTGGTTATTTAAATCTTTATCAATTGAATAACGTTAAAAATGTGCTCGGAAAGACATTAGATCTCGTTTTTGCTAGCTCGCCGCAACTAGAGATTTCTCTTGCTACTGATTGTCTCCTTGATTGTGACAAATATCATCCTGCTTTGCATGTAGATTATTAATTTAAAAACTTCTCCTTTGTTAAATTATTGTGAATATGCATACGATTTTAAGAATGCTGATTACAGCAACATCTGCCGGTATTTAGGTGATATAGATTGGGATTTATGTTTAGATGGTCTGGAGTTAGATGAAGCTGTTAATGCATTTTATAATCACTTGTATAATGTTATAAATCTGTTAGTTCCTTTGCGTAAATTATGTAGATCTACTTTTCCGTGTTGGTTTAGTAGTGAACTTAAACATTTAATTAATGCCAAAAAAGAAGCCCACAAGAAATATAAAGCCAACTAATTCATTTAATGACTACATGTCATTTTCAGAAATACGTAAGCGTTGTAAAAATCTAGCGGATGAATGTTTTAGGAATTACATTAATAGAGTTGAGAATTCAATTCCTGGTAATATAAAATCTTTTTGGAATTTTGTTAATTCAAATAAAAAAGATCATGGTCTACCTAGTATGATGCATCTGGATGACAATTATGCTAATAATGAGACTGATATTGCGAACTTATTTGCCAATAATTTTGCAGCAGTTTATACAACTAATGAAGTTCATGTGCCTATTTCAATAATTAGTTTAATACCAAAAATTTTTGAAAGTATTGTTGCGGATAAATTAACACAAATGTTTAAGAACATCATTATTGATGAACAACATGGATTTACTGAGGGTAGATCAACTTGCACTAATTTATTGTTATATCAGCATTTCATAGTGAACGTTTTGGAGAAAGGCTGTCAGGTAGATGCCGTTTATACGGACTTCTCCAAAGCGTTCGACAGGGTTAATCTGCAAATACTGGTTGCTAAGTTAAAAGCCTATGGCATTACTGGTTCCTTACTCAGATGGATTGGTAGTTACTTAATGAGTAGAAAGCAAATGGTAAAAATTCAAAACTATGTTTCATATGAAATTGATGTGACATCTGGTGTACCTCAAGGGTCTCACTTGGGTCCCATTCTTTTTAATATCTTTATAAATGATATAACTAACATTTCGTGACTGTCATTTTTTGCTATTTGCTGATGACTTGAAAGTATTTATAAAAGTTGAATCACTGTCTGACACACGTAATTTACAATATGTACTTGATCGTTTGCTTATATGGTGCAACAACAATGTCATTGACTTAAACATATCTAAGTGTTATGTTATGCGTTTTTTTAGATGTAGGAATCCAGTTTTGTATGATTATCATTTAGGTGCAAACCCTCTAAAATCTGTTACTAGCGTTAAGGATTTGGGTGTTATCTTTGATACCACGCTTAGTTTTAGTTTGCATATTGGCAGTATTGTTAATAAGGCTTTCAAGATGCTGGGATTTTTGAAAAGATCGTCAACGAACTTTACTAATGTTAATACAATAAAATTATTATATTGTTCTTTAGTTCGAAGTCACTTAGAATATTGCTCTCCTGTGTGGAATCCTTATTATAAAGTGTATTCTAATAGAATAGAATTAGTGCAGAGAAAGTTTTTAAGATTAGTAGCGTTTAAAATAGGTATCATTGTTAATAGTAACGATTTTTCATACTCGCATATGGAAGATTTTCTCCATTTAGAAACTCTTGAAGTGCGCAGGACTTGTTCTGCTTTATGTTTTTCTGTTTAAATTATTAAATGGTTATATAAATTGCCCTAAGTTGTTATCTCAAATTTATTTTCACATTCCTCCTAGAAATATGAGAAATTCTATTCTTTTTCATATACCTATTCATAGAACCACTTATGGACAATACTCTCCTATTTCCAGGATATGTCATAGCGCTAATAATGTCTGTAATAGCATAAATTTCTTTGGTGTAACAATAAATATATTTAAAACTTCACTTAGGGTAATCTTGCAATAATATTTTATGTATGCAGAGAAGTTTTAATTTTTAAGTTTTAGTTCTTCTGTTATTAGGGTGCTTTGTACTATTACTAGATTTGTTTGTCTTGCATTAATATTTTGTGTATGCAGAGAATTTTTTGTTTTTAGTTTATTGTGTTATTAGGGTGCTTTATACTATTACTCGTTTTGTTTTTATGTATTAATTCAATTGGGGTTTCCCGTTAATAAATAAATAAATAAATAAATAAATAATGGGTATGAAGGCAATAATCAACTATAACTTTTCTCTGCTGTCTGCGTTAAAATAAATCTGAGAATGGAACTGAAATCGTTCAATGTTTAAGAATCATTCATGTTGCAGCATAGTATGAAAGGTGTAACACTGCAGCAACTACTGCCAATCAACGCTAACTCAAACAACAATCGGTGATGCAAATGCAGGTGCAGTGTCAGTAACAGCATTTACATGAATTATTTAGATGATTTCTGAGGCTTTCACGACCATTGTCATTAAGTAACAAACGACTTCCGGGATTGGACCGTGTCATGATTGAGATCGAAGAACTCAACGTTTCGCGCACTTTCGTAAGAGACTTCATCAGGAGGAAAAAGCAAAAGAGCACGGTAACTCAACGTGTTAACCACGCCAGAGGCAAAACTCTTTGCAAGAGAAGGGATAGAAGAGGCGAAACTCGACTAACTAACGAAAGGGAAAAGGCGCGAATTTATAGGCAAACGCCATCGCGGTTCAGCAAATGCCGTCGCGGTTCAGTGGCGGTGGACGGGGCTTAGAAATTAGCATTTTCCACATAGAAGGAAGGGGAAAGCCTTCGTCCCGATTGAGATTATTAGGGTGTTTGTAAATCTCAATGGCTTCGCGAATCTTTCTGCTAAAGAAGAATGAGGATTTGCAGATGATGGGAGTTTCATCAAAAAGGATCTTATGACCAGTACCGCGTTGGTGTTCGGCGATGGCTGATGATGAAACGAGACCCGACTTGAGACAGCGCTGGTACTCAGAGATGCGAGTTTTCACTGAAAGACCTGTTTCACCAATGTATACAGCATTACAAGAGCAAGGGAATCTATAAATACCTTAGATGACACAGTGTTTAATTTATCTTTAGATGAAGGAAAAACCTGTGAGATTTTTCTCGGAGGTTTGAGTACTGTTTTAATGTTTTATTTTCGAAGAAACTTTTCTATGCGGTCGGTGACTTGGTGGATATAGGGAAGAAAAACTATTGCTGCAGTAGACTCGGGTTTTGGAGGTTTGGGTGGCTGTGGATGAAGATGGCGATTGATGGCAGACTGTAATTCTCTAGCACGGTAACCGTTATTCCTAAGAGCTTTCCGAATGTGGTTTAATTCAGCGTGGATATTATCGGGTATGGAATCAGCCCGGTGTACAAGCGAATTGATAACAGACAGTTTTTGCGTAGAATGATGGTGGGAATCGGCATGTAGATAGCGATCAGTGTGAGTGGGTTTGGGATATACAGAATTACCAAGTTTGCCACTGGGTTGGCGAGAGACCTGTACATCTAAGAAAGGAACGGAGCCGTTACTTTTTATCTCCATGGTAAAGTTGTCTGGATGTTGACTATTGAGATGATTTAAGAAGACGGGTATCGTCTTTACCATGTGGCCAAATAATACAGGTATCGTCAACTAATCGGAACCAAACTTTAGGTTTCAATTCTGAAGATTCCAGAGCTACGGTTTCGAAAGTTTCCATGAAGATATTGGCAACGGCAGGTGAAAGAGGAGAATCCATGGCCCCACCAGAGATTTGTTTAAAGAACTGCCCTTGAAATAGGAAATAAGTGGAAGAGAGGCATTTCTCTATCAAGGTAGCTAGACTTGGAGACGTCTCCCCATACTCTGATAACAACCGTTGGATTATGACTATGGAATCGGGCATAGGCACTTTGTTAAAAAGGGAAGTGACATCAAAACTCACAAGTAAATCCTCAGGTTCAACGCTTATATTGGATATAAGTTCAACGAAATAGGCTGAATTGCGAACATACGAGGGAGACTTACCAGTGAACTTTCTGAAGATAGTGGTTGGGTATTTAGCTAATGAGTAAGTAGAGGAATCTATGGTACTGACAATGGGTCTGAGGAAAATGTCTTGTTTATGGATTTTGGGAAGACCATAGAGCCGAGGAGGCTTTGAAGCGCGAGGAATCAACCTCCGTTGAATATCAGTGGACAGATCTGAAGATTTTATGAGAGAAGTGACTTCCCGTTCGATTTTAGAAGTTGGGTTGCGGTAAAGTAGGACAGAAGAAGAATCTCGGAGTAAAGACGTAACCTTAGTGGTGTACTCTGTTTGATCCATAACTACTGTAGCATTACCTTTATCAGCGGACAAAATTGAGATGTCGGAATTGGAACGTAAGGTTTTGAGAGCATTCCTTTAGTCTTTTGTAATGTTACTTTTAGGTGGTTTATATGATCGTAAAGACCTGACAGTTTCGAAGCGGATAAGATCGGCAACGCCTTTCTCACCTTTCTCCTTCCGTTAGTTAGTCGATTTTCGCCTCTGACGTGGTTCACACGTTGAGTTACCCTGCTCTTCTATCCCTTCCCTTGCAAAGAGTTTCGTCTCTGGCGTGGTTAACACGTTGAGTTACCGTGCTCTTTTGCTTTTTCTTCCTGATAGAGCCCCTTACGAAAGTGGGCGAAACGTTGAGTTCTTCTATCTCAGTCATGACATGGTACAATCCCGGAAGTCGTTTGTTACTTAATATGAATTATTACCAAATAGAGACAAAAAATAACGGTTATCTTCCATTGCTGGATGTATATGTTTCTCGTAAACCTAATTGCAAATTTTGACATTCTATTTATCACAGACTATCTACATACTTCATCGTGCGGTTTCCATATCTCAACTCGATGATATCCACACTGAATTGAATCATGTTCTTAAAGTTCTCAATAAAAATGTCTATCGTATGAAGGACATATAGTCTGCTATGTTTGTATTTTTTAATGAACCCTCCTCAAATGTTTGAAATAAAAAAGGGACGGTTGTGGTTTTTTAATGTTTTTTAGGATAAATTGTGTAAAATTGTAGAGCCATTTATTTTAAAATTGTTTAATATGTTTTTGGTAAACTTAGTGTATTTTTAATTGTATTTTAACATTGTTCTACACCTTTGTTGGTTACTTTTATGAATAAATAAGCAGTAGTTATCTATTAAGTGCTATATTCATCTCCAGCCACACAAACCTACGAGAACCGATCCTCCTGCAACAAGAGTATTTCCTCCCTTTATTTAACAAGTCAACAATCGCATAGAAAACATCGAAACTGTATTCAAAATCCTATAAGATCTCACAAATTCTCTTACAACCAAGGAAAAATCAATCAATTAAATATGTAATTACATAATTACATACAATTGCTACATTTCGTCAGTTTCGCTATAGTGAGATCTTAACAAAAGCACTGCCTCCATGCAAAGTTTGCAGCATTCAAAACAGGGAGCTTTTGTCCAACCGTCCTGATGTGACGAAGTATTGCATCAGCAAGTAGGTTGAGATCTTTGTGTAAATTCTATAAATTTGAACAAAACATGGAGGCCAGATATAAAAATAGAAGTGCTATAATAATGATCTTATATGATGATGATACAGTGTTTAGGGCTGAAACTGAAGATGAAATTCAGCGTCTATTTTTGATCTTCAAATAAACAGTGGAATGTTAGAATGTACGTATCCATGGCTGTGTCCAAGAATAAAATACGTCGATAACAAACCCATAGCTCAATTATACAATTTGAAATGTCTTGGAGTTCAAACAACCACTTACAGTACACAAAATATCATCTTTTCAGGTGAAAGAGAGAAAAAAAGGTCAAAATGTCTATGTTTGCAGCTCTTACCAGAACAACAGTCCGCAAGGTATCATCCTTGAATAGGATAGAGGAAACTAAAAATCACAGATTATATGTTTTGAGCTTCCCTATCAACAACAGTCCACAAGGTATCGGCTTTGATGAAGAAGGGAGATATTGAAAAAGTTTTTATGTCTCAGCACCTTCACCAACAACAGCCTACTGCGTATCATGTTCGATGGAAAACAAAATAAAAGAAAACATTTATGTGTTTTGTACCTTTAGAAAAACAACAGACCATAAGGAATTGCCTTTGAAGGAGGCGGATAATAAAAATAGAAGCTGTTGTGTTTCAGGGAGAAAGAGGAGACTAAAAGCTACAATGTATATGGCTCATTTATTATCAACAATTAACAATGTATATATCATCTTTAAAGGAGATGGAGGAGACTAAAAATTACATTTCCTATGTTTTGAGCTTCTCCATCTACAACAGTCCATTAGATAGCATCTTTGAAGAAGAAGACAGGGAATAAAAATCACAATTTCTATGCTTTGAGTTTTATCTTCAACAAAAGTTCACAAGCTGTGGTCTTAGAAGGAGAAAGGGGAGAATAAAAGTGAAAATGTATCTGGCTTCTTTATTTACAACAATCCACAATGTATCTATCATCTTGAAAAAAGATGGAGAAGACTAAAAATCACAGTTTCTATATTTTGAACTTCTCCATTTACAATATTCCATTAGTTATCATATTTGAAGAAGAGGAAGAGGCATAAGAATGAAAGTTTCTATATTTTGGGCTTTTCCATGCACAGTCCACATGGTACTATCTTTGAAAAGAAGGAAAAATAAAAACAGATAACATTTCTATGTATTCACAACAAGTTTTCGTTTGTGAAGAAGAAGCGGGATAACAAAAATCAAAGTTTCTCTGTTTTGATCTCTTTTAATCCTGACGGTCCACAACGTATTATTTTTCAAGAAAAAAGGACTAGGTTTCTAAGTTTCTAGCTACTACAGGAACAATAGTCCACAAGGTATGATCTTTAAAGAAGAGGGAGGAGAATAAAGGTCAATGCGTTTATGTTATAAGCTCCTATAATAATCCACAAGGTTATCAGCTGAGCTCCTCCATCAACTACACTCCACTAGGTATCACATTTGAAGAAGAAGCATGAGCATAAGGATCAAGGTATCCATATTTTGAGCTCCTGCATATGAAGTAGTCTATATGCCATCATCTTTAAAAAAGGAGTAAAATAAAAATAAAGATTTCTATGTATTGACATCTTCCATGCACAACTGTTCACAGAGTATCGTATTTAAAAAAAAGAAGATAATAAATATCAAAGCTTCTGTGTTTTCAGCTCCATCATGAACAACACTCCACAAAGTATACTTTTTAAGGGAGAAGAACAAAAATTTGGGTTTATATGTTTTTAGCTAGACCATCAACAATCCACAATATATTATTTTTCAAAAATAAAAAAATAGAATGCATGTCAAAGTTTCTATGTTTGAGTTTCTTTCTCAATAACAGCCCACAAGGCACCATCTCTGCAAAAGTATGAGGACAATAAAAGTCAATGCTTCTATGTTTTGAGTTCTAATTTCTACAACAATCAACTTGGCATCATGTTTGCAGAAGAAGAAGGATAATAATGCTTCCACCGTTAACAACACTACAGGGAGTATCGTCTTGAGCCATTTCTTGAGATCGAATAAATAGTTGAAACCGCATTTTTTTTTCTCAATCATTCTATAACCAGCAGATTCTTCAGCCATATGCTATTCTTTCCTTCTTGTGATGTTGGCTAGAGCGTTATCTGTAAATAGCCATTGATTAGTCATTACTGTAAACATCAAGAAGCAGTATTGAAAAATCTTGCTTTTTATAATTCAAGTCTGCTCTTGCCTCATTTCTATTTGCCTTTTCTATTGAGATAATTGATTGGAAATTATTTCTCTTACAATTATTTTCTGAAGGACCGTAATTATTATAACGGTTAGTGCTGCATTATGTAGTTAGGGTTAATCTTACTTTCAGTAATCTTTTATATCTCTACAATAGTTGTGCGAAAATGTTTACGGCTCAGAGCAAAAAGAAGGTAGCACTTGCTCATTCTCATGTATGAAGTTATCCTGTTGATTTAGTCGAAGAGTTTATTCTGAACTCTTAAATTTCTTTAGGTTTCTCTAAAATAAAAATCTCAAAGATAGAGTAAAACTCGCTGAATGCGTTTTGACGACGACAGGTTCCACACAGTAATGCAACTGAAAGCAATGCTCTTAAATGATAAACTGCCCGGTCTATAAGAAGGTTTATGCCTAAGCCCTTAGTTATTTATTATATACGACATAGTCCTTCAAGTTTCCAGATAATCTGCTCGCACTTTGCGGACTGGGCTTGACTGGCATGCTTATGGTGCGATTATCCTCGAACGTTCACTGACCTATCGCCCGAATTTTTAGGTGGCGTTTCAGCGATGTTTGACGTGTGATTGGTGGTAAAACGTTTTTGCCGATATCGCCCAAGGAGGCTTTCGCTGGCCGCATGATAATGACTATCGCAGTTTTTGCAATGCGGTTGAAAAACGGCCGCTTCGGGCTGCATTTTTTTAACTGGAGAGAGAAATTTGCCAAAATACAGGAAGAAGGAGAATAGTTTACGCTGTAATTGAATTAGCACTGATTTGTCTTAATTCTGTATAATTGAAAGAAGAGAACTTGTCAAGTCGAAGTTTTTATAAAACAATTTGTATCCATTATCATAGAAAGCCCCATTTGATATTTCTACTACACTAACAAGGCGACTGATAATTGACAATTTTCGTTTTCCTTGACAGCTTGTCACGAATAGGAAAATTGGGAGTGTTTGTTAAGCAATTATAAAGTGGGTATATAGCGCTTGCAGTAAAGTGTCAGTTGAGTTATGTCAGTTAATATTCATCAACTTTGCAACATATTCTCAGTAAGATTGTGGGGTACTTTTAAAAGTACTTAGACAACTATTGAACGGATAGCGGGCTGGTAAAGCGTTTGAGTTTCCAGTCGGCAGGTAGAAAATTCTACCTTTGGTGGTCGTGACCTCTGTGAGAGAGCATTCTGCCTTATTTACTGGTAAGACTACCTACAGGCCATGTGCGTGGCCAATGACAGCTTATAAAATATCACCTTGTATAGTTACTAATGGGCTCTCACCCTACATTAAGAGGAAGGAAAAGAAGAAGAGTTAGAAAGTTCATACAGTTTTAGTAATAGCATTTTCATAATCGTGCTAAAGGGTTTTAGTAAATTATTGTATACACTTTTTGTAAATATGGAGTAAATTCAGCAATTTTCGGAAAAATAAGAACACATACAGTATTTTTGTAACAAATGTGAGTTTGGAACCGATTTCAGCATTATCAATTTCATTAACTGTCAGTTTGTGTCGTCGTGCATGTTAATTTACCAAAATCAATAATATTTACAAAGCTAGGAAAAAAACTCCAAAAATCATTGGTGAAGAAATGTGGTCTGTTCGCAAGAAGGAATGTTCTTCCAAGTCAACTATTCGTGACTGGTTAAAACTATTTAAACGTTGTAGTGACTCATTTGATGATGATCCTCCTTCGGACCCTCATCTGTTCAGATGTCGTTGAAAAACTTATTGTTAGAGGATTATAACAGTTAATACAAAGTAGATCTGTATAGACCTTCAGATAGAGACGAGTGAACAATCTTCAGTGCTTTGTAGAAACGAAACAAATTTAATTATCAACCAACTTGTAACTGGGTATACAACCTGGATTCATTATTATTACCGTGAATCTAAACATGTGCTGATGCAGTTCTTTGTTCCGCAAAGGTTAGAGTATGTAGAAAAAATGGGAATTACTGGTTAATTACCTCAATAAACGTAATACAATAACGGGAGAGCGGGTGAGGTGTTATGTTGCCGCACGACAATGCGACAGTGCACAAGTCGAGGCTTGTTCCTGTTGTTGATTACGGCTTCGAAGAAATTGAACGCCCGCATTAGGGTGGATATTTTTTTTTCCGAATCTCAGAAAAACTGTCAGGGGAGAAAATTTAGGCACAATGGCGAACATACAGCAGATATTAGGAATATTTTGACGAAAAAACAAATGCATATATTTACAACGAATTCCAATTGTTATTGAAACTCTATTGCAAGATAGATTTTTGTTACGGCGCTGGCTATTGTTTTCAGACCCAATGAAAATGCAAATAGCTCAAATCGTAAAACATTATAAATTAAATTTCCCCATCTAAGATATCTAGCAATAATAAGAGTGAGAAAATGGCTATCACGAACTAAACAAATGATAAAAAAACAGTTAAAATTGCTAAGCCAGACAAAATCCTAGACAGCTGTTTATAATTTTGCTTGAATTATTTTCTTATTTATCAGCCAATTTGTCTTTGTACCTTAGGAAATAGGTGGATGGCCCTTTAGACATTCTTATTCTGCATCTTCATCTTCTATCTAAATCTGAAGTTGAAATTGAAAAATTCCGAAAAAATGCACAGATGGATAAATACTTATGAAAGTTCGCCCGCACACATAGGACATACGAGTACAATTAGTGGATCTCAACTTAAACATAGTATGTGCAGAAATCAACTTAAAAATTTGCTCGAATAGAGGAAATGCTAGGAAATTTACAGATGCTATGTTGTAAACGTAAAGAGGGCATCCTTTTATTCAGTTTTTTCCCTTTTTTCTTATTAACAATTATATTCGGCTATGGTTGCTAGAAGAAACCAATTGTTGTCAACTAAAATGTATTCATTTATTATAAATTTCTTGAAAATATTCACCAAACTTACTGACAGTTTGCTGAAAATTTACTGCAAACTTTTTAAAAGGTTGCTGCAAACTTGGTGACAATTCACTGCAAATTTTAGGAAAATTTTTTAAACGTGAAAGTTTTCAAAATATCTTTACTCTCATTTTGTGATCAAATTGTCAAAAATTCTCCCAAGATTGATTGCATATTTTAAATAAATTTTCTAAAATTTCTTGTAAGCTTGCTCAGATTTTGTTGCAAATAAACTCACAAAGTTTACTCAACTTTAGGGCCAATATATTGAAAATCATTAGAATGTCGCTGCAAATTTTGTGAAAACTGGAGTTATTATAATCGTGATAAAATTATTGAAAACTTGCTGAAAATGTTTGATTTTTTAAAATTTATCGTTCATTTTCTGGAAAGCCTCTCAAGCGATTACTAATTATTCGTTACAACTTTCCTGCAAATTTCCTGAAAGTGGAAGGTCTCCAAAAAGTGGCGGAAGTTCAACAAAAATTATTCGAAAAGTTTCTTCATCAAGTATTGTAGCGAAAATGTCAAAAAAAATTAATGAAAAACTACTGAACATTTTCTGCAAAAGCTCTAAAGCTATTTCTAAAAATTCTCCACAAATTCACTGCCAGTTTCCTGAAACTAGAAACCTGTTGAAAATGACTATTGAAGCAAGTCCAATGAAAGATATTGGGACAATTTCGTGATGATATATTGCAACTCCACTGAAGAGAATTACTGCGAATGCTGTTGTAGTTGTTGAAAGTAACTTACCACTAGTTTTCTACTAGAATCAAGCTGAGAAGTTTTATTACAAGTCTACTAAAAATTGTATTTCAAACTGGTGAGAAATTAATGCAATTTCACTAGAAATTTAGTCAAACGTTGATAAAAATGTGTTGGAAAGTTATTAAAATTCTGCTTCCTGAAACTGAATGTTTTTAACAATTGGTTGACAATTCGATGTAAATGTTGTTAATTTTACTGCAAATGTTTTCGGCGCAAGTTCTCTAAACGCTTCTAACTTTTACAAGCTGTCGCAAACTCTACGAAAATTTGATGCACATTTTTCAAAACCCACTGAAAGCTTGCTAAAAATTCGTTGAAGGCAACATATTTTTCAAATGGTTACTGAAGCTTTACCGCAAATGTACTGAAAATCAATGCAACTTTGCTGAAAATTTACAGAAAAACTACTAAAATTGAAATCATACCAATTCTTACCTTAAAACTTGCTGAAAATGTCTCAAAAACGTATTGGAAATTTACTGAACGTTTTAAAGCGACTGCTGAAAATTTGCACCATTGCACCTTCCTGAAACCAGAAGCTTGCTGAAAAATGACTATCCATTCCCTAAAGTTCAGTAAAAATAACTGAACATTTCTGGACTATTTAACTGGTGTCATTGTCAACCAATGGCATTCATCAATTTAAAAATAAACTACCAATAGAACGATTATTTCAGTGACAATATTTCGAGAAGCTTTATTTCAGCGACAATTTTTTCTGTAACTAGTGTTTTAGCGAGAATTCAATTACTTAAATGTTGAGCCAAACACCATCTCTTAAATTTAAGACATTGACCAATAGGACCCTCTACCATACTGACAATATAGTGACTCGCGACGAGCTAACTTGGTTTTGTTTCCCGGGTCAAATGAACTAATTTAGAAATGTCAGCTGATTTTTCGAGGTTATGTCGTGCTTTTTAAGCATAAAAAGCTACAAAAAGTGTTTTTCGGACAAACATTGATCATTAGTATTTATACTCATGTATTAAAATACTATTCCACTCCATCTTCCATATGTTTTAAATCATTATATTCTCTTCCTAACTATAATTCGTAGTATGCCTAATAATCTATAATTTTTTAAGAATATAATTTCGTTATAATCTCAATGAATGAAAATAAAACTCGTCCTGCGGGCTCGTTGTTTTTTCAGCTTTAGGATTATAACTGATAATATTCATCAAAAAATTATCGATAACAGGCATATAACTTATTATTACCCCTGACAATATTTCGAGGAGCTTTATTTCAGCAAAAAAATTTTCTGTTTTTTAATGAAAAATAACTTGGATTGTGGTTTTAGAAAAGTTTGGTTTGTTTGTAAAAATATTGCTATGTTCGGTTACTATGGATACAATTCAAAGACCACTAGTTTTGTGAATTTATAATTTTAGTGTTAGGACTATTTTCAATAATTTAAAAGTTACATTGTCAAGACGAATAGGACTCTAGGGCAAAATATTGCCGACTATTTTGCTCTTCGTATTGTCTCGCTTCTGTTGCTTTGGAAAATAACGACTTGTACAAGCACACGTTATTTTCGTCGCCATAGAAACTCGTATCTGAATCGCAAAAATTATTGTCAGCAATATTTTGACCTCTCGTCCTTTTATTACTGATAATATATCGCAACTTCATTGGAGAGAATTACTCGCCTTTTGCTGAAAATATATCAAATATAATCTTGCTAAGAATTTTCCGCATCTACTCAAAATAAATTGATTTTAATCTAACGGAAAAATGTATGCAATTCAACTGGAAATTTAGTCAAAGTTTGCTAAAAATGTGTTACAAATTTACTAAAATTTTGTTGTAAACTTCCTGAGACTTAGATCTTTTTACAATGTACTGAAAATTTGGTCAGAATTCACTGCAAATGTTGGTAATCTTGCGGGAATTTTTTAAAGTTTGTTAAACATTTGTCATTTTTATAAGCTGTCTTGTAACTCTATGAAAATTTGCTGCACATTTTTCTAAACACACTGAAAGCTTGCTGAAGATTAATTGAAGACAAACTGATTTTTTTTTTCAAAAAGTACACTGAAATTTTACAACAAATATGCTGAAAATCAAAGCAATTGTACTGAAAATTTACAGCAAAACTAAAAAAAATTGCAATTATACTAATAATTTAGTTGAAAGTTGAAAAATCTATTGGAAATTTATTGAACATTTTAAAGCGATTGCCGAAAATTTGCTACGACTTCATTGTACCTTCCTGGAAGCTTTACTAAACACTGCCTGCTGATAATATGTTAAAAATTGATTTTTAAAGTCTAAGATTGACAGCTAAGGTCAATTTAAAAAATCCTGTACATTTTGCAAAACTGCATTAGAAACGGTTTGGATATTGATTGCAAATTACCTGAACATTGGCTGTAAATTTACCAATATTTTTCTGTAGACTTATAGTTAATTTCAACGTCAAAACAATTACTACAAATTTGAAGATGGTTTGCAAAATGTAATCTTTCTAATAATTTTTTTCGAATTCTATATTTTACTGAAAATTTTAAAAAATCGAAATTTTACTTAATATTTACTGTAAACTTTCTAAAAATCATTGCAATTTCGTTTAAAGCTCGCTGAAAATAAATAAAACTGGAAATTTTCTGCACACTTAACCTCAAACTTTGTGATATTACAAACTTGCAGAAAAATTGCTACAGGCGTGCAAGTTCAACACAAATTTAGCTGAATATTTTCTTCAGAATGTATGTAAATCTTTTGAAAGGTATTACTGCAAACTTTTTGAAAATGTATCAGAATTTTGCTAATAAATGATTGCGAACTCATCGTGTCTATTACAGGTGAACTGGAAGCAAATCTCAAATTTACTAAAAACTGCATGCAATTTCACAGTAAATTTAGCTAAAACGTGATAATAAATTTATTGAAACCGCAATAGCTATTCGCTTAAAATTTGCTGAAAATCTCTAAAAATTTCCAATTTACTAAAATTCTGGTGTAAAGCTCCTGAAACTGTTAACAATTATCTTAAAACTCACTGACCTTGCATGCAAATATACTGAATAACTTATTATCACCTTGCATGCACTGCAAGGTCAGTAAAAATTTTCTGCTTATTTTGTTACAATAAAATAGAGTATACTATAAATTCAGTATAACGCTTGCTCAAAAATATATTGCAAAACATTTTACAAACCGAGTGAAACAACTACTGCAAATTAAAGAAAAATGCTGAACACTTCCTAAAACTGGAATAGAAAGTGTGTTGATATTGGCTCCAAACTCCTGAAAATTTTCTGAAATGCACCAACATTTACTGCAAAACTTGCTGAAAAATTATTGCTTCCCTAATAATAGTGCCAAAAACTACTTAAGCTGTGCTGCCAGATTGACATCCAAAACCCGTTCCTTAGGTTGAGAAATATTTTATTGTTTCTCACTGCGGTAAAAACAAATCTGGAAAGCGTATAAAATGAATATTGCGTGATTTCCTGTGACATTATCAGCAAGTTTTGTTGTAAATGACGGCAGTTATACTGATGTCGTATTTGATTTTTCTTTTCTTTTTGCCCATTCTCGGCACAAAACAAATTCCCAGGAACGGATCGCGGCTCTAATATTGCGAAAATCGTTACTGAAGATTAATTTGTCCAATAAAGAGAACCTGGAAATTTCGGGATGCACACTGGGCAAACGAAGTTTTAGATTCAAACCTTCTTATGGTAGAAGAAAAGGGGAGAATTGTTTACATGTGTGAATTTAATTTTATTGATCTCTTGACATTTCCGTGCACAACTTCAGTGTTTCTATGCAACCAAACATGAAACTAGTTAACGCATTCTAATGTTGAATATTATTATCAAATAGAACGTATACATCTCCATTAAACAATGCTTTAATTTCTCTGATGAATTACCCACCACGATCAAAACACAGTTCATCATGCACCACAATAAATTGTGTTCCAGAGTGGAAGAACAGTAGGTTCCGGTTCGTTTATTGCGGATGCCCTTTTCAGGGCTGCAAATTAGTTAAACTTTTTCATCTATTTCATGCGAATTTAGTGGAAAGTTGCACAAAGGCAGCGATTTATTTAAAACTGAAAATTAATTTAATTGGAGTCGCCGTCAGTATTTTCCAGTGTATTGGATCTGGAAGCAGCGCACTTTTCCGATTAGGTTTTACAAAATAGCACGGCTTTTTCTGTAAATGCGCCAGCGGTACGTGGCTGTAGTCACAATTAATTAAGGCTTCGCGTCAATCCGTTTTGCGCGAACATCAGAAAAATGTGACGTATTTGCGAATTCCGGTCCCAGGAAATTTTATGAGGGGCTTAATGTAAGCCACTGCTCCTTCTTGCAGATGTTTCAGCGGCAAATTTATTTCAGGGAAATGCAAAATATTCCAGGTAAAAGGATTTTCATTTTAAATGTGTTCTAAAGCGCTCGTGATTGAGCGACGAAACTCTGCGGTTCAGTTCGTGCGTGTATTTTTTAGATACCTACGAAATGTATGGATCAAGATTTTTGTGGGCTGGGTCTGGGCCTCGCGAACTGCTTAGGCTTGCAGAGACTGCATTATGTGGATTATGCTGAATAATAATGAACGCGCCATAGTGTATGATTTTCTATAAATGCAGGTATGCAGAGAACGTTGAATAAAAATATGAATGTCTACTATGCTATGCGGGTAATTTAATGACTGCCCTGAGAAACCAGGCCTTGACTGGCAGAATTAGATTTTTGTCAAATGTGAGTGATTTCTTATTTTGAAAATAGTCTAATAAATATTCGACTTTTTTTCTACTTTTTACTATCAACGTCGCGTCGTAACTGAGAATTATTGCCATAGCAACGCATATAATGAAAAGTGTAACCTACGAGGTCGCCCGTTGCTAAGCGGGTAGGTGCTACTTACGCGTCCAGGTCAATAAAGTCATGAAACATTTATTGAAAAAATTAGACATAGAGATATATATATTTATTAATTCTAAAAGTTAAAGTACAATAACTGTGCAAATTATTTGAACAAATCGGTTGAAGGTTTATTACGTTTTGAAATCGCATTAAACTTAACATTTGACATTGCGTTACGACCGTTTAAATTCACGCCCCAGATGGAGCCGCGTTATTCGTTAAGTCTCTCGCGGCAAGATTTCAGGTGAAGGGGAAGCGATTAGTCCAGAGATAGTCGTACACAGAGATATTGCATGTAGTGTTAATATTGTTCCATGATTGCCAATTTCAGATAAATTACCAATATTTCCGGATATGAATTTTGAAAATTTGAATTTCTTCCCGTTTGCTAGTTTTGCGAGGTCCATATCGAGCGACGGTCGGATATAGTCACAGAAACACCCTATACTTGTAAGGACAATTCTTCTAAATTAGTACGTTTCTGTACTTCCCGCAAAATTCAAGCCCAAATTCATAGTTTAGTGTTGAAGCCTCAAACCTTTAGTCCATACGAACCCTATTTCCGTTTATTTCGCTCTGCAGTTCATTTATACTCAAGGATAATACCACAAGCAGTGGATATATTTTTGACAAATATTTTGTCGTTTCCATGTAAATTATTGCGTTTAAATTTCACGATACAAAATCACATCAAAAATGTCACGAGCCGAAGGCGAGTGACATTTAAATGTGATTTTGTTGAGTGAAATTTGAAATAATTTCTATGGAAATGGCAAAATATTTTAAAAAAATATATCTACTTCGAGTGGTATTTGGGACGACTATTTAACAATATTAATACATAACGATTAAATTTATTGAAAAATAATCCAACAAATAATATAATTATTCATTCTCAATTAAATTCAGCGGAATACTTCCAAAACACAGCATTTTAAATTTTTTAAAACAAGCCACACAGTTTGTTGGGGTTTAGTGTTAACGTAACCTAGCGATATCACTAAGGACAGAACATCGTTACTAAGCGATACTTGGCAACAAGGCTATTTATTTTTTGAGTACGTACATTGTTTTGTGAATATTTTGCATGGTGCCCAATATTCAGTGAAATACTGCTGTTATTGGTTGAAAAAAGCAAATGTCTGCAATGTGATTGACTTATATGTTATAGTGTTGAATAGTCGTCGAAATTCAATTCTAAATTGAGCTTCGTTCCTGCTTGGGGTAACGTAAGCTGTTCTCGTATGCCGACTGGGTGACGCCATCCTGTTCTTATCAAGATTTAATAAGTTTCTATCGCCAGTCAGACGGCTGTAATTTACTTGGGATTCCCCTTTATAAGCAAATTTTAGTTTAATCATGCTGGAACATTTTCCGCGAGGCTCTTCGAGTGAAACAACGAACGAGTTAAGTCACGCCTGCGTGGTCTCATTACGCGCCCGCATCTTAGGCAAAAGTATCAATTAGACCCCGGCCGTCGAACCGTTCAGAGGTCGTTGATTCCGGCGCGACTTCGGCCTCGTCGAAAGTCGAAAATTAATGAAACTGTATGTTATCCGTCGTCAAGCCCCTGTGTCAGTGTCGTGAAATGTTTAGCAATGAGTTTCTTCTGACTCGTGGAGCTGGGTACCTATAATTACGCTGATAGCGGATTATTAAGTGAAATACCCCGTTTATGTGCTAAATCATCATCGTAGTGGAGTCACGAATTTCCGTACCGCATCTGCCTGTCGTAAGGTGCTTCACTCTTTCCGCCCCGAGGATTTAATGCCGTCACACCTGCTTGAATATTGCCCTTAAACAGTTTTCCCGTCGTTTTCTTTTGGCACTGGCTGAGGAGCGACTTGCAGCTTGATGAGAACAACGTAATCAGAACGTCTGGATTTCTTCAACTCAAAGTATTTGTCGATTTAATAGTGGTTGTAACATCTAGAAATATATAGTGAAGTGTTGTTTTGACAAATTTTCCCATTGGTTGTTTTAAATAGTAAGATGTTGAACAGTACCGTCAAGTTTTATTATCTACATGCTGTTTTGTGTTTTAAGCTCAAGTAACCGTTGTTGTACGATTATTGAAGTAATTGTCGCTAAATTTCGTTCATGTAACGTAGTTCTTTTGCGCCAAATTTAACGTTATTATTGTTTGAAATGTAGCTATGTCGTTTGATTGTCATTGTACCGTTGTGTTTAGTTTAAAAGTCGCAATTGAAACTAACTAACCTCTTTTGCCTATTATGTTTACATTTACATGTTCATTGTTATTCACATACTTTATTACTTTAATACAGTTTATTGTTAATTATCTACGTTTTTCATTGGTGTTTGCATGCCTTTTTGTATTTTGTTTTGGTGTACAGGAATCCAGATGATGTAAGCAAGTGCAGCTAAAGGTAGGTTCGATTCAGCTGTTGTAGCCGCCACCTCAAGCTGTGCCAAGGTAGAAGTAAGAAGGTGAATTACTCGCTTCCACATTCAGAGTGCGTACACCTGCGTTGTTGATTTTGTTTTTCCCGATTTAGTCCGAATGTGGTGGCGCATCAATATTTAACATTATTTATCTCGTTTAATGAAATTGTAGCCCTAATTCAAAAGTTGTAAAGAACCTGCCCTCTCGCTGAGCGTTCTCAAGCCGGAGCAACCTTTTTTTACCGTCCATCATAACGGGGTTGAGGATATATATCCGGTAAAGTTCCCGATTGTGTCGTTTGTATGTCGTTAAAGTCGATTTCGAACAGTAACGTATTGTCTCGCTACATCTTCTGCTCCTACATTTCGAGAAAGCCCTAAAAATCTTCCGTTCAACTCTTGTGGATTTACGCTAACTACTCGTAGAAAATCGTTGAACTGCCGCTGTTGTCACATCGCGTGTAGAATTGTTAATTTTGTTTCCGTTTTTCTGTTTTTGCAAATTTTGTATAACTTTGGCCAACAGAAATTTAGGACGTCCTGCTAAAGTTTGTACAACGCTCTTCATATTTAGCGGCGATTGAACTGCATTTTAGTGAAGTCGACGACCTAATTAACACTTTAACTCCCTGCCAGGGTTGTCTTATGGTAATTAAAGTCATTTTATCGTTAACATTAAATTATAATATAATTAACAGAAGAAAATGTTTCTAAAGAAATTCCACCGCAAAGAAAACAACTGTTGTTAAATCAAAAAACGGTCGAAGAATATTCAAAATTATATGCAAAATATGTAAAAATATCCTGACGTTTTTAATAATACTGAAACAGAGAAATAGAGTTATTAGTAATGCCAATTATATAAAATCGCAAAAAAACATTGCATTCGGTGTAATTCGAAAGCGTGCTTCCACATTGTATGATTTCGATTATTAATGCGTAGTGCAATTTTGCGTATTTTTAAGTCAAGTAAGTATTTTCAGAAATTTTAAAGGTAAGCCATAGCGGAAGCTTGAGCACCGCCCACATTTTCCATTGCGTAGAAGGTTTTCCATGGTGCAACACTAGCATTCAACCCACGAATTTATCCCCATATATTTCAAGGTACGATTGTTTTGATTATCTTGAGTGAGCTTTGTTTTTATTTCAGCTGACGTCCCGACCCACGCCACTGAGCTACTGGAGACCTGTTCAGATTGTTAGGTGTCGTAAACGGGAGTTTATCGCTAACGGTTTCTATGTGTATGGTTATTTTGATATTTTTTTCTAAGACAATTATTATTGTAGTAGTACTGAGGGCCTACGTAATTATTATTTAAATCCTGTTGGCCGAAAAAAAAACAAATGTATATTACACGTTGTTGATGCGTAACCAACTTTTCACGCGACTAACCCTTTTTTAACCCTAACGACTACCGTTACCCCTCGAAATCGCTTACGCATTACTTCAGGGGGCTCGGGTTTCACTTAAACCTAAACCTTAACTAAATGAAAATCCAAACCGCCCATGTCGGAAGTCGAACTCTCTCCCGCTCTGGCATGATCACTCCGTATTTTCACTGTGACTTCGACTGCAGGCGGCCAAACCGCTTGCCCATTGAGCCCCCTTGCGCTACCAACATATTTGTACTTGTTTTCGGGTTCGTTATCTGTGATGAAAACGTCAAGTTACCGTATGCTTCTGGTTGGTATGACAACAACTAAATAAGTTTAGAAGATTATAGCTCAAAAAATGTTATACGACAATCGATCTTTAGTCGCCTTATTGAAACAGGCATAAAAAAAGACTCGACATTTCCAATCTCGTCTTTCTAACTTGCTTTCGGTCTGTTTTAAGACGCTTACGATCTTGTAACGTTATATACTATAATGGGCTCCTGGTTCAATACATTAACAAAGATATGTTTCTAAAATTTTGTTATCGGTGCAGCAGTGGAGTGCGAATAGTGCATCGCTTAACACCTTAGTGCCAATGTTTTTCTATACCAGTATATTTGGGCAACCATTTAGATAACGTTTTAAAAAATATATTTTAAAGGGCGTAGAAAATAAACAGCAACCCTGTCGTAGAGTTTATCTAGTTGGAAACCTTTCTATAGCCGATTTCCCTGTTTAATCCTTGCTATCGATCTATTTCCAGATGTAGTGCATTGAACTTTAGCAGTTTGGGTACAAAATGTGTGTGATGAAGTAAGCAGTATCATCAAAAGAAGTATATTTCCTGGCCGCCTGTGCCTGGGCTAAGTTGACTAGAGGCCTTGACCGCAACGAGACACATATGGGATCAAACCTGACCATTTCAGAGATATTTATCGAAACAGCAATGAATGTGAACTCATTAGTTACGTTAGCTTTTGGATTGTCCAATATTTTGTGTGTTTAAATGCGGGCGAAGGTACTACAGGTGGAGTGAACTATTGATTCCGTTGCACTTTCCACGCGGTAGTAAAAAATCTGAAAGAACTTTTGCAAAATAAGAACCGGTAAGAGGGCCTAATTCGATCAACAGAAAAAGCAGAGGATTAAAGAAACTAAAAATAGGAGCGGCAATAGAATATGAACTATACAAATTATTAAAATGTGGATGAGAAGTGCTAGTCGAGAAGTCATATGGTTAACACTAAATATTATTGAAATAGAAACAATTCCGAAAGTTGTAGTTAGACTAAATGTAATACCTGGATCTGGGTCAAAAACAAACACGTCTAGAACGATATAAAGCGATTATACATAATGAATTCGCTTAGCATAGTGGCAAGTGTATTGTCAGGCTTGTTGCTAACAGCTTTGAGGTTGGAAACCGCATTTTCTAGCCCAGAACCAGAGGCTTGTACGTTTGAGCTATCTCTTCTGCTGGCAACAATACGGAAGGAAAATAATACATAGGAAAACACGGTGAAATCTTACAGATCATGGGCGAATTCTATACTAGGATTATTTGAAAGACTGATGACGCCGCCACTGGTTTTATAACGGAAGAAGTGGAAATTGGGTTGAACTTTTATATGCGACTGCTAGCGAAAGGGGCGCGATCCAGAGCCCTTTATTTACCGACAAGCAGATAGAGTGGGATTCATGGTGTCTCGTTTTGTACGACACTTTAGGTGATTGCGGCAATTTCGGTATCTTAGTCAAATTGAGCATCTTTCCAGGCAACACTTCTGTTGTCGTGTAGTTGGGGTAATGGGGAATTTCATTAGGCTTCTGTGCCGAATATCGCAAACATTTTACTGGCCCTGCACGCCATTGCTCTATATCGACGCCGCTTTTTCATCCACGTCGTTTTCTCATCGACTGACAAGTGAGTAAACTCTTTTTCAGGTAAGAAGTGAGCTATGTTGAATCTGATGCCAAACTAGGTTACCTGGTCAAATAACCCATCACACCAGCTGGTGTCCGTAACAAAACAAAGGATATTTTCCCGTATCGACTATTGTTTTGACTACCGAGAGCGATCGCCCTCGTATTTGAGTCGTAAGACGCACTCCTCATGTTGAATCTTTGATTCTCTTTAAGCTTTTAAGCTTGATGCATTTCGTAAATGGAGATTCCCCTAATCATACTTTAATCCAGCAAACGCTATGACTACGGAACAAGATACAGTTACTGATGAAAGGTGAGTTGTAGACCTCAGAAAGTGACAAATAAATGAATTTAACCGTAAAATAAAGATTACCTGAAGATTCCAATATGGGTGGAGCACTCTCGCCAGTTAAAGAAATACTAAAGAGTCATATTATTTCTAAACCGGATGAAGTCGCCGCTCCTTATTTAATGATTAGAAAGGAACTACTCCTAGAAATATTCCAGACTTTAGCATAATTAAAGTTGGTTAAAGATGTCATTAATATATCCAACGTTTTGCTACTGCTTACCCGCTAGCCATTGACTGATAGAAACTTCAAAGAACAAACATTCTTTGTGCCTTTTACTGAAAGCGTTCTATTGATGTTTAAGAGATTAAAGTTATTACTCTCTGGAGACTACTCGCGTCCTGCTGTAGAAAGGCACTTTGACTACTTGCACAAGATATCGCATCGAACTATTTTTTAGTCCTCAACAGCACCAGTTGCTTTTGTTTTATTAATAATGCACAGCACTTAACTCTCGTAGTATCGTAGTATCCATTGAAAAATGCGCTGTCATTTTTATTTTACTGATTCTTATATTTAAAAATTTTCTATGTACGTACTTCCGCCTGATGTTACACATCCTCTAAATCAGTTTCGTTTTAACAGGGACTTGAAACAGTACGGGTACGATTGTTGTTTTCCTTGGAAGTTTTACGTTAAGGTTTTTCTATGTACATTTAGTTCTGAACATGGTGATACAGCTATTAGTTGAAATATGCTAGGTTGAATGACTTTCACTGATGTTGTATCTAAAAATTCATATTCTGATGACAGAACACGTAGGATATTATGCACGGTGATAATAATTCTAGTATGTATGTTTGTCAATTGTGCCAAGGACTAAGGGTAGAAGATCAATGACAGATTATACATTGTAGATTTGGAAAGAGCAAAGTAACACAATTAAGAAAAGCAGTGATGATACAAACTTTGCTGCTAATATTGTTTCAACTACTAAATTAGAGCTGAAGTGCCACGCTAATACAATTTTGAATATAGTCAAAGGGGTTGTTTAAACTTTTTCAGTATAAGGATCACCCGACAGTTAAAACATTTCGCACATTGAAATTGCTGGCAAGAAAGAAAAAAGGGCTCAGGAACGTTGTTCTATGGGTCCTCGCTAAGGAATCAAAACGCAGGCACTTTTCAATAACTGCAAACAGTTCCCACGTAAAAAAGAATCCAGTATTCAACAATTGCATTGAAGATATTATCATGTACTTAAATATTGCTTCTGAAGAAGAAAATAGTGAAGAATTTGGACGAGCAAATTAATAAAATGAAAAGAAGGCGCCCCTGGCTGAGTGAAAATGACAGTAGGTGCTCTTGCTTTGAGTTTTGTTTCTGTAAAATCCTAAATGAAGTGCATCAATAAACTTTCTACATTCAGCCAGAAAATACTTAAATATTTTAAGAATAACTACCCCCCTGCTTCTCATAACGTATCCTACGTATTCCAGCGTCATTCCTATTCTCCTCAGTACTTTCTCAATCACTCTCACTGCTGGTTGTCACACGTTGTTTCCAATATAGAGAAACTGTAATGAGTACGTCTCTTTAAAAGTTCGACAAGTTTTACATGGCATGGTCTAATGGAGCCTTTTACAATGTCTGTTGATTGTTGGTGGTTGGTTCAGATCTAAATATCTCTGGGACAGTACGTTAAGAGCAATCAATGCTTTTCTTGTTCAAAAACCTTTTCTTAATCCGCATTGTGTGTCGTTGATAGCTTCTTTTAGTTTTCAATAAAGCTTACCATGAATCACCCTTAGTGATATCTTGAAATTATGGTTGAATAGAGAGTTGTCTATAGTCAACGACCATTGGTGCCTGCTATTAGTTTAACATGCTAATTAATTTCTGATTTTACTCACTCTGTTACAGTATCATTTTAATTAATTTTGGAACTCATTCCACATTTGCAATTGTTTTATAAGGTAGTACTATGTAGGCTTAATATTCACACCAATGGCATTGAGCGACAAAATTTGTTTTTTACGAAGCGCTGATATTAAGTGCTATAGTGCGCGTCATTATCTAAAGGTCTGTGAGATAAACGTCACATCTATGAATTACGTTTAAGTACCTAGCTATTTGAAGTGCCTGAGCATACTCCTTTAATTGGGATTTCTTCGCTCTTAGGATTCAAGAGAACAATTAGTTCAACGTCTTTATTTGCTTGCTTAACCCGTATACTTCTTCACTTAATGATTTTGTACTAAAAATTAGTAATTAATAAATAAGATGTTTTCACTTTTTGTTTAACGAACGCGGCCATACCTATTGTAACATCGATCTTCCGCGTTATTTGAGATGATTTTTAATCTTTATTTAATCCACTTTGTTGTATCTATACAGCTTAAGTCATTAAAGGTTTTGTACTTACATTTTACTTCTGTTATTTTCTCAGATATGATTTACTAGCACTGCCTCGTAAATAGTAAGTGAAGTACATACCATGACCATATAATAGCCAAGGGAGTGAGTTAGGAGCAGTACACCTTGCAAACCTTGTATAGATCGCTACACTTGCATCAAACTCATTTTATTTGTTTGAATTTGAACCATTACTTTTCTAACTGAATAGTCAATGAAGTTGATAATATAATTATTTATTTTTTTATCTAGAACATGTTACGTGTAAAATCCTATTTAGCGTTAGAATGTATTTTGTTGCATACATTTTGATTGCGTAAACGTTTCTTTATTTGGAGCTCTGTAATCGTATAAACGTAGCCTAATTGGCGGCTCACATATTGCGCCGATATCTGTTATCTCCATTACCGGCAAACTTCGGGGAGCTCTTTCTGACAGCTCTCGTGTGTTTTAATAGCCTATCTTGTGGTATAAGCATCTTTTGTTTGGGACTTTTTGAGATACGAAACGACTTATTGCGACCTGAAGAGCTTTTCTTTTCCGTACGTGGCTTCGAATTAGCAAGAATGGTGTAACCTCACAAAAGTCTGCTATACTTCATATTCGATTTTGATAGCGTAGTGCATTTACCTAATTGCGTCTGGCAACTTTTCCACGGAGTAATCCGCTGCAGCAATATTTCGCTTGCAATCTGGTGGTTTTTGCAAACACCCTCAACCTGCTGCCAGCTTAGCTGTAGGAGCCCGCTTGGAGGCTATCTAACCATCCACTGCAAAAGCTTGACCCCTCAGATAAGTAATAACGACCTAATGAAGTGCGCTGCCAATTTTAAAGTGGGTTAATGATAGTCATACTGTGAGGTTCATGTGTATGAGTGTAGAGAAATTAAAGGTGTTCGCAGTCTGTAACTAACCTATATTTAAGTTGTTTGACCTTGAATTGAATATTTAATTGTGCTAATTACTAGTATAAAATGCTATTTGGCGGTGCACCTTTCGCTTAAGTAATGCGTTTAGGACCTGTTGTACCGACTATTATATGCAAAGTTTTTCTAATGAACTTAATACACTCTCTATGTCATGTATGCGTTTGATTTTGTTACTGCTACCTTTTGTATTTCAGATATTGCTCTATTGCCTGCTGCGATTATTTGAGTTTATAAGTTCTCGACCTATCTGAATATATTTGTTGTAAATATCGACTTGTTGGCGTTCATGGTATTTGGTAGTAACATCTTATAAAGAACTGCACACCGTCTTCACTAAGCCTAGCTGGCGGACTCACAAGTATACTCTCTTAGCGTTGCGATATTTGAAGCGCTAAAAAAATTATAGCTAATAAACGATAGCAACAATGTGAAAGATATCATTTACTGCAAAGTAAATCATCCCGCTTCTTGCCAGTTTTTCTGATCCGAATTACTGGACGTCGCTTAATACAAGCAAATTCAATTTTAGAACCAGTTTTTTAACTTAAGAATAAAAGTATGCTATACTCTTGATCGTTGGTCAGTAAGCAGAGTTTTTATTAGGCCCACTAAATTCATTAGTTGAAAGTTTTTCCTTTAACGCTGTAGCAGGCTACTATTAGTTAAAAAACTTGTAAACACGCACTGCTTATTTTCCCTTTTCCCCGTTTCGAACCCTACCCTTTTCGTCTAGTAAGCTGTTGAGGTCTTCATCCGCAAGCCTGAATAGAGATGGGAGCCAGGAAGAATTTGAAGCGTTTGTGGGCAGGTATACTTGCATCTACAACTGAAAGCCTTCCCGCTACCCTCGTCAAGTATAAAATAATCTACATTTACAACAAAGATTTTGTAACTTAATAAGTTATTGGTTCTGATAAAGAAAGTGATGCAGAAATTATACAATACATATATGCAGAAGTAACGAGTCCGATAATTCCCAATATCTGATATGATGAGTTGATAAGCAAAAGGAGATAAAGAGTTCGAAAGGATTTTCTTTCTGTCGTCGCCAAGAAACATACAAGAACGCACATTATGATAAGTACAAATACTTTATAAAGAACCCAACAAAGATAACAACCAAAGTTACCCAGTTGGGACAAGAACAAACTGAACAAAACCAATAATTGGTAAAGTTATAGGTACCACGTATAATATACAATTAATACAGAAGTTAAGAAAGGAAGAAAACTATAGGAAAACTACTCGGGTAAACACAGGTCTTTTTTCAAAATCTGTATGTTAAGCCTAGAATGAAGTGACATACTGAACCATTTCATTGTAGTCAGAAGGATCTCAGTTTGACGTACCGTAGTTAATTATTTACGCAGTAGTCGTTTATCCAAGTGTTTACATTGCTGCATTGCCTCTACTTTGTCTACGAAATAACTAACTCAACACTTGTGGCTTTCTGTCGATACGTATATTGAATATATACAGTGTGTCCAAGATAAGGAGGGCCAGTATGGGGATTTCGGTAATTGTAAGAGATACACATTTAGTTAAATAGGAAAAAAGTTGCGCTATTAAAGGCGTAACAAAATGTCACCTAGAAATCCTTGATATGATTTTTCGTTTTTGAATTATCCCAAAAAAACCGAATTTTTGGATTTTTTATTTTATTTTTTTCTGGGGTTATTATTAAAGTTAGAGAGAAACTAATTAAACTTCTTTATAGCAACTTTTAGTGGACCTAATAATTACGTTATAAAAAAAATTATCCAACAAAACCAGCATCGAAACAATGTAATAGGTATTAAAAGTATTGAAACTTTGAAACAGAAGCAGAACTTAGAAGATTGGTTCTTGAAGCCTTTCAAAGTATAACGCCAGTATTGCTGAATAATGTTTTAGATTCTGCAGTTAGAAGATGTTATTTATGGTTAAAGAATGATGGCAACCTTTTTGAAAACCTTCTATAAATTTAATACCTATTAAATTCTTTCGATGTTCGTTTTATTATTCTTTTTGCCTATCTTTTGTTCATTTATTTGTTGTTTATTGTTAATACGTAGTTATTGGTTGGCTATTAAATTAATGTATCAGAATTATGACATTATGATGTGCATTTCAATATTTTACCGGCATATAAAAACGCCTAACTTACTTGGTGAACTTATTTTTACAATATTATGAAAAATGCAGATCCGTATTTTAAAAATTTCCTGATGATGATCAAAAAAAGCTCGAAACGTAATTAAACCATAATATAGGGTACATTATTGAATTCAAAATAAAAAGGGATTCACAAATTTGGCATCAAAAAACCAGGATCGTATTTAAAAAAATGAAGTTGATGGTTTCTCGAAGACAAAACTTCCGATAAAAAATTTGATAACGTAATCATTAAGTCCAATAAATGTTGCTATAAAGAAGTTTAATCAGTTTCGCTCTAACTTTAATATTAACGTCAGAAAAAAAATAAATAGAAAATCCAAAAATTCGGTTTTTTGAGATAATTCAAAAACGAAAAATCATATCAAGAATTTCTAGGCGTCATTTTGTTAATAATTTAATTGCTCAACTTTATTCCCATTTAACCAAATTTGTATCTCTTACAATTACCGAGATCCCCATACTGGCCTTCCTTATCTTGGACACACTGTATACAGGTTGCCTAAAATTGCACGGAACATGGCAATTCAATGAGTTGAACAAGTTTCAAATACTATTTGCCATAAGAGTACCCGAAATAGAAAATGCAATAATTACACTGGTAGCTAGGCAACAAATATGTACAGTAGTTACTTAGTTAATAGCTACCAAAGTAATTATTGCATTTTCCAATTTGGTTACTCTTATCGCAGATACTATTTGAATCATTTCCAACTCATGGAATTGAGATGTCCCGTACAATTTTAACCTACCTGTATATAGATTTAAGACTGGCAAGGGAGCATGTGCAGTGATGTGTTCTGTGAAATATAATATAAGTAAACCTATGGTGTTTATTATTACCAAGTACCAAAAGCTTCCTATAAAAAAAAATAGGATGCAATGTTGAGATAACATTACAGATAGTTTCAAGTATGTCATAGGCTCAACTTGGAATAAAAAGTAAACGAAAGCAGTTCAAGGACGTTATCTTTGTCTCGCAACGTTGGCCAGCCATGTGAGTAAAGAGGATTTAAAGAAAATCAATAAATATCATTGAATTTAAGCGGTACACTGTATATATTCTTGCTTAAGCGAATGTACCGGGTGGACAATTAAGAAAGGCATTCGGCCCTATCTCGAAAAGTAATTGTCGTAAAGACTTGGGGTAAAAAAAATTATGAATAAAGCGGCCAAGAGAAAACGCTGGAAATTATTTTTAAGTTTCGAGAATGGCACCTAGGGGGCGTAATCGCATTCTTGAATTTTAAATCCCGTTTTTTTGAGAAATAGTCTTATATTACAGATAGCTAAAATAAACACCGTTTTAAAGCTAAAAGTCACTTATTTGGCTATATTTTGTTGCAATAAAAGTGATATCGTTCAATTTAATTTTTTTGAGAAAATCCATTTCATTTGTAGTGTTGTCGCAAAACGCCCTCTAGCGGCGACACAAGCAATCTAAATCAATCCCCTCAAGGCAGTGTTGATAGCCTAAAAAAGCCCTTTTCAACGGCTCCAAGTTTGACGAAATCCGTTCAGCCATTTTGAAGTTATTGACATTTATTTTCTAAAATGTTCGGACATCCCCCCACCACTTTTCTTTAAGAGATAGAGCAAAAAGCATTTAACGAAAAAGAATCGAATTTATCTCAGCTTTAAAACGGTGTCCATTTTAGCTATCTGTAATCTAAGAATATTTCTCAAAAAACGGAATTTAAAATTCAAGAATGCGATTACGCCCCCTGGCGGACATTCTAGAAACTTAAAAATAATTTCCAGCATTTTCTCTTGGCCGCTTTAGTCATAAATTTTTTTACCCCAAGTCTTTACAATTACTTTTCGAGATAGGGCCGAGTGCCCTTCTTAATTGGCCACCCGGTACAAGGTCTTATATTCGATGAGTACAAGGTCTTATATTCGATGAGATAAAATATATACATATCTCTTACTTTTGGAAATCTAGGAGAATAGAGACTCTTTTTTGACACTCTTATAATAACGAAAATGTAATCCAATCGAAAGAGGTTGCTTTGTTTTTCAAATGTTGTTAGTTCTATAAATGCGCGTAAAATGCTCAAAAACTTCAAGTAATGCTAATAATTGCTAAGAAGTCTTGAGTTTGCAAGGGTTAAAACAGTTTTCCAAAATCTACAAACGTGACTTACCTCCGAAGACGTCGCAGCGCAGGGTGAAGGAGTCGCCCTCCGAGAAGGGCCCCACGACGGAGGTGAGGTGCGTGCCCGACTCGTCCATGATAACGATCTTCTGCGGCGGCACTGGAAAAATAGCATTGCGTTAATTAGAATCCGATACCGGGCGCATCGATTGCCACAGTTCTCAATTTATTCGCACAAAGGGACTATTGATTTCGAATCAATGCGAGCAATTTACGTCGGGATTGCATGTTTCTTGGCACACAACAACAGGAAGCAGCTTTGGTAAAGCGCAGCTACCCAGGGCGAAAATTGCCCTTATTATTGCTCTTTGTCATAACAGCGCGTTTGATATATAGCCGCTAGTTTATAGTTTTCGCGTCCTGCCCAAGATTGACACGTCACAATAATGGGCAGTTAAGGAAGTCGCTTTGTTGCGGCGAGTGTCGGTACTTCAGGAAATGGGACTTGAGCACGGTAAGCCGTACTCCTGGGCGTACTTCGTCATTACTGCTATTAACTTTTATTACATATAACTCTGAAAGCAAATGCTCATTTCAAGTAGTTCATAAGGCTTTAGCGCCAAGCACACATAAAATGAAACTGTAGGTGTTCAAAGCGGAAATGAGTCTATGATATATACTCGTATTAACGCTGAATATTAAATTTAAAAAACAAATACAAAATATACCATCAGTATATAATTGTAGCGAAAGAGGGACAAAAAGGCAAGAAGTTAAAAGAGTAATCTGAACTGAATTAATAGCAATAAAGAAATTGATTTACCAACAAGAAATTATGATATGATCCCATGACGTAGGTGTAATTTAAATAATTTTGAATTTTGAAAATTGAATTGGAAATAAAATAGTTACAGGAGAAAATGTTTTTAGTCTTTGATAAAGAGAAACAACTTTTTCTATATCTCATAATGGTTGAAGTATTCAAAATTATTTGCAAAATAGATGAAAATACTGAAATAGTAAAAATAAACTCTTAGTAATGCAAAATGCATTAATTCTCAAAGAAAACACAATATTGCAGTAGGTGGGTTTTGAACCTGAGCTCCCAGGTGATAGTAGATTGCTAGTCAGGTGCTTGATCAACTTGCGAACAAATTCTAACAAACGTACTTGGTTATTGTTGCATTACAAAGGGCACGGTGACAGGAAGATCGATCGCGGACAGACACAACACGAGGTTATATAATAAGGGTTTAGCTTGTAAGAGTTGAGAGACAAAAGTTCACCCTTACGGTAAAACAATTCAAAATAAGTTGAAGAAGATCCTGATGGTAATATAGATATAAACTTATTACAAAGGAATTGTATATAAATATAAAATAAAACTATAGATTTTGAAAACTATAACAAGCATTTCAAATAAATAATGGCCAAAGTGGCACAGCACTGGAAAGAAGGTGGGGCATTTTGTTAGGTCTGTTTGAACATTCCTCCTGCCGCTGTCGTTTAAATGCGCGTACTGGAGGGAACCACTTAAGTAATCTCATTAAACTTCCTTTCCAGGCAGCATGTAAGGTCGCTAGGGTCAGATTAGTAGCTAGACAGGTAGATACCGCGGAGTACAGAGGTTTAGTTTAGTGTGTGTCTCGTTTGGTGACTATCCCCGCTAGAGGAAGCCTTACTGTGCCAATTTTAGACGAATTGCGACGGTTGTCGAATAGACTCTCCCAAAAAATCGAATCCAGTCCTGCTTTCGAGCGGCGCGGAATTTCATATCGACCTACGGTCAGGTATGTTCGTAGTATCACTCTGTATTGCCTTGTTAAGTGCTGTTTAGGAGCGGTGCCACCGACGCGACGCCCTGCACGTAGATCCATCGTTTCGCAACACCTCTGCATGTCGACGAAGCCCTGTGAAAATGTTTCGTTCATCGCGTGTGAAATTGGGCTAATTTCCCGCAGAAAAAATTGTAACTGCTGCTGTTTATTCTTTATCGCCCCGCCAAGGAAGTCCAGAAAGGCTAGATCTAGAACTACGCAAATTTCTCCGTCGACAGACTTGAAATTGTTCATTTAAGTTCCGTTCTCGAGGCCCGCAAATCTCGCTTAAATTTGGCGGCCAGCGATCTAGTAGACCCGGCCAAAGTTTTGTGCAAAGTTTGGTTTATGCTACTTCTTTTGATTTTCCCATCTTGCTGCCGATTGAGCTTCTGCAGAAGCTAAGTTGACGCTTCAATCTGCAGGTAATTCACCGGCACATGTCATACGCATCTAATTTAGATTTGCAGCTGTAATTTACAGTCACTTTTGTGTGTCTTAATAAGTAAATTGCATGTAGCGAAATACGTTTTGGACACATCACCCTTAGCTGTGCAGTAACGCCTTCAAAGTTTTCCGCCAGTTTATTAACAGTGCTTTCTCCTGTGGAACCTGTACCACAGACAAGTTTCTACTAGCTTTGCCTATCGCGAGCGTGTAGAAATTCTTTAGGTAATGCTTTGAAACTCTTTGTAACCATGGCAGAGATTTTTTAAGGTCTTAGCTGAATCTTGAGCACTACCCCATCGCCGACATAGTTTTCCACGATGCAACCTTTCACTTACATCCAGCACACTGTGACTGCGCTTTAAAATAACAATTTATGTCTGTATTTTTCAAAGTACAATTATGTTGATTATCGCGAGCGAGTCTCCTCTTATTTTAGTTCGTCCCCAACTCCCCTACCACACTTCTTTAGATTCATCAGTAGCACCAGGCTGAATTCAAACTAACAAACAAAGAATGGGAAATCAAATGAGTCTACGTCAAACCTTTAATCCAAGGAAATTGATACAGTGCTAACGTAGAAGTAGAAAACGAGTAAATACATACAAAAGAAAAGTTTCAAAATAATCCAGATCTAGGTTAAACTCTGTAGGGTGATGATCGATGGCACCAAGTGAAAGTTTTTTCGCTAATAATTCACTTCTTTTATTCCAATACTGAACATTAGCCTTCTCCATTTTTCTCAGTAGTATCTGTATATTATAGGTCAATATCGTTAGTTTTGCCTTGTTTTTTTGGAGTTTCCTTTCACCCAGGGATTCTTAGCTTCACCTACCACTTTCTTAACTTGGCTCCTTCCTCTATGAGTATTTCAAGGTTGCTGGGAACTGCAGGGTATATTATTATTATTGTTGGTTTTGTGATGTGTGCTCTGGTCTAGTTAATTTCAGGTTAATTACTTTTTCTCGTCTACCCACCTGGGGGTAGTCAGTAGATAGATTTCGTTTTTTATGCCGAGTGAATAAATAAAAAACGATAAATAGATCGTATGTATTGGTTTTTATAATACATTTCAAGATTCTAAATAAAATTTAATTATATAACATATTTACGATGTAAAAACAAATAACGACTATATTCGGATTGCTAATTGTATGTCGGGAGCCTACTAGATTTGGCCACTAATAAAGCGAGTTGGTGCGGCTAGTGGCTTGGACGCCAAGCTCACAACACGGCGCTGCACTCCGTAGCGGCAGGTTCTGTAATTAGAAATGTTAAGGTGGCCGCCCTTATAAACACACGCTTTACGAGCCGGTGTGTGTTTTTTAAGAGTGAATAAACTCTTGGAGGTATTTCTATTTAGTTGTCGTGCCAAAGATAAGGGTCGCAATTTGCTAATTTATGCTGACCAGAGGGCTCTATACGAAGCCAAATTTACCTGTGAAGAAGAACGCCCGGGTTTGGACACTTTGTTCAGGGGTGGCGGCGTTTCTACAGATAAAATTCTGCGAAGTACTATAGTTTCGTCTGGTGATGCCATATAAACTTTTTATTCGCTGAGAGAAAGTGTCCTCACCATGTACGTCAATCTTTTGTTTACTTACGACTGCGATTTTAACCAAAGGCGCCTTTTTCTTTTAAATAAAAGCTGCATACGTTGGATGTTGTAGTTCGTTGTGGGGCCCCAAACCGGGGAGTGCTTAATCGGAGTATGAGATGGCAGTAGTCGAAGGAGTGGGTGTTTCTGCAGGGAATTTTGTCACTGAGACCGGCTAGACGATTGATATGGTCAGGTTTTCAGAAAGGGCTGGTTTCTTCAGGAGATACTTTGGACTCAGAACTCGCGGTCTGGTGGTGATCCTCTTGGCCGGATTAGACGAGACTGGTTTTGGCGGATTCGAACTGGTAGAGTTTGACTCAAGTCTGTCCTGGGTGCTGGTTGGGGGGGCCTGAGCCCCGCCTTGCTGCTTAAGTTTCGTGTCTCTAGTGCGGGAGTCAAGCGCCTGGATGTACGCGGATTCGCGCATTGCGGAACCTTTGTCCTTAAGCAAATCGCTTCGTACTGGAGGTCAGGTGCCCATTGTAACTGAAGTTGGCGGAGTTCAAAGTGTGACATATTAATTATGTTTAAATTTGATATGTGCAGATGCAAAGGTCACAGTTTCATAGAGGAAGCGTGGCATTTAAAATTCCCCCCTTGTCGGACGGGTTGGTCAGTAACCAGTAATTGATCTAACTGTAACTCTGAGCGCTGCCGTTGATTCTTCCAATGAATTCATCCACCACCGTTCTCTACCGTTACTAATGCCGATCTAAATTGAAGCTGTACCAACGTCCTTCTTATTCACCTGAAGCAAGTTCTGCAGTTGCTAGTTTTGGTCCACTAAATATTTTATTTTTCTGATGCCTACCATTTCTTGTGAGCGTTACCCGACCGCCATTTGGGGAAACGCCTCATGGGGTACTAAAAACTCGGCACTTTTACTGTTATAAAATTCAAAAATCTGGTGTGATACACTCACACAACTTCCTTTTACAGTGATCTTCTAATTAGTCAAAAATTTCATTTTTAATTTTTAATCATTTGTTAAAAATTTTCAAAAATTACAAATTCTACAAAAACGGTACAAAATCGAGTGTTAGTTGAAGAGACAAATTTTCTCTAGAATTTTAAGGTGAATTCAAAAATGTAATAATATACCGGGTGTTTTATTTAAAATAGGAGTTAATAAAAAAAATAGAAAAAAAAACAAAAGAAACCCACTTTAGAAGTATTCAACTGGAAAATCACCTATCTCACATCAATACACATTAAAAATGTAAGAAAAACGTAAAATTTAAAAAAAAATCGTTAGAGCCGTTTTTGAAAAAATCGAAAAAAACTGAAAAATCACAAGAGTAAACACCTACTTCCGGTTATGCGATTTTCTTCAAAAGCTTGCTGTCTCATCTACATAGTACACAAAACTTATATATGAAGTTTCAATGCCATACCTCTTTTAGTTTTTGAGATATTCTGTTCACAGGCACACAGACACACAGACAGACAGACAGACCAATGAAAAAAAATATGTTTTTTGGGATCAGGGACTCTAAAACGTGAAGATCTGTTGAAAACTCAATTTCGAATTTTTGGGGTGAATCCAATACTTCCTTTATAGTAGTAAAAGGAAGTAAAAATAGGCCAAGTCAGTATAAATATCTATTATTAATTTATAATAGTGGAACAAGTAGTAAAACTACTAAACTCTAGTAAACCCAATTCTATTTAAGAAAAGCTTTTTGAACAAAACTCAATAACAGGATTAATATTTTTAATACCTACACTAGTTAATAGTCAAAATATATATTCCTATTTACCTTGGTTGCATGCACATATTTATTTATTTATTTATTTATTTGACGAACAAAACAGGCGAAACGCCTAATTACATTGTTCGATAGTTATCGAAAAATATCATGCCTAATACATGTCATATTATTTACATACAGATATTTAACTACAACCATTTATCAAATAAACAATTTTAAACAAAAATATGCAGTGAATGTGCCTACACGTCAACATACGCAACATGGTAGTTATTGGTTCAATAATGTATTTATCTGTGATCTAAATTGTGCCAGAGATGATGAAAAAATGTCTATTTGAAAGTCTAGTGCGCTGTCTAAATAATTAAATAAAGAACATATCCGAGTAATGGGTGAGAATTTTTTTACAAGAGTTCGATAACGTCGAATATAGAAAAGATTTTTTTTTCGTGATCTATAAGCCGGGACATAGAACAATAAGAGCGCTAACAAAGGTGGCCAAGCTAAACTCTATAATTCAATTTAAATTTTTAAATTAAGTATGAGCAACTAATTGGATTGCATTTAATTCCGGAATAAAAGTGTTTGTATAGAATCCTTTTCTGGTAAGCATGTGCTACTGCTATATTTGAAACAAAACGCCATGTCTGTTTTTCCATTAACAAAGCAGTTGAACTGATTAATTACTTTTGTGGTATAAAGAGAGCAACATACCCCAGAAGCTAATTTAAAAAAGGCACGTGGTTATTTGAAGCGTAAAATATCACCATTTTTATTCTTAATGTCATACCTACTACATTTTACAATTTGTAATTTAGAATCAAAATGAAATAGTTTATGGAGGCTAAAAGTGGTTTAGATCTGTCAGATGACGTTAATTCAATAACAATGTAATGTTAACTATGTCATCAACGTGTTTGGCAGCAATAACGCAGTTGTCCGTTTACATCACGATCTAGATAGATGATATGGCGAAAACAAATGAAACGCAATATTTTCGACATAACCTATGTTATACACAACGTGATGGCCCGCTGCGAATCATCAATTTTAATAATATCCACGGTTTTAGTTCGTTTTAACATGCTAGTGCAGTGCTTAATATTCAGGTTTATGGAGATTTCACGCTTTCAAATTATCGCATATTTGAATATAGACAGTTCATATATTTGTAAAATGGTACGAGAAACGCTTGCATTTATATTCATTTTTTAGAAACACCACGCTTCAGTGGATTGTTAATTTAACACGATTTGAAAAATGGATAGTAATAACGGGAAACAACAAGTATTGCAAATCCTGACCATATGAGACCTGCAAATCTGAATGTATGTACGAGGGTCAAGTAATATGACACATTCCTCAATGTGTCTGAAGTTTGTCGCAGTATACAGTACGAGACTATGCATTTTTACCATTCAGAGCAGTGCTTGCCTACGCTACATTTAGGATTTAGTAGAAGTAGTCAAAAGTCGCGAAACAATTTTATTCGCATCGGTATACGATGCGAAGACAGTCACAACCACAGCATGTGTAGGGCCAAATAATAAGAAGAAAAATTCAGTTTGCAAGCTGTGTTCTATTTTAACCATTTAATGATGCTACATGAGTTTACAGTAACACGTAATAATAAGAAAATGCACAGAATTAACATCGTAAATTATAAAACAACAGAATGCCGGAGAGGGGTCGTGGGAAAAGTAAACATAATAAGTTTCTACGATCGTTAGAAGCAACAGAAAAACAACAACTCAGCGAGCCAGATTCTACAATTACCTTAACGTATCTTATAGAACAATCTGAAAAAGCAAAAGTGCGACAAATAAATTGGCTGCAGGGAAATTAATATAGTAATTACTGAAGAGAATAAAGCTCTAGCAAATTTTCAGTGACAAGTAGGCGGTTATTCAGATGAGTAGTGGATCTAGTGGACCTCGTATTAACACGACCAATTGTATTAATTGAAAAAATTATTAAAAATAGGACAAATACGGTAATCAGCGTTGAAGTGGTAGCATCCGGAAGAATCGCGTTGTGTATAATCGGAAGATTTACCTATAGAGCTACAGCCTATCCACAGAACTACCAAGAACCGAGAAGTCAAAGCTATTAAAAGCTTACCCCACATATGCAAAACGAGCTGGAAGAATATTGCGCCTACATCTTTGTACAGCGACCAGGTAAATAACATGGTTAAAATGATAAGAGTGCCAGCGGGGTGTATGTTTATAAAAGTGCGCTGCTTCGCGTTGTCGTGGACGTATGTGATTATGCAAATCAATAATAAATTATAATGGAATACTTTGCGACAATGCTAAGCAATCCTGCTAACGATGCTATGCGTACCGTTAGTTAATGAGTTGGATGGTAGATACTGTAGAATGCACGTATAACAGTTGGTTGCATCATGTAGGTACATTTTTGGCAATTAAAGTAGATGATAAATGTCCGAGTTCTAGACCATGCTGGACTATTATATAGTAATCGAGGGGGTGGATTCCGCAGATGCATGTTGTTCCGCCTAGTGATCCCGCGGAGTCATGATGTTCCGCAGTAATTAGCAACCAACGGGATTTACAGTAATTGCTTTACTGTGAAAAGTGAGTATCAACCGGGCTTTCACTGACTCTAATGAGGTTGTAACCACAGTTAATCTAGCAGATTACTTTGATCGAAAAGGCCCGATAGCTAATCCAAACAGCGAAGGTAGTGATACGGTACTAATGAATTAATTGATTCTGACTAATGCAAAGCCGAGTATTGTAACGTCGTTGCTGTAAGTACGAAGGGCTAGGAGGGGCACGCCCGGCAACTACAGCTATTATTATCGATTAAATTTGCAGGTCGGTAAGTTAATGTCCGTTTACATTTAACCACCTGCTTACGATACTAGGCCAGGGAAGGCTTGCACTCGTGTGCTTCGCAAATTGTAAAAATATCAGATTTTTAATTTAAGATAACACATAAAAGAGCGTCTAACAAAAGGAAGCAAGAGAAGTGGGTCCTTCAAATTATTGTTGCATTATAGGGTTTTGCGTCCGTATCTAAATAAAATGAACGTGTGGTTTCATTGGAATATATTTTTGGCTTTGCTCAGGTTCATTTCTAGCAAAATTGAGGAAACATTTTAAAATGACTGGAAATGCTTACAATTGTGGAGCGAATTTTTGTTTAGAATTGTCGCCTAATTTTTGTTTAGACATTCAGTTCGTTACTGAGACCTTTGTACCACCACATCGCAAACGAAACAACTCCGCAGTGCTCCGAGATGCAGTGCGGGTCGGCAAGACATGTGGATCGCGCCCATCCCGTTAGTTCTCACACTTCGTTAGGCCATTACGCCCGATGTTGAACTTCGCGCCCTTTAGGAGCGGCAAGAATACTTCATCAAACTGGCTCTATTTACAAATTGGCGACATGTTTACATAACTTCAACGCAAGGGCGCGGGGCGAAGTCGCCGTGGGCCCGCATCGAGCGAGCTAACGAGCAGTGCACTGGAGTTGGGAACTCCGGAAGCAATTCAACGATTGTTGTGTACCAGTGCTGCAGATGCATTTGTCAGGCAGTTTGCGTAGAATGATTTGTTCAGCAGCAGTCCGGGGCTGACGCCACAATCCGCAAGCTGACCGCGGCCATACTGGCGCAGCGGGGCCCCAGTACGTTCCGGAGTCCCGGCAAATTTGCGCCTTGTACCCTCTGTAATTAGAGCGTTGTTCACCAAGTTTCTGCGGTTTCGCAAAAATCCCCTGTAATTTATTTATCGCGGAGCCAGAGTCGCTTCTCCACGGTTTTCTGTAGTCCGAAAGGCGGCTTATGAAGTTCATAAATTGTAACACGTTAAACCTCATAAGGAGCTTCTCGAGAAACAGGAATTTAATTGCATGAAAATAGATTTATCGATCCGCAATCGACGAAAGAACTTAAAAAGACGTCGGAGAGACTTCAGTTCTAGTTTCTACATTTTACATAAAAACCGAATTTATTTATACACTATCCTAAAGGTAAGGTGTCACATACAGTAACCTACTGAAGCAGATCGATCAGTTTCCGAGTTATTGGAGGGAAATGTGGATGGACAGGGTGAACATAGTCCAAAACGTTTTTTCTCAATATGAAAGCAACTACCTCAAACTTTTTTTTAGTTCAAAAGTTCAACAGTTTGCTTAGAACTTGCATAATAATAGACTAGGGCTAATATAAAAGCATTACAGAGAAGAAGATTCACCTATTCACAAAGGAAAAAGGGGAGGAGGACAATCCTTGTTGTAGTTTTTCATCGTAAAGGGAGGCTATAAGTATCAGTGGAATACATATGTACAGTTACGGCCAAAAAAATGGGACAACTCATAACAAATTCTGCTTTCATTTAGTCATTGTTGGTTTTAAAAAATTTACTGAAAAAAGCAATAGCAGTCGTAATTTTAGAAATGTCATCAACTTGTCAACGATATAGTTTTGCTTAAAAACGCCACCAGTTAATATTGTTGATAAACCAAGAATAACTGCTAATGCGGAACTGGCCCACTTTTTTTGGCCGTAACTGTACAAGATGAAATTTATATATTCTTAAAGATAATATTTATTTAATATCTAAAAAAGACCATTTCCGTAAAGATTACGCCTGACCGTATACTGCAATGAATGTGTTGCTCTGGTGAACTAGCACACCTGATGTATATCGACTAAATAAAACAATCTCAAATTTTATGTACGTTTTAGCTGTGTCACCAAACGACAGAGCTGCAATCCAATTTTCAGCCAAATTCTTCGGATAGTTATATTGGAAATTGACCTAGTTTTTGCAAAGGGCAATTTAGTAATCAGATCACCTTCTTCGTTTCTTATGGGTTTATTTGTTTACAGGGTTGCATCCATACCTCCACCATGCCTTTGTCTGTGTTGGCTGCTCTCTTTACCATTTTGAACATTTCTAGAAAACTAGCCCGTAGTTCGAAACTCGTTCGGACTTGGAGTTCCATTAGTAATGATGCCATTGTAACCTTCGGGTATTCAGTGACCTGCTCGTGCTCCACCAATTGTTCCTGCTACTGGACATTCCACTATTGTTTATTCGCCCACTATTGTCTATGGTCGCACATAATGTAATCTCAGGTCATTCGACAGCATATAAAACTTCCTATTACGAGTGTTTATTGTATGTATTCTCCATTTGAGTGTACAGCTTACATTGCTGGTGTGGTCCAAATATTTTTGTATTGCTATTAACTACGTTGTAAGTTTTTTGTATTTCTGTTAACTACGTAGTAAGTTTTTACCCTATGAATTTCGTTGTAAATGCATAGTTGTATTTTTTTAGATGAGAAAGTTCTATTTTATATAAAAAATTTAATATTGAGCATTCTGTTAGTTTTTAAATCATTTTATCAATTGCTTTTATGAACTACAAGACGTGATTTCTCAAAATCGCTTTTATCTTTAGAAAAATTAATTGATTTAACTCCAAATGCGCTGTTACGAATTGTCCCGTATTTGTAAATATAACAATATTTATCAAAACATGTTCGGGGTACTTCCAACAACAATACAACGCGAGACAGCATACTCTAGATATAATTATAGTTTCTGAAAACCTTCAAGCTAATTATATCCTGGGGCAGTAGATCACCGAGTTTCTTCCCATTGAAACTTAGACTAAACAACGAATTTTACCATTGTTAGCGTAATTGCGTATTTCAATTGTACAACAAACGTTGTCTTGGTATGACTGGCAAATTTGAATATGAAATTAAAATAAAATACTGGTTTAACGATTATATTGCTTGGTTGTCATTCGTAATTTAAAGTATTGATTGATTTTTCCGATACCTATTGCTTCGCTTCTATCTATTCGTCCATAGATGGAATTTCATCTAGTAGAGAATCTATTGCATGTAATCATATTAAGTTACAATTTAATAATTAAATATGTGAGGGTTGACTTTAATTGTTAGTAAAGACAGTCGTTGATTTAATAATTATACTTCAAAACTGCTGTCCGTTGCTTCTCCGTATTATAATTCTGGTAACAACGCAAACACATCTAAGCTCAAACCACGAAGCACGCCCGTTTTTGCCCTCGCCCATCTGCGGAATTTCGACAGCTTTATTAATTACCGGCAGAAACAATTTGGAGCTTTTTATACAGCGTTTGAAAAGTGTAATCTCCGCGAAGGGTTGCCACAGTTCATACCGTTTTATTGTTTCATATTTATTCATAGCGGGATTTAGCGAATAAGAGGTTTTATAAATTTTATTATGCTGAAAGAGGGTCTCTTAGGCTTTTGCATTTTTAGGACGTTCCAACGGCATTATAGGGCATAAAAATTTGTGGCTCCGCCGAAAATCTCAAGTTAGGAAATAGTTAGCGTTCTCCTTCTGAATCTCCTTGCAGCCGGCGAGTCCTGGCAGGCTCGAGTTATTTCAGCTTACATTTTTTAAACTGGAAATCTGGAATTGTTTCGTCATCGAGATAAATTTATGAGGAGGAATGCATTACGAATTCCTGAAGAGAAATTGGAAATTTAGAGCGGTCGGAGTTTATGGCAGCAGCACCCGAAGCAGTAGATAAACGAAGTTGTATTTATATTTAATTTTGTTATCAACCGTAATTTTCTGGATTAAAGTGCCAAATGACACATTTGTTGCCTATACAAACATTTAATATTCTTTCGATAACATTCCCAAGGGCAAAGGTAATTTATATAAGGAAGCAACTTGAAATTTTGAATACGCAGTGGCGTAACTACGGGACGATCTGATAGACTTCTTCGAATTTTTGTCATATCATGGAACTAAAAATTACCAAAGAAAGCCTCTAGCTGGTTTAATAGAACTCACAGAAGTTGTTTTTTGAACTATTGCTGTTTTTGACATCAACGCCTCTTGAGAATCGTTTAATCTGTCGACTTCGTCGTTATTTTCTGTATCTTGTTTTTCGTTGTATTTTGGAATATTTTCTTGGTTGCACAGCTCAGCATAACATAGGGTCAAAAATACAAGTTCTATTTCTCCCACATCACGGCAAAATACAAATTTGGGTTGTATTTTATTAATTTGTATAATAGTTCAGATACTAATGACTATATTTTCAACTATCTTGTAAGAGGAACTTAATCTTGCCCCCCTGAATGTATTTAATGTAACATTTGATTGGTACATGTATGTTCTTTACTGTTAATAATTAAATTTAGTCAAGTGCGCCCCAATGAGTTGACACATACCACACATAAATACGTACGGGGTTGCAAAGTGCGTGAGGCTGCTTTGAGCTGTGCGTCATTCATAGGAATAAGTACACACCTGGCAACCTAGAGAAGTGTCTCAATAGTGGCCAGTTACGTTCACAGAACATTTCAAAGTCTTGTCGATTTAAAGTTCAGGCGACCAACAAAGTCCCCGTGTCACGCGTTGACGCAATACTAAAAGACATTTGCATAATTGAAAGTTAACAGTAACCGCTTAGGGTGTGCAATTCATATCAAATTCCGTTAATCAAAAATAGTCATCGGAGCCGAAGTTGTAAATCACTGCGGCCAGCATACGCACGATACAGAGCTGTCTCCGTATGATTAATATTATTGTTACCATAAATGAGTGATAGAAACAACTTTTGCTTTGCTTTTAGTACTTTAGTTTAGTATGCGTTAGTGTTTTTCTTGTACAGGAAATATACATGTTGGTAAGCGAAGGTATGCTTTGGTTTGCGTGTCCAAGAGTGAAAGCGAGTCAAAACAATTTTGATACTGAACACAGCACCAGCCAAAAAAATATTTCCTACGAGTGCCGGAGAACTGCAGTCGAAAAGAAGAGGTAAAATAGCAGCCGGTAGTAAGTGGCACGGAGCGAGTCGAGTCGAAGTTCTGCAAAAAATGCAGTTTGGCCATTTGGAGTCGAGAAGTCAACAAAGAAAGCGCAGTGGAGAATTGCGAAAGTCAAGCCTGGCCAAGTCAAATTACGTAAGTGGCATTTGGTAGTCATTAGTGCAAGTGGGTGGTTTAATATGTTATTTGGGAATGCGAGTAAAGCCATTGGAGGGGCAGAGAGATACATTCGTGCTTTCTTATGTTTGGTGCTCACTGTGCCTAAAAATATGCGCACTGGCTTGTCAGCACAAAGGCGGCTATAGAAGCAGCTGTCTGGAAGTCAACTAATGATATCGTTCTGTAAATTGCGATTAATCAGTTTTCGAAGGTGTGCATTAATAATGAGTAATGTAGATCTTGCGCTTACGCTTAGATAGATATTATTGTTCGTTATACCGCGTTATACCACGAGTGTGATGTTAAAAAATATCAAAGATCAACTAATGCTGTGGCTAATAAGAGGAATCTTGTTTTTTGTTCGGAATTGACCGATTTCCGTATAATACACGGAATAAGTCTGCAGTACTTTTTAAACTATTGTCGCCCAAATTCAGGTGAAAATCTGAATTTTCTATTTCTTTGAATAGATATTAATATTATTAGTGTTCGCTCAGAAC
>OW679195.1:186924257-187158505 GCA_940337035.1 Agriotes lineatus | reverse complement strand
CCCTTGTGAGCTTAACTTTGTTGCGGAGACGCTTTTGGCAAACCTCTAGTAAACCGGCCATATTTTTGCATCACGCCGCCCCCAGGTCCAGTACGAAATTACTGAAATTCGTTAAGAGCTTAACTCGTTTATGAGGAAGTAGAAAGGGGCGAGAAATCCCCCACCACTTTTAATTGATTCGCGGATTCGCGGTTTAATTCGCGGTTTAATTCGCGGATTTCGCGGTTTTATTCGCGGATTGACCTAATTAATTTCGCGGTTTGATCTAATTAATTTCGCGGTTTGATCTAATTAATTTCGCGGTTTGATCTAATTAATCACATATGAAGTTTGATATGTAATTTACATATGTGCTACTGAATAAATTACGCAATAGCTTCCGATTAAATTACGCGCGGCGGCCATCTTGGATTTCTGGCGGGAATATTTGAAATTTGAATTTTTACCGATTTTTTCTAAGTTTAATTTTTTGAATTTGAATTTCCCGGGGGTGTCGGCCATCTTGGTGCGCGCGCACTTCTCACGGCGGTTGTTTTTAAATTTGAATTTTTGCGGAAATATTTGAAATTCAAACTGATAGAGCCATCGCGCTCTTCGAAGCTGCTGTCTCTCTCTTGCATTCACTCGTGGAAATATTTAAATTTAAAAAAGCTATTTGCGGCGGGCCCAAGTGGGAATCGAACCCGAGTTTTCTGGTTAACAGTATTAGGACCTTACCGCTACGCTATTGAGGCGTCTTGGAAATATAGGAATTGAACAAGACGTCATTTCGCAGCTCTGCTGTCACACCGTTCGAGTTGAAACAAATTATTTTTTCGAATATATAAAATATAAGAACGGAATTGTGCCGTCTAGGGCCTTAGAAACTTGTTAATAATTTTAAAAAATTGACTTTGTAACTAGTTTTGCTGTAATTAATTTAATATGAGTGACGCTATCTCACTCAGTCCCATTGATTTTCTACAGCTTTCTCTTTTCCATCCCGTTTGCTACCTATGCGTAATTACAAAAGACGTTATCGCTCCAGGCAGACTTTCTATTTAGCCGGCGATTGTGTAGGGCTTCTAACCGTTGCATAGAATTCCAAAGTTTTATTTAACGTGCCTAAACAGGATTGTTTAGAAGACTGTAATTATAATTAGCATCGTAATGGAATGCACCAAGATTTAAATCAGCATGCATTGTTCGTCTGGATCGAGCAGTACGTACTCCAACGGTTTCTAGTCTTGCTTGGTTGACAGACGACAGAATGCACGGTTACCGGTCAGCGCAGCCAACGGCTTGGCGCTAAAATCCCTGTGACACAAAATCTAGTGGGATAAGCTTGCCTGGTTAATAAACCACTCTAGTTCGTATGATTTTTGTCGCTTTTAAAAATAAATAGACATTATTTTTTTCGTGCTTGAGTTTTATAATTACGCTGAGCCCTTTGTGGCTTGATTACGTCATGCCGAAGCCTGCTAGTTTAAAAATTAAATGGGGGATAAGAGGTAAAGCCAGATCGTAAATATAAAAACGAGTTACAAATTTGATTTTAATATATTCCTGAAATACTAAGTATGAAAAAGTCTTGGTTTTAAAGGTTTGAACATTGTACCACTTAGCTGTTCTAACATTATACTTCCATATACATATTATAAATAAATTTTAAATGTTATTTTCGACTGAGTTTTAGCTTCTTATAAATTACAACAGTGCCCTCGCCCATATAAAATAAGACATACGCATTAAATAAATGTTTTTATTGTATAAGAATGGTTGTCCCCCATAATTTTGAATAAAAATCACACAATTTCGTTGAAAAATGTTCTGTTTCACTTACAATTTTACAAAACTGACATCACGTCACTTGAAATTATACAAAAAACGACATTTTTAGCCAATAAGCGATAAAAAATACGACATCCCACATCATTTCACTTAAAAATTATCACGTTTCGTCTTACAAAACGCTTTATAATAAAGAAAATGATGTAAAAACAGTTGTAAGAGTTATTTCTAAGCATAATTTTGCAAATGTTGTACACTTTTTCTCTAACTTGTGGCAGTTTTAGCAAGATTTGAATAAAAAACAGCCATTTCTGCAGCAATTTTAGTAAGATCTGAATAAAAACATGCAATTTCCAAAGCATTTCGTTTAAAATGTTAGAAAATCGACATCATCTCCCATGAAAATTTATAAAAATCGGCATCTTGTCACATTAAATTCTGTAAAAACGACAAAAACAATATTTTTTTCACAACTTTCATTGAAAAATAGTAAAATTTTACGAAAATACGTCTGTGCTGGCGACAAATGAAAATAAATTTGAATAGAAACACGCAAAAATTACGAAAAGACGTATGTGTTGACCCCCCAAAGTAACAAAAATTTGAATACGGAACCCTATTTTATAAGTAAACGTCTGAAATTGTGTCATTATATCGATAAAAACTGCATTTTAGTTTAAAAAATTCCAATATAAATGCAAACGGAGGAAAATAAAAACGCAATTAACCACAAAGTAACATAATTTTGAATAAAAAAACACAATTTCGTTGGAAAAATGTTCTGTTTCACTTAAAATTTTACAAAAACTGACATCATGTCACTTGAAATTATACAAAAAACGACATTTTTATCCAATAAGCGATAAAAAAATACGCCGTCTCACATAAATTTTAGAAAATCGACAGCATCTCCCATGAAAATTTATAAAAATCGGCATCTTGTCACATTAAATTCTGTAAAAACGACAAAAACAATATTTTTTTTACAACTTTCATTGAAAAATAGTAAAATTTTACGAAAATACGTCTGTGCTGGCGGCAAATGAAAATAAATTTGAATAGAAACACGCAAAAATTACGAAAAGACGTATGTGTGGACCCCCCAAAGTAACAAAAATTTGAATAAAATCACACAATCATACAGCATCTCACATAAATTTTCGCAAATATCGACATCATGTCACATAAATTATACAAAAACTGTCATCACGTCACTTGAAATTATACAAAAAACGATATTTTATTCAACACACGATGAAAATTGAACAAAAATCACGCAATTACAAGCCATCTCACATAAATTTTCACAAAAATCGACATCATGTTACATAAACTATGCATAATTTTGCAAATGTTTTACACTTTTTATAAAATGCATCGCTCAAAATTAAAAGAAATAGCAATTTCGTTGAAAAAATCTACTACCACAATCATTTCGATAAACAAAATTCAAAAAAACTTATACTTTTGACGGAAATATATGTATGTTGACCACAAATTAACATAATTTTTAAATAAAAACGCGCAATTCGTTGAAAAAAATATTCTGACACCACCAAAACACGCAATTTCATTGAAAAATATATATATGTTGTCCACAAATTAACATAAAGTTGAATAAAAACACGTAATTTTGTTGAAAAAATTTTCTGGCCCCTTCATTTCACTTAAAATTTTACAAAACTGCCATCATAACACTTGAAATTATACAAAATATATGTATGTTGATCACAAATTAACATAAACCTGAATAAAACACACAATTTCGTTGAAAAATTTGCAAATGTTTTACACTTTTTTATAAAATGTATCGCACAAAATTAAAAGAAATCACAATTTTCTAAATTATATCACGCTATTATGAAATCGTAGATTGATTTTTTGAAATTTTACACTTTGTAACTGTAAAATAACTACAAATACTAATATTTTAGCTTTAGACTTTGTAATTATTGCAGATTCGAGAAAAAAACAAAGCAGAGTGGAAATAAAAAACATAAACACTTTGTAATAAACAAATATATTGTTCTTATTTCTTATAATACTTAATAATATAAATATAAATGTACAGCAGAATGTCTTATTTCTAAAAATTCGCTAGCAATTTACAAAACTGTAGTTTGAGGTGCACGACATTTCAAATTAAAAAGACTGCAAGTAATAAAATCAGAAATTCATTGTGTAATTTTAAAGTTTAAGATGCACCCAATCTAGAATTCCCTTCGTTTTTGGTGTTGATGACATCTGCCTTAGAGGCATTTTTCTAACGACCCTTTTTTGGATGCGTTTCCTTATCGGCGTTCTTCTGACTGAACCTTTTTGATGTGGACTTGGATGAGTAGATGGTGTTTTTAATTTATATTCTAAATCGGACTCGCAGTTATCAGTTTCCATTTCGGTTTTTCCTGTAGTATCAGTCGGGGTTGGCTTCTTTTGCTGTTTAGGTTTAGCTAGCAGCACATTAGCAACGTTAAGGTCTTTGATGTACTCAGCAAACTGTAGGCGTCCGGGTGGATTAATAGTTTTTCGAGGCCGCAGAGTGTCATGAATTAAATCGACTATGTTAGACGCCGGTAAAATTTCACCCTTTATAGTAACGGTGCCCTTGTGATCCCAGCTCACATCGCTTGAGGTACTCAAAATGCGTAGGAAAACTTCAGCTTTTTTCTTAAAAGTTTTGGGAAGTGTAGATAAAATAACGGCATTTGATAGGCTGTCACTGGTTGTTTCAATAGGTATTTTGATTGGCTGCCGCGCCTGGTTTGTGAAATGAAGGAATCGTTGTAAAACCTGATTGTACTGGATCCATTTATCGTGATCAGTTAATTTGGACTTTAAAACTTTTTGCATTTCGTCATCAAGCTGTGATAATATATTTTTCTCTGCATCATTGCCAGCCTTAAGACGTTGGACAAATTCCGGCGATACAATCAACATCTTCCGCTCTTTGTCCATTTTAGTCGAAAAGGAGCTCAGTCGTTTGTTCTAGTAGAGCCGTCGTGAATAAACTAGCTTAAAACCAAGACTTTCATAATAAATATATAAAAAAAATATGACAGGTACGGGAATCGAACCCGTATTCTCTCTCGAGATCAGAACTTGAATCTGACGCCTTAACCATTCGGCCAACCTGCCTCCCTATATAAACGAGCACTCTCTGCATAATTAAGAAAATATATAGTTTAAATAGCCTTCTGCATGCAATTTCAAACAATATTTCATATAAATTAAGCCATGTACAAATTTCTTAATCAGGTTTTTGATATATATTTTATCGAAAGATTGGACCCTCAGCTACCGTTTTATTACTATTTGCCGTGATGCGTCATCGATGAATTTTACAAGAGCCAGCCTGTCTGCGATGTGACGTAGGTAATGTCTCCATACCTTTTTATTTTAAAATTCTATAAAATCAGAGGTCCAAACTGCTGCCGCATCAGGTAACAGAGTACAATGGTTTAAAACGTGTTAGTGCGGCATCAGTCGGGCCTCTGTTTTTATAGAATTTTAAAATAAAAAGGGGGTGGATACATTACCTACGTCACATCGCAGACAAGCTGGCTCTTGTAAAATTCATCGATGACGCATCACGACAAATAGTAATAAAACGGTAGCTGAGGGTCCAATCTTTCGATAAAATATATATCAAAACCGATTTAGAAATTTGTACATGGCTTAATTTATATGAAATATTGTTTGAAATTGTATGCAGAAGGCTTTTTAAACTATATGTTTTCTTAATTATGCAGAGAGTGCTCGTTTATATAGGGAGGCAGGTTGGCCGAATGGTTAAGGCGTCAGATTCAAGTTCTGATCTCGAGAGAGAATACGGGTTCGATTCCCGTACCTGTCATATTTTTTTTATATATTTATTATGAAAGTCTTGGTTTTAAGCTAGTTTATTCACGACGGCTCTACTAGAACAAACGACTGAGCTCCTTTTCGACTAAAATGGACAAAGAGCGGAAGATGTTGATTGTATCGCCGGAATTTGTCCAACGTCTTAAGGCTGGCAATGATGCAGAGAAAAATATATTATCACAGCTTGATGACGAAATGCAAAAAGTTTTAAAGTCCAAATTAACTGATCACGATAAATGGATCCAGTACAATCAGGTTTTACAACGATTCCTTCATTTCACAAACCAGGCGCGGCAGCCAATCAAAATACCTATTGAAACAACCAGTGACAGCCTATCAAATGCCGTTATTTTATCTACACTTCCCAAAACTTTTAAGAAAAAAGCTGAAGTTTTCCTACGCATTTTGAGTACCTCAAGCGATGTGAGCTGGGATCACAAGGGCACCGTTACTATAAAGGGTGAAATTTTACCGGCGTCTAACATAGTCGATTTAATTCATGACACTCTGCGGCCTCGAAAAACTATTAATCCACCCGGACGCCTACAGTTTGCTGAGTACATCAAAGACCTTAACGTTGCTAATGTGCTGCTAGCTAAACCTAAACAGCAAAAGAAGCCAACCCCGACTGATACTACAGGAAAAACCGAAATGGAAACTGATAACTGCGAGTCCGATTTAGAATATAAATTAAAAACACCATCTACTCATCCAAGTCCACATCAAAAAGGTTCAGTCAGAAGAACGCCGATAAGGAAACGCATCCAAAAAAGGGTCGTTAGAAAAATGCCTCTAAGGCAGATGTCATCAACACCAAAAACGAAGGGAATTCTAGATTGGGTGCATCTTAAACTTTAAAATTACACAATGAATTTCTGATTTTATTACTTGCAGTCTTTTTAATTTGAAATGTCGTGCACCTCAAACTACAGTTTTGTAAATTGCTAGCGAATTTTTAGAAATAAGACATTCTGCTGTACATTTATATTTATATTATTAAGTATTATAAGAAATAAGAACAATATATTTGTTTATTACAAAGTGTTTATGTTTTTTATTTCCACTCTGCTTTGTTTTTTTCTCGAATCTGCAATAATTACAAAGTCTAAAGCTAAAATATTAGTATTTGTAGTTATTTTACAGTTACAAAGTGTAAAATTTCAAAAAATCAATCTACGATTTCATAATAGCGTGATATAATTTAGAAAATTGTGATTTCTTTTAATTTTGTGCGATACATTTTATAAAAAAGTGTAAAACATTTGCAAATTTTTCAACGAAATTGTGTGTTTTATTCAGGTTTATGTTAATTTGTGATCAACATACATATATTTTGTATAATTTCAAGTGTTATGATGGCAGTTTTGTAAAATTTTAAGTGAAATGAAGGGGCCAGAAAATTTTTTCAACAAAATTACGTGTTTTTATTCAACTTTATGTTAATTTGTGGACAACATATATATATTTTTCAATGAAATTGCGTGTTTTGGTGGTGTCAGAATATTTTTTTCAACGAATTGCGCGTTTTTATTTAAAAATTATGTTAATTTGTGGTCAACATACATATATTTCCGTCAAAAGTATAAGTTTTTTTGAATTTTGTTTATCGAAATGATTGTGGTAGTAGATTTTTTCAACGAAATTGCTATTTCTTTTAATTTTGAGCGATGCATTTTATAAAAAGTGTAAAACATTTGCAAAATTATGCATAGTTTATGTAACATGATGTCGATTTTTGTGAAAATTTATGTGAGATGGCTTGTAATTGCGTGATTTTTGTTCAATTTTCATCGTGTGTTGAATAAAATATCGTTTTTTGTATAATTTCAAGTGACGTGATGACAGTTTTTGTATAATTTATGTGACATGATGTCGATATTTGCGAAAATTTATGTGAGATGCTGTATGATTGTGTGATTTTATTCAAATTTTTGTTACTTTGGGGGGTCCACACATACGTCTTTTCGTAATTTTTGCGTGTTTCTATTCAAATTTATTTTCATTTGCCGCCAGCACAGACGTATTTTCGTAAAATTTTACTATTTTTCAATGAAAGTTGTAAAAAAAATATTGTTTTTGTCGTTTTTACAGAATTTAATGTGACAAGATGCCGATTTTTATAAATTTTCATGGGAGATGCTGTCGATTTTCTAAAATTTATGTGAGACGGCGTATTTTTTTATCGCTTATTGGATAAAAATGTCGTTTTTTGTATAATTTCAAGTGACATGATGTCAGTTTTTGTAAAATTTTAAGTGAAACAGAACATTTTTCCAACGAAATTGTGTTTTTTTATTCAAAATTATGTTACTTTGTGGTTAATTGCGTTTTTATTTTCCTCCGTTTGCATTTATATTGGAATTTTTTAAACTAAAATGCAGTTTTTATCGATATAATGACACAATTTCAGACGTTTACTTATAAAATAGGGTTCCGTATTCAAATTTTTGTTACTTTGGGGGGTCAACACATACGTCTTTTCGTAATTTTTGCGTGTTTCTATTCAAATTTATTTTCATTTGTCGCCAGCACAGACGTATTTTCGTAAAATTTTACTATTTTTCAATGAAAGTTGTGAAAAAAATATTGTTTTTGTCGTTTTTACAGAATTTAATGTGACAAGATGCCGATTTTTATAAATTTTCATGGGAGATGATGTCGATTTTCTAACATTTTAAACGAAATGCTTTGGAAATTGCATGTTTTTATTCAGATCTTACTAAAATTGCTGCAGAAATGGCTGTTTTTTATTCAAATCTTGCTAAAACTGCCACAAGTTAGAGAAAAAGTGTACAACATTTGCAAAATTATGCTTAGAAATAACTCTTACAACTGTTTTTACATCATTTTCTTTATTATAAAGCGTTTTGTAAGACGAAACGTGATAATTTTTAAGTGAAATGATGTGGGATGTCGTATTTTTTATCGCTTATTGGCTAAAAATGTCGTTTTTTGTATAATTTCAAGTGACGTGATGTCAGTTTTGTAAAATTGTAAGTGAAACAGAACATTTTTCAACGAAATTGTGTGATTTTTATTCAAAATTATGGGGGACAACCATTCTTATACAATAAAAACATTTATTTAATGCGTATGTCTTATTTTATATGGGCGAGGGCACTGTTGTAATTTATAAGAAGCTAAAACTCAGTCGAAAATAACATTTAAAATTTATTTATAATATGTATATGGAAGTATAATGTTAGAACAGCTAAGTGGTACAATGTTCAAACCTTTAAAACCAAGACTTTTTCATACTTAGTATTTCAGGAATATATTAAAATCAAATTTGTAACTCGTTTTTATATTTACGATCTGGCTTTACCTCTTATCCCCCATTTAATTTTTAAACTAGCAGGCTTCGGCATGACGTAATCAAGCCACAAAGGGCTCAGCGTAATTATAAAACTCAAGCACGAAAAAAATAATGTCTATTTATTTTTAAAAGCGACAAAAATCATACGAACTAGAGTGGTTTATTAACCAGGCAAGCTTATCCCACTAGATTTTGTGTCACAGGGATTTTAGCGCCAAGCCGTTGGCTGCGCTGACCGGTAACCGTGCATTCTGTCGTCTGTCAACCAAGCAAGACTAGAAACCGTTGGAGTACGTACTGCTCGATCCAGACGAACAATGCATGCTGATTTAAATCTTGGTGCATTCCATTACGATGCTAATTATAATTACAGTCTTCTAAACAATCCTGTTTAGGCACGTTAAATAAAACTTTGGAATTCTATGCAACGGTTAGAAGCCCTACACAATCGCCGGCTAAATAGAAAGTCTGCCTGGAGCGATAACGTCTTTTGTAATTACGCATAGGTAGCAAACGGGATGGAAAAGAGAAAGCTGTAGAAAATCAATGGGACTGAGTGAGATAGCGTCACTCATATTAAATTAATTACAGCAAAACTAGTTACAAAGTCAATTTTTTAAAATTATTAACAAGTTTCTAAGGCCCTAGACGGCACAATTCCGTTCTTATATTTTATATATTCGAAAAAATAATTTGTTTCAACTCGAACGGTGTGACAGCAGAGCTGCGAAATGACGTCTTGTTCAATTCCTATATTTCCAAGACGCCTCAATAGCGTAGCGGTAAGGTCCTAATACTGTTAACCAGAAAACTCGGGTTCGATTCCCACTTGGGCCCGCCGCAAATAGCTTTTTTAAATTTAAATATTTCCACGAGTGAATGCAAGAGAGAGACAGCAGCTTCGAAGAGCGCGATGGCTCTATCAGTTTGAATTTCAAATATTTCCGCAAAAATTCAAATTTAAAAACAACCGCCGTGAGAAGTGCGCGCGCACCAAGATGGCCGACACCCCCGGAAAATTCAAATTCAAAAAATTAAACTTAGAAAAAATCGGTAAAAATTCAAATTTCAAATATTCCCGCCAGTAATCCAAGATGGCCGCCGAAGTCCGACGCGTAATTCCAGAAGCAAATTAAAAAATCTAATGCGTAATTTAATCAGTAGCACATATGTAAATTACATATCAAACTTCATATGTGATTAATTAGATCAAACCGCGAAATTAATTAGATCAAACCGCGGAATTAATTGGGTCAATCCGCGAAAATTCCGCGAAATCCGCGAATAAAACCGCGAATTAAGGGGGCGTGGCTTAATCGAATAAAAAGTGGAGGGGAGAAGTGGCCCTATTCTACTACGCGAAATTAATTAGGTCAATCCGCGAATAAAACCGCGAAATCCGCGAATTAAACCGCGAATTAAACCGCGAATCCGCGAATCAATTAAAAGTGGTGGGGGAAAGTGGCCCTATTCTACTATGACATATAAAGCTGATCAAATTTACTCTCAAGTAGCTGCACTTTCTTAATTAACTCTGGTACACGAAAAACACCAACCTCACATGCTTCACAAAAGAATAGCAGTTTTCTCTACTTAACTTTAAGCATCTTATTTCGGTTTCAGATATTTCTCCATACTTTTTGCACATCCCTCTTTTACAGCCATCACATGGAAATAGTTGATCATCTTCTTTATCGCATTTAAAGCAAAATTTAGTCATACTGAAATTAGTAAACAGCCGACTTCTTTAAGGTTATGAGTTTACACCTAAAAATGTGAGTTTGACATTTCTTGTTCATAACACGGTACAATAATCAGAAGTAATACTATAAGTACTTCGATATTATCTGGTTATATGTCGATAACTTGTTGCACAATAATAAAAGAGTGTCAGTTTGACAGGTTAAATAGTCCGACCGCGTCAGCGCGATGATTATTCTGTCAAATTGACACGATTTGTTATTGTGCAGGAAGTTTGAGACGCATAACCTGTTCGAAGTACGCATTATATTCGATTTGATTATTTTTTGAGTAAATTTTAATATTAGGAAAAAATAAATATTTTATTGGCAGCTCGATTTGTTTGTATTAACCTAGCTGAAAGTCATCTCCATGAAAACGACATCAAGTTGACAAAAGTTATGTATTGCGTTGCCTAGTGAAGTTACTATAGTATAATTGATTTTGTATAATCGAAATTATACAAGATAACTTAATTAAATCCAGCCTTCTGATTGGTTGAAATCTCTACGAAAAAAATAATCAGAAGTAATACTATAAGTACTTCGATATTATCGGGTTATATGTCGATAACTTGTTGCACAATAATAAAAGAGTGTCAGTTTGACAGGTTAAATAGTCCGACCGCGTCAGCGGGAGGATTATTCTGTCAAACTGACACGATTTGTTATTGTGCAGGAAGTTTGAGACGTATAACCTGTTCGAAGTACGCATTGTATTCGATTTGATTATTTTGTGAGTAAATTTTAATATTAGGAACAAATAAATATTTTATTGGCAGCTCGATTTATTTGTATTAACCTAGCTGAAAGTCATCTCCATGAAAATAACATCAAGTTGACAAAAGTTATGTATTGCGTTGCCTAGTGAAGTTACTATAGTATAATCGATTTTGTATAATCGAAATTATACAAGATAACTTAACTAAATCCAGCCTTTTGATTGGTTGAAATCTCTACGAATAAAATAATCAACAACATACGTTTTTGAAAAACAAAAATAAGCATGCTGTGTTCTATATCTAGGGTGCTGTGCTAGCAACTGCAACAAAGATAGAGTATATTCATATACTGTATTACAGAAGAAGATAGTATGAAAAAGGGATGTTACAGATCTTGTCGCATAAACGTTTGTAATTTTTAATGCTGTACTTGTATCTATATCATTCAAAATCACTGTATTTTGCATACACATTATATATACAAAGTGATTCAAAAATGGCGCATTTCCTTTGGACGGGTTTTTGGGGACTACTAGTGGAGTACGGGAAAATCGCAAAAAAAATCTTTACAATTATTCCTCTGAAATATTAACAGCTGAAAATTCCTTTTGAAATAAGGTATTTACCAATATTTTTTAAAAATTCAACGTTTGAATCGAAGATTATTATTGTTATTAAACACCCCAATTTAAAAAACTGACAGTTTCATCAAACTTACCTAAAATTTTAATTTTCAAAACTAGGCACCAAAGACTGAAGTTTTCGTAAGAGGCTTCATCAGGAGGAAACGCAAAAGAACACTGTAACTCAACATGTAAACCACACCAGAAGGAAAACTCTTCTAACGATCGGAAAGAGAAAGGCGAGAGAGTTTATATGCAAATGTTGTCGTGGTTGAGTGACGGTGGGCGGGGCTTAGAAATTAACACTTTCCACATAGAAGGAAGGGGAAAGCCCTTGTCCCGGTTGAAATTATTAGTGTGTTTGTAAATCTCAATGGCTTCGCGAATCTTTCTGCTAAAGAATAATGGGGATTTGCAGATAATGGAAGTTTTATTAGAAACGATCTAATGTCCAGTATCGCGTTGGTGTGCGGAGATGGCTGATAATGAAAACAGGCCCGACTTGATACAGTGCTGGTATGCAGAAAGCGAGATTTTACTGAACGTCCTGTTTCAGCTTTACAACAGTAAAGGACTCTAGCAACACCTTTAGATGGCGTAGTGTTTAATTTATCTTTAGATGAAGGAAAACGCGAGATTTTGCTCGAGGGTTTGAATACTGTTTTAATGTTTTGTTTTCGAAGAAACTTGCTTACGCGATCGGTGACTTGGTGGATATAGGGAAGACAGACTATTGCTACGGTAGGATCGGTTTTTGGAGGTTTGGGTGGTCGTAGATGAAGATAGCGATTGATGACAGACTGTATATCCTTAGCACGGTAACCGTTGTTTCTAAGAGCTTTCCGAATATGTTTTAATTCAGCGTGGACATTATCGGGTTGATATGGAAACAGCTCGGTGTATAAGCGAATTGATAACGGAAAGTTTTTGTGTAGGATGATGTAGGAATCGGCATGTAGATAGCGATCAGTGTGAGTGGGTTTGCGATATGCATAATGGCCAAGTTAGCCACTGAGTTGGCGGGAAAACTGTATATCTAAGAAAGGAAGAGGGCCGTTACTTTCTATCTGCATGGTAAAGTTAATGTCTGGATTTTGACTATTGGGATGGTTTAAAAAGACGGGTTGCCATCGGAACCAAACCTTGGGTACTAATTCTGAAGCTTCCAGAGCTATGGTTTCGAACGCTTCCATAAAGGTATTGGTAACGACAGGTTGTAATATATTGTAATGAAATGTTGTTCTTTGTTTATTATTTTGATACAAAATTAATCAGTTAAATTAGGGAAAATCACCACACAATTCTCAGGTTGATTTTTATACTGTGCTCACTTTACCTGTCAGTAATTTAAGGCTAGTTAAAATAAAATGTATTAGCTGATGTTCAAAATAAAATGTTTGAATGCCGCTTCTTTACTATTTTATTAAACTGAAATATTATTTAAGCTAGCTCTCGACAAACACAAAACTGCTTATCTCAGGTTGGGTTCAAAATTTCACTATATTCACAAATTAGTAGTTCATTTTCGATTATTCGTCCTTGAGTAGCTCATATACGCGGTTCTGATAGATAAAACTTACAATCTGTCAGATGACACAAAAACTTCGCCAGTGCAACAGCAATTATTTGAATGTTTAAAATCGCAAAACCCACAAGGAATCGTCAGGTAATTTGATTCAATTATCGCTTGGCAACAAAACCGCGGCTTTATTGTTACAGAAATGACGTAGATAAGACGCCATCCATTCTCTTGTTTCTGCTGCTTGGAATCGTTGCAAAATCCGCAAAAGTTACTGAACGCTATGCAATTTTTGGCTTATTACAGCGTAGCAGGACCCTTGAATATACGATAGGCCTCTTCAGCAAGGTTCAATCTCGTATTTTACTAAGTTTTCCGAACTCTGAAGCTCAAATTTACGGCTAATTTCCTACCTCGTACAGATGCCCAAACTTAGCACGAAGATGGTCGGAGATGACGCTGCTGAAATTTCTCTGCTGGAAACGCTCCCCTGGCTGCAACTTTCACTCAGGATGCTCCTGCAGACCCCGCTGATGTGATGCAGTGCAGACCTCTGGCTTCAGATGCTTCCTTTGAAAATTTCAAATGTCGGCTGCCGATCTTTAGTCGCAGATGAGATTGGATTTTTTTTATTTTATCGTGGCGGAAACAGCCACAAACACTTCCACTGGTATACGGTGATGAGCAATACTTTTTATATGGGTAAACACGTTTATTCTTGCATAAATATTAATTGTAAGAGAGCACAATTTCGCTCAAAACTGTCTTAATTTATAATTTCAATTGTTCTCCTTTATTTTACAAAAACGCATCGCGTTGCTATCTTACCGCGATGATTTTTGTTAATTAGAAATTAGTTTTGATACCAAAATACATAAATGGAGTATTTTCATTACGTAAATCTTAAATTAAGATTTTCTTAAATCTAAAAAAAGTTGTCCTTTGCTTATTATACCATTGTTCCTTTCGTTACGCACACAAATGTTTTAAAATTACTGCTCTGCTTTTTCACTTTGTCTTATTAATGCACTGGAAATTGAGTTCAATATTTTCACACGTTGCTCACTTTCCTTCTTTTCCGTTGCCTAATTTCGGGATTGCTCTTTACAATGTTCTAGTATCCTTTATTACGATCTCATTTATTTTTCATATTGCTTGCCATTCACTGACCTGTACTTTTATTAATAATTACGCTCATTTAGTCTGCACATAATAAACCTTTTGTGTCAATTAATTTTGTTTGGCCTGGCGTGAAATATGCACAAACCTATTTTATCCGCAAACGTCACAAAAGTGACAACTTATTTGTCTTTATTGACAAGGTAAAAGTGTCACTTTATCTGCCTAAGCAGATAAAATAGCAACTTTTGCGTACTTTATCTGCCTAAGCAACCAAATCGTTGCTCTCTTTCTTTCTTTCTATGTTTGTTCGCTATCTCCTTGACCGATTAAATTGTATAATAGCTTAAAATTTTACTAATTTTTAGACTTAGATCGTAGGCCGGGTTTTATTTTCAAAAAGAGTACGAAAAAGTTTTAATTTAAATAAGCCTTTAAGCAGCGGATCGGAGCTTCCGTCGCCGTGGGTTATGGTGTGACAGCTGCTGTGGCCGTGTGCTATTAGCTCAGGTGATTCAGTATGTTCATATATCATTACAGTAGCGCGTTGTTTGAACAACAGAGGTTGGCGCAGGGGTACAGTGCTCGCCTGTCACGCGGCTGGCCTTGGTTCGATTCCCGGCCGATGCATCCCTTTTTTTTAAATTTATATTAATGAAATTTACCTGAATACGTTTGCGGATAAAATAGTATATGTTATTCGGAGTAAAAGTGACTTTATGTGGCTTAGCTGAATTATTTGCCTCACTAACGTTCGGATAAATAAACTTCAGCTTCGCCACATAAAGTATCACTTTTACTCCTAATAACATAATCTACTTTCTACTTTCTGAAATATGCTTTGCTTATGCGTGCCTTCATCCGTTTAATTACTACTTCTCGCATCTCATTATCAATTCATTTAATACTTAAATTGCAATTTCATAAAATATCTTAACTCTGCTTTATTAGTAGCTTCAGCGTACTTATGCGAACGTTTTGTCCGTTCGTCCGTCCGTCCGTCTGTCTGTCTGTCTGTCTGGATCGCCTGTAACTTTCGAACGGCTACAGATATCGAAATTTTGAAAGGAGGCAAAGTTGTTGTTAAGGTCCCGAGCACCTTCATGCGCTATTTGGTTTTGACGAAAGGTGGCGATTTTCCACTTTGCAAAATTTCCAAGCATTTTAGCACAGTGGCGGCTTGTCCACTTGGCGCCATCTACAGAAGTTCGGTGGTTACGTTTTGAACTACACATTCTGGGTGCACTATAATACTTAATGTTTTCGCAGTGCTGAAGCTACTCTTTAGACCTGTACCTGAGCAGTTTATTGACTTGGTTAAATATTTTGCACTGCAAACAGAGCCAAGTTGTAGGCTTAAAACCATCTCAATATACAGGGTGTATACGAATTCGACCGACAAACTTTGGGTGCATATTTCTCTCACTAAATACAGCCTAAAAGATTAGACAACCTTGATCCTTATCTGCAAGATAAACTCTGCACAGTTCAAAACACTTCGAAAAACCACTATACATTTTTCAAGATTTATTTTATTAAATAAAATAAAAATTAGAATTCCATTAGCTTGAATATTAAGAATAAAATTTATTATCAGCTATGGCCTAGCTATCTTCTTTAAAGAATTCTGGACTTCCAAAAACCATTAAAAATTAGTGTTTCTACACATTACACGCATTCAAATCTCCAAACTTGAATATTTTATTTCCACTGGTAGTCTGATTAATTAAATGTTGTTTCATATGTACCTAATGTCATTGATTAATTAGTATACAGTGAAATCTCCCTTACCGGACACCTCTAATAAGCGGACACCTCTCTTACACGGACATTTTGTTGGGAACCAACTTGCTTGCATTAACTTTACTAATAGAAATTTCTCTATTAAACGGACACTCTCTTAAACGGACACGGACACCATTTTTCGACAATTTTTAGACTGTGAATCTCTCTTGTACGGACACTTCAAAATGCAGGCCCAGCTAATGTCATGAAGCGTCAAAACAATCAATAAATCCAACATTTAATGATCATGTTGTTAAATTATAGAAAACACAAAATTACTATGCCTTTTGCGTGGGCATCCCATAATGATAAAAATAAAAATAGGAAGAATTTTTCCTGCTTGCTTTTATGGAAGGAAAGAATAAGAAAACTAGGCTCAGGGCGCCCCGGTTACGGAGTTACGCCACTGTAATCAATTTGAACCAGGGGACGATTTCAGTAGTGGCTAAACTGTATAGAAATATCCCAGAAATCAAAGACGTTGACCCTGACGAATTTATAAACATTGACAAAGAAATAATCGTGGAAGATGATGTAACCGAAATTTCAGGTGAATCAGCTACCGTTAATGTGCAGTTGGCAGAATTAGAAAGCGATGGCGACTTAGATATTTGTGAGAATGTAATCAAGACCTACACGGAAGCATTAACAGTGAACAATTGTAAATGCTTTGCTAAAGAAAGTAATGACTTTAAAGTATTCAAACTGTCAAAATATTTAGAAATACATGTGGAAACGATAGTAAGCAGTCAGAAAAAACCCTTACGTCAAACGAGTATTTTAGATTTTGTAACAACTATTACATAACTTTGTTTCAATTATTTTATTATTCTTATCTGTATTGTTAGCGCGTATACCTTTGCATAATACAATTTTTTTCAACATAAAAATGGATTTTTCCCTTAAGCGGACGCCTCTAATAACCGGACACAAACTTTGGCACCGTGCGTGTCCGCTTATGGGAGATTTCACTGTAGTTCGATATTTGAGTAAAATTTCATTCGACGATTTCAATGTTACATTAAAAGAAAAGTCACAAAAGAGGTTCTAACTTTGAAATAAAAGGAGATTGGTTATAAGTATACGAACAATTTAGGTACATCTTTAGGCAGTAAATACACCCTCAAAGTTTGTCGGTCGAATTTGTATACACCCTGTATATCGCAAATATTAGAATGGTACGAGGGATGTATAGTATTTATTGTCCCTAGCATAGAATACAACATTATTTTTCAACATAATCCCCTTGAACGTGAAGACACTTATTCCACCTATGTCCAAGCATAGCAATACCTTTCTTGAAAGACTCGGAATCTTGATCACAGAAGAAGTCCGGCACTGCTGCCATAACAGCGTCATCGCTCTCAAATTTTGTTCCCCGGAGACACTCTTTTAGCTTTAGAAATAAATAAAAATCACTGGGAGCTAAGTCAGGAGAGTAGGGTGGATGCTCCATAACTTCAAACCCAGCGTCATGAATTGTATTCATAGAAATAAGGCTCTTATGAACTGGAGCGTTGTCTTGATGAAAGAGAATTCCGCGTGACAGTTTTCCTCTTCTTTTTTCTTTAATGGAATCGCGAAGTTTTGTAACTAATGCTGCATAATATTGACCAGTGATTGTGTGGCCACGTTCCAAAAAATCTACGAATAAAATTTCTTTGGCATCCCAAAAAACTGTAGCCATTATCTTGCCCTCTGAAGCCTGTACACGAAATTTGCGTGGAGGGGGAGATCCTGGATGACGTCACTCCATACTTTGTTGTTTGCACTGCAGATCGAAGTGATGAACCCAAGTTTCATCAACCGTAACAAATTGATAGAAGAAACGTTTAGGATTACGGTTAAATAAGGCTAAATTGGCTATTGAAGAAGTGATTCTCACTCGCTTTTGTTCGGGCGTCAACATTTGGGGTACCAATCTTGCTGACACCTTATGAAGCCCTAAATAGTCATTTATTATGGTTCCAGTTGTACCATTTGAAAGGCCTGTTTTCTTCGCTACACGTCTTGTTGTCAATCAACGATCTCTGATAATGTCATTCACAATATCAATGTTATCTTGAGTACACGAAGAATGCGGCCGACCAGCACCTTTTGCACGTTCGCAGGTTGTTCTGCCATATTTAAACGCTCGAGACCAATTTTTTACTACTTGATAGGAAGGAGCAGAATCTCCAAGCACGCCAACCGTGTCTGTATAAATTTTTTAGGTGTTAAACCTTTTATTTGTAGGTACTTGATGACAGCATGAAGCTCGCTTTTTTCCATTTCCCAAAATCTTTGAAACTATTAAAGCTCGACTAATCAAATTTGGCAGTTTGTTTGTCAATAAAATAACAAAACAAGTGCTGTTGCTAGGGGCAACGTATTCCAAAGCCATCTATGCTAGGGACAACAAATACTCTACATCCCTCGTATATCTGGTAGATTCGCAAACTAATGTATTTATACAAGCGTTAAGCAATATTTATAGAATAATTAATAAAGAGTTAAAAACAATATTTAATTCCGACATTTACTCTATATACGGAATTTATTAAAAAACTAGACAAACTCGTAACATCCGTTTACTGCGAATATGTAATTTTAATTATTCATTTATGGTTACTACTGTATTACAACTTTTATAATCAACATTTTATTAATTTTTAGACTATTATTCAAACAATGCCGCTATAAGTTGATATATCTTGTTTATTAAAGGCAGGGTATCACTGAAAGTGTAAAGAACATTTTACAGGAATGCACGGTACGTGTACACTAATGCATATTACATCGATGTATATTTTCTTGTACTTCAATTTTGCGCATCTATATACCGGGTGGCCAATTAAGAAGGGCACTCGGCCCTATCTCGAAAAGTACTTGTCGTAAAGACTTGGGGTAAAAAAATTTATGACTAAAGCGGCCAAGAAAAAATGCTGGAAATTATTTTTAAGTTTCTAGAATGGCCGCCAGGGGGCGTAATCGCATTCTTGAATTTTAAATCCCGTTTTTTGAGAAATATTTTTATATTACAGATAGCTAAAATGGACACCGTTTTAAATCTGAGATAAATTCTATTCTTTTTTGTTAAATGTTTTTTGCTCTATCTCTTAAGGGAAAGTGGTGGGGGGTGTCCGAACATTTTCGGAAAGAAATGTCAATAACTTCAAAATGGCTGAACGGATTTTGTCAAACTTGGAGTCGTTGAAAAGGGCTTTTCTTAGGATATGAACGCTGCTTTGAGCGGATTGATTTAGATTGCTTGTTGTCGCCGCTAGAGGGCGTTTTGCGACAACACTACAAATGAAATGGATTTTCTCAAAAAAAATTAATGCAACGATATCACTTTTATTGCAACAAAAAATAGCCAAATAAGGGTCTAACACGCTAGTGAAAACCGCATTTCGATATTTGTTTCCTAACCTAAAATATCAGTAAAGGAAATTAAAACTCCAAATAATGTCGCATCTTTGGGAATATTTTCAGTATACCTGCCATTATTAAATCCTAATTATCGTTCTTTTAGCAAAATATATATAAATTAACTGTTAAAATACGAACATTATATTTGAAATGTCAATAATAATTAATACTCATTTAATATGATTGAATATTGCCTTTCTGTCTACACGAAAAACTTTGACAGTTGGATGACGCCTATCAGGATACTCCATAGATTTTAACAAAAACAGTTGCGTTTTCATTGTTTTGAAAATAAACACGAAACATATCAACACTTCTACAGGTGGAAAAGGCATTTTTTTACAAATAAGGCCACCAAAATGCACTATATATAGCTGCAATCTTAATATGATTGATACTTAAACACCACCATTATAATTTTTGCTATTTTGTTTTCCAAAGCACACTTGCATTTTAAAAATTTCGAATTTCATGTGGACAGAAGGCCAGTATTCAATCATATTTAATGAGTATTAATTATTATTGACATTTTAAATATAATGTTCGTATTTTAACAGTAAATTTATATATATTTTGCTAAACGAACGATAATTAGGATTTAATAATGACAGGTATACTGAAAATATTCCCAAAGATGCGACATTATTTCGAGTTTTAACTTCTTTTACTGATATTTTAGGTTAGGAAACAAATATCGAAATGCGGTTTTCACTAGCGTGTTAGACCCTTATTTGGCTATCTGTTTTTGCAATAAAAGTGATATCGTTGCATTTAATATTTTTGAGAAATGCCATTTTATTTGTAGTGTTGTCGCAAAACGCCCTCTAGCGGCGACACAAGCAATCTAAATCAATCCGCTCAAGGCAGCGTTGATAGCCTAAGAAAATCCCTTTTCAACGACTCCAAGTTTGATAAAATCCGTTCAGCGATTTTGAAGTTATTGACATATCTTTCCGAAAATATTTGGACACCCCCCCACCACTTTCCCTTAAGAGATAGAGCAAAAAGCATTTAACAAAAAAGAATCTAATTTATCTCAGCTTTAAAACGGTGTCCATTTTAGCTATCTGTAATATAAGAATATTTCTCAAAAAACGTGATTTAAAATTCAAGAATGCGATTACGCCCCCTGGTGGCCATTCTAGAAACTTAAAAATAATTTTCAGCATTTTCTCTTGCCCGCTTTAGTCATAAATTTTTTTACCCCAAGTCTTTACCACAATTACTTTTCGAGATAGGGCCGAGTGCCCTTCTTAATTGGCCACCCGGTATATAGATGCGCAAAATTGAAGTACATGAAAATATACATCGATGTAATCTGCATTAGTGTACACGTACCTTTCCTATCTAATTATTTTTAAGATTACAATAAATTACATAATACTAACATATTTTGTCTCGTTGGGTTTTTCAACGCCTAATAAGGGAACTCTTTCTCAATTTCAACCGGCAAAGCTAGCCACCTACTCGGTTTACTAGTAAAGAAAGCTCATAGAATCACTTTGTGGTTAATAACAGGCCACTGGCCTAACGTAAGTGGAAGAAGAAGGATTTTTTCCTAAGATTCGTCGGGAATATCTTCCATGAAAGCCCTTCCAACGTCGCATGATTAAATAGAGTAAACTGTAAGTGTGATTTAATAAAATCTGAAAGCCGTAATCAATTTTTGAATGATTTTCTAGCACACTAAGCGACCTTACTACAAAACCATGGTAGTGAAGAAAAGTAAGGATTTTCAGAGGAGACGGGGCTCTATTATTTACTAAATAGCTCTGGAATGTGAAAGTTTCTTAGTCCTTAAAGACGCTGTATGGCCGTAACGCCTGCAATCATTCTAGAAGAATTTGTCTGATTGAAGATGATGGTTCTGAAAGCTTATAACTAGTATGACTTATAGGAAATTTATAACTTTGGAGATACCAAGCAATACAAAATATTTTACTTCAAATTATACTTTTATGTATGAGATGATACTGGAAAATAGACCAAGAAAGGTGGTAGAAGACAAAGTACATGGAGCGCAAAGCGGATTCAGACCGGGGCACTGCACCCAAGATCATATTTTCACAATCAGGAACGTGATAGAGAAAACGCTACCCTACAACAGAGAAGTATATATATATATATATGCCTGGTTGATCTGGAAAAGACCTTTGACAAGGTGGCAAGACATAAACTATGGGAGACACTTAAGAGACACAAGATTAGTAATAAATTGATAGGCGCTATCAAATCACTATACCAAAAAACGGAAAATGTAGTAAGAAAAGACAATTTAGAGACAAAAAAATTTAGGACAATGCATGGAGTCAGACAAGGGGGCAATCTTATTCCACTGCTCTTTATCACCTTCATGGACGAAATTATAAGAAATGTCAACAGTATAAAACCGGTGGAAGTAGGAGATTGTGTATTTGCAGACGATGTAGCAATAATGGCTAGTGCAGAAAAAAGATTACAATTTAATGTTAACCTATGGTTGGAGGAGCTAGAAAGAAAATAAACATTAACAAGACAAAAGTAATAGTCATAACAAACAACAAGGAAAAGAGTGTCAGCCTAACAATCAACAACCAGACAGTGGACCAAGTCGAAAACATAAAGTATCTTGGAATAACCATAGACAGCCGGCAAAATGGAAGAAGAAATTAACAACAGAATTACGACAACGACAATTGTTCCACAGGATTACAGAGGATTTATTAATAAAAACGAAATTAGTAATAAAACAAAAATGACAATTTACAAAACCATTTATCTACCGAATTCTACTATATAGAAGTGAAACATTGGTACTAACCGAGATGTTACACAATAAAATACAAATATTAGAAATGAAGTATCTAAGGAAGGTGGCAAAAGTAACGATAATGGACAAAATAAGGAATGAAGACATAAGAAAAAGACTGAAAATAGAGAGTGCTAGAAAGTATGTAGTGAGGGCACAATTACGGTGGTGGGGACACATGAAAAGATTACCGGAAGAAAGACAAGTTAGGAAAGTATGGGAAGCGAAGGCCACGGGCAGAAGAAAGAAGGGCAGACCAAGTAACATATGGGATAAAGAAATAGGGGAACTATTGAATAACAGAGGGCAGGGGCGCAGGAACAGGGGGGGGGGGCATATGCCGAGGGGACAAATAGTGTAATTTGCCCCCCTGATATATTCTATGAAGTTTTTAAAAAATTGTACATAGGGTTATCACATTAATCTACACAAGATGCTAAAATTCGTTGTCCTATTGTAGGAGAAGAATTTGTTAAACACGTCTTTAGTTTTAGTTTAACAGCGGATAATTCGATATATTCTATTTTTCGTTAATATGGCAATGCAACTGCCGACATTCCAAGGATATCATCGACAACAAGCATTGTCACTAGGCTGCATTGTGTTGGTACATGAACTTCTGGTTATTATTTTTATGGTAAGGTTGACATTTCATTATTTTAAATTGTGTAACTTTGGCTATTATAATGTAATGTAATTTTATAATTTGGTTTTAACTATATATGATCAAAAATTATTTTCATCTACGGGTAGTATGGCTATGAAATAGTTCCTAATGTATGAATGCAACTATAAGTCATTTAAAAATTAAATGTCAAGTTTGATATTTAAGGGGATTGTTTAGTAGCTTTACCACAAGTCGTAATGGGTATATTTCTGTGATTATTTGACTTTTTTATTTATCACTTTATAACTTCAAATATGGGAGATGAAGGGGCGGTATAGTACTTATAACAAATAAATACAATGCAAAAACTTCCCCAAGGTGGTAAAACTTAAAAAATGAAGTAATAAATTGAATTATTAACCATTTTATACGGAACAATAAAAGCCAATAAAAGCGCTATTAAGTAAAATTTTTCACTTTTTTTACCATGAAGAAGTAGTCATTGCTATTTGACGTGTGTGAATATGTCGAACGACGTTTTAATTTCTGTAGAAAAACTTGATAACAGTAAATTAAATTGATTATTTTTTTCGTAGAGATTTCAACCAATCAGAAGGCTGGATTTAGTTAAGTTATCTTGTATAATTTCGATTATACAAAATCGATTATACTATAATAACTTCACTAGGCAACGGAATACATAACTTTTGTCAACTTGATGTTGTTTTCATGGTGATGACTTTCAGCTAGGTTAATACAAACAAATCGAACTGCCAATAAAATATTTATTTGTTCCTAATATTAAAATTTACTCAAAAAATAATCAAATCGAATACAATGCGTACTTCGAACAGGTTATACCTCTCAAACTTCCTGCACAATAACAAAACGTGTCAGTTTGACAGAATATTATTCCCGCTGACGCTGTCGGATTATTTAACCTGTCAAACTGACACTCTTTTATTATTGTGCAACAAGTTATCGACATATAACCCGATAATATCGAAGTACTTATAGTATTACTTCTGAATATACACTACACAAAGTTCCAAAATTTTTATCGAAATTAGGCAACACACTTTGCTATTCAAGAGTAGATAGAGAAAGCTGATGCTCATAAACTAATCCTAAACTTGAGCTTGGGCTAGTTAATTACCGTGTTCAAGATAACAGATCTTTACCTGGAAAGGTATATATTATATTTTTGCTTTTCTAGGTTCGTAATTTGCTTCAAGTATCAGCTTTACATAATTGCTGTGAATTCAACGAAGACAATTGTATCTATCTATCTTGGCTATCATAAATTAGCACATTATCAGTCACATTTTTAAAAAGCGCAACTTTTCTTTTTGGAGATACATGCAAATTTTATTTAGTGTGTATTAATTATCATCTAATTAAAAAGTGCACTATTTCTACACTTACAGTCTGTAGTTTGTCATAAATATGAAGTAATGTAGCTTTAATTATAAGGGTCTCCTGATGTTGGTTTTATTCATTTTTATACTCAAAAGAATTAAAAACCAGATAATAACACAATTAACGACCGCGTATAAATATAAAAAATAGTTATCAGTATTTATCCTTATTATGTTAAAATTATTGATAGATACACTTTAAATTAAATTATACTATTAAAACCCGTAGACACTGTTTGTATTGTATCCCTAATTGGCATATTTCTTTTTCTTCTGGAATCTACTAATTCCGGCAACATGTTAGTTTCCCAAAATTGTGTGTCCCATTGAATAATTTCAATCAAAATTCCCACTTTTTTTACAGATGTTTAACTGTCCTTGCATCTAATACCTGTTACATAAGTTTTGGGAAAAACTATCGAAAGATATTATTTAAATTTAAGAAACCTTTATTAACATAACAATAACTAATGATTAATGAATCTTAGACTTTAACACCTGGTTGCTATATTGCTGCTAGGGGTCGTCTATCTTCAATAAGACGAAGTTTCTGTCTTACGTGTCGCATCACCGTCTGGACGCTTTCTCAGTCTACTTCCATAATTTTTTGAAAAATTTTTTGTCAGAAAATTTTGCTTTCTCTTTGTATTTTACATTACTAGGGGTGTCTTCAATATTATCTGTATAGAAACCTGCATTTCCAAGAAGCCTGGCTAAAGATAAAATATTTCTTGTCATCCATGACAATGATCCGGTTGTTGGCGAAATTATGAGGTCTCAAAGCACGGCAACAACCAGGGATTCTGGCCAATTCTGCGGCGGTATACTTGAGAAATGTTTTGCACTTTCGGTATTTTAGGCCTCTTCTTGCGATGTATCGAGATATTGTAGCATTCGAAACATGGAAACGACGGGAAAGCTTAAGGGTGGACATCCCAATGACGTTTTTTGAACGCTCGGCTAGTCTATTGACCTGAACTTCAGTTAACTTACGTGGACAGCCCTTCCCGAAATGTACGATATATAGTACTTTTTGAAATATTTTGCTCCCGAAAAATGTTTAGTACATCTCGTTTCGGGAGCTGTCCAACCACGTTGTAGACGGACTTTCGAATTTCTAATATATACGCCATTTCTCAAATGACAAAAAAAATTGTAAAATGTCAAACAAATTGACAAAACCTCTAGCAACATGTTTCTCCATAATTGACTAGATGTATTAGCGTTACTATGTAACAGAGGGCATTATAAGTTTTTCCCAAAACTTATGTAACAGGTGTTATATATATAAAAATCGGGAGTGTGCTCCCCTAGACTTTCTCGCATTCGCCTTGTTTTCTAGCAAATTTGAAAAGTTTATTGCAATGTATATACATACAGCGATAAAATTACATTTTCAGGTAACCACTACCTGTTTAGGTAAAGTGCCGCTTTAGGTTATCCTATCATACTGAAATTTTATATCTGGGATTTTTTCTCAATAATAAATGTATGTGCAAAATTTCGTGCAAATACCTTGAAGCAAACTGGTACTTTACTTGAATGGATACCGCTACCTGTTTAGGTAAAATGCCACTTTCGGTTAACCGATCATGCTGACATGTAATATCTGGTAGTTTTTCTACATAAGAAATGTATGTACAAAATTTTGTTCAAATATCTCGAAGCAAACTGGTACTTTACTTGAATAGGTACCGCTACCTGTTTAGGTAAAGTGCCACTTCCCGTTAACCGATTTCGCTCAAAATGTGACAGGAATCTACAAATTTTGAATAATGACTATGTACAGTGTGTCCCAAATTGGACACTTTTGATAGGAAACATTCATTTCTAGAGGAGATAGTAAAAAACTAACTTACATGTTACGGGCTCGTTTTTTGTGTAAAAATGAATGGCGAAACCGCACATCGATATCTTGATTGCTTTAAAAGATACAGGGTGATGTTCAATTTGGTGCATTTTTGACTTACCCCCGTAACTTGCTTATTTGTGAATATTTTGTGTTTCTGCAAAAACATTCTTAAGGCACTTTTTTAAAAGGAATCGAATGGTATGCTTAGCGTTTTTGTAAAACAAATGGCGGGGAAGCTATGACATAAACTTTCATTTTTCTTATGGTAAATTTTCGACTCACCCCCGTAACTTGCTTATGTGTGAATATTTTGTGTTTCTGCAAAAACATTCTTAATGCACTTTTTTAAAAGGAATCGAATGGTATGCTTAGTGTTTTTGTAAAACAAATGGCGGGGAAACTGTGACATAAACTTCTATTTTTATTTACCATAAGTAAAAACAAAAGTTTATGTCATAGCTTCCCTGCCATTTGTTTTACAAAAACACTAAGCATACCATTCGATTCCTTTTAAAAAAGTGCATTAAGAATGTTTTTGCAGAAACACAAAATATTCACAAATAAGCAAGTTACGGGGGTGAGTCGAAAATTTACCATAAGAAAAATGAAAGTTTATGTCACAGCTTCCCCGCCATTTGTTTTACAAAAACGCTAAGCATACCATTCGATTCCTTTTAAAAAAGTGCCTTAAGAATGTTTTTGCAGAAACACAAAATATTCACAAATAAGCAAGTTACGGGGGTAAGTCAAAAATGCACCAAATTGAACATCACCCTGTATCTTTTAAAGCGATCAAGATATCGATGTGCGGTTTTCGCCATTCATTTTTACACAAAAAACGAGCCCGTAACATGTAAGTTAGTTTTTTACTATCTCCTCTAGAAAGGAATTTTTCCTGTCAAAAGTGTCCAATTTGGGACACACTGTACATAATTTCAAGGGTCTAACTTATTTCGTTTTTAAGTTATCGTGTTCACCCACACACACACACACACACACGCGCACACACATACACACACACAGACATAATTCGAAAAATGGTTTTTTCGGACTCTAGGAGGTCTAAAACGTCAAGATTCGTCAAAATCTCGAAGTCGATTTTTTTTGACGATTACAATACTTTCTCTATACTACCGTATGCGAAAAGTAAAAAAATCAATCGCCGTGTGTTAGTAACGCAATAGCTCGAGAACGACTTGACCGATTTGGATGATTTTTTTTGTTTTGTTCGTCTAACTCCCGAGGTGGTTTAGCAAAAAAGAAAATTCGGAATAATCCAAAGGGAAAGCCGGAAAATTGGAAAATATCGAAAGTGTATTTTTTTATACACTGTACGACCTTCTATTTGCAGTCATACTTTTATGATTCTGTGCTTAATAGTTTGCAGGGTTTTCCCCATCATGTCATAATCCAAAACAACGTTTGCCGTTTCAGCTTGTCTGATAATAATAGGAATGAGATCTATTTAAGTATAATTGACCACCTAGTAGTTCCGCGAATTTAATTTTCTTCCGCCGTTCCGCATTGATTCAAGTGGTGTACATTCCTAGTATGACTGGATACTAATTTTTTTAGAAAATTTACTAGTAAATTTTTCCTGAAACTTCTTAACCTGAAAATAGTACGTATATGTAACGTATGTACGGTCTTGGGGTAGCAATTTTAAGGGGATGTTACACATAATGGTAGAAAGCCCATACGCTAGTTTAGAATAAGCACTAAGTTATAAGCGTAGCTTTTGTTCGGGCACTGCTGTTTTACCTAAAGCAAATGCTGGAAGTTGAACTCGCTGCCTTATATACGTTGTCTATACTTATCAAGTTATCAGTGTCAGTTAATAATTTCTGTAATTTTGACCTAATATAATAACATTATTTTGTTGTCGTTTTCAACGTCAAAATGATGCATATATTCGCACTAATTGCAATATGAGATTTCATATTGACACTAGTGCTAATATGAAAATTTAGAACAACTTTGTAGATTTAAGTAAATTTATTTAATATAAAAATTAATATGACTCAAAATTACAGAAAATCTTGTATGCAACACGTTGCAAAATTAGTGTATTTCGCACACAACGTGTTCTTCAACTTCACGCCTAGTGTGAAAAACACTTTCATGTTGCAACTTGATACATAAATAGCTACTTTGATACGCCAATATGACAAACTACATTAAAGCCGCCTTACAAAAATCAAATTTCTAATAATTAATGCTACTTGATTAAACAACGTTGAACATTTTTTGTTCCCATCCTACATAACCTTTTATATTTTTTTCGAAAATCGTACGACACTCATTAATGACCAATAGAAAAATTAGTTCACGAGCCGTATCCAAGACAACAACAAAATTTCTTGAAAATTTTTTGTAGGTAGACATTACTTCTTTTTAGGGTTTGTGTCGTTACGATTTTCTTACCGAATCTCCACTCGAGCATTAATTCATATCCGTAAATTATTTTTAGTGCATTCAACAACGTCCTAATTTGCCCTCGCGTCCCGCTCGGGCAAATTAATACGACGTTGTTGAAACGCACTCAAAAAAATTTCCGGAAAGAATTAATGCTCTTATGAGATTATATGTGATAATTTCATTATTAAAAACACAATCCATCTACTCCACACCATTATTGCTACTTCATTAAAAATGTTCTCCCAACCGTAGTACACAACTTTCATTTATAACTTTTTTCGATAATTTAATTATTAAAAATACAATCCACCTACTACACACTAGGTGGACAATCTGTAGTACTTATATAGAAAGATCTCGTGTTACTGCTGGGACACCCCGTATATAATTTACTGATAATTAGCGCATAATGCTTTACATCTCTCTGCCGTACTAACGTAAAAAATACAAATTATAATTTCTAAAGTTACCGTGCCGTTCTATTTCTTAGTGCAACCCGTGCAGCATGCAATGCCTTCCTTTTTGACTGTTTCTTCGAACAAAGATTTTTTCGGCTTTGGACCCATATTTTAGGACTCGCACTTCACTTATTTTCACTAAGTAAAAATATAAGGAAAGCTCAGCGCGAATAATATCTGATATAACTTCGTCAAGATTTTATACACCACAAATCTGCAGTCTATTAGTTATTGCAGAACGTCATTATAAAACAATTTAAATAGAGCTTTGGAATTTTAGGCTTACCGATAAGCGCTCAACGAACCACCTATATCATAATCCTTTAGTTCCATTCATATTTTGTTTCCTCTACATAGTACCAATAACATAGCAAGGTTATGACGTGCAAACGAAATCATTTAAACATTACTTAGTATGGCGTGTTGTCTATCTTTAAGCCGTTTCGAAAAATCTGGACCTGTTAGAAACGAAATCAGAAGTTACTAAACAGTCACCTTAACATGTCAATGAACAATAAAAATAAAAATCCATCGGTTCCAGCGTTTTTTCCAAAAGTTATTCCTTCAACTTTTAACGTATTTATCCACCACTTTACGAAAGCACTGTATATGTACCAACCTTGTGGTATTTCGGTTTTTGTTATTCACACAATTGAGCAAGAAATGCCAACAGAAATCCCTTAATTTCCGTAAAAGTTTCGTAACACTGTATTTGTCAGTTTTATTAAAAGGCCGCCGAAACGACGTTTAAAAAAAACGTTTATTTTTATTTTACAATGAAATATAACATTGGAAGCACACAGCTTAGCTGCCAGACAATTTCTTACATCTAGCTACGAACTAACTGGAACTAATCTTAAAGGTGCAGGCTACTTGTATATATACTATGTCTAATCAGGTAAGATAAGCGTTATCTCTAAAAGGGAAGCGTGAGACAGGAAGCCACGTGCGTTCAAGGTTGCAGACTTGCAGTTCACACAAAGAAGCTATTATTGTTCAAGGTTGCAAGCTTGCAGTTTTACACAGGGGGCCATTGTCTAGTCATAATATAACTCGTCCTCCGATAAAATGTTCAATAGCGGTATTCAAATATGCATCTATTGAACTTACAAAAAAGAAAAGAAAATTAAACTTACGTATTTACGTTAACTGGTTCAAAATCTTTATTTAGAAATCTAATAAGTTTAATCTTCATTGTGTTCCTATTATAATATAAATACAATACAAATATAATTAATATAAGAATAGTAAATAGCGTAAATATAATCGCAGACACACTTAAGTTATCGGATTTAGTATAATTAACAGGTTTTAACAAATTTTCATATTTATTAAGCTTAATTCGGTCCTCAACCAATTTCTGGGTGTCAACGGGTATCAAGTCAATCTTTGAAACATTTACGTGATTCGATTCAGGAATTATTAAGCGGTCAATGTTTGAAATTTTTAAATTAACAATTTCATTTGAGGTTCTTTTTGCAGTGAACAACATGTGTTTTTGATTTATTGAAACAAGACAGTCTGAACTGAGGTGTAAGAGGTTAGTGCCAGATATTCCTTTTCTAAAATTCTGATTTTTACATTTGACGTCCAATATTGCTTCAGATGGAGAAGATATTAACCATGTCGCAGGATTTATTTGTGATATTTTGATCTCTGTTAAATTGAATAAATAAGGGATACATGTTTTATTTTTATTAAATGACAGAAGTTGTGTTTCGCACAATTTGTCGTTGGGGATTTCGAAGTAGTTATTTTGATTACAAAAGTAGGTGTCTAAAGTTATAAGTTTACAATGACTTATTTCAACGGGAATGCTGTTTTTAACGTTGAATAATAAAGTACTATATGTAGGTATAATCATACGAAATTGATAATTTTGGATAAAAATCGGAAATGGTATTAATTGTATCATTTGATAATCGTTAGTTTTGGAAGTAAGGGGTATTTCGAATATAAATGTAATTCTGTTTTTAACTTGGTAGACTTTTGTAATGATAATTGACTCGTATAAATGTAAATACTGTAACTCTGCAGGATATGGAATAGTTAAATCTTTTTCTGATATGCTATTGAGATACGTCGAAATTTCATTTAGACTTTCAATTAAATCGTCATTATCAATTAATGACATATGCATCTGTTGATTTTGGGCAAAAGTTAATGCATTTTCTAGTTCCAAACAAGTGTTAATAAGTAGTTGTAAAAATTGAATTGCTTCTAGCAAGGCCGTTTTTAAGGAGTATGTAGCGAGATTTTTGCCTAATTCCTCATTTTGTAAAATTATTTTATTTATATTTCTGTCTAATAATTCTTGACTCTTTGCTATACCATTGATTACTGAGATGGTATCGTTTAAAATTTTAGTTTGTTCTAATATAACGTCATTTTGAATTTTATTGCTTTCTTGTAGTTTAGTAATCATAGATTCATATCTGACTCCATCGTTGGCGTCGAGGTTGCCAGTTAAAAATTTGAAGGCGGATCCAAGTCCGTCGAAAAGTCCTCTCTTATTAATTTTGTGTTTAACATCAGGAAATAATTGATTTAGAAGTTTATCTGCTTTTTCAAGATATTGTTTTAATATTATGAGTAAATTGTTATGATTGACAATAACATCGTCAATCCTTTTAAATTTTGTATATTCAATAACGTAACTTTTATTTTCAAGTAACGGTATTACTTTCATTAAATTAGTTCTAAGTGTGTCATAATTAACAAATATAGAGGTATAGTCTATATTCCTAATAAGCGTCCATTCGCTTTGTTTAAGCACTACGTTTCCTAAGTTTAAGGGATATAATCCCGGATTATCTTCTAAATTTTTAATAATAATGTCGCTCTGTATAACTGGTGATTGAGTCAGCAGGGTGCAGGCGATGAAGAGGGTAGTAAGTCTGAAAAGGGTGATAATTCGTTAACATGGCGTCTAATGTTGGATGATCCATTATGCGGTGTTAACTCGTATATGTCGTGTTCAAGAATTTGGGATATTGTATATGGTCCTATAAATTTTGGTTCATCTTTACTTCTGGAATTAGTTTTAACAAATACTTTTTCGTTTAATTGAAATGTTTTATTTTTCCGAGTTGGATCTAATTTTAAACTTCGCTTTTCTTTACTATCAATTTGCTTGCCTTGCAATATTTCGTAAATTTTTTTCATGCGGATTTTGTGACCAGATAAATAATCATGATAGTAGGTTTTTGTATAGTCTAAATCGAACTGATTTCTACATTCAGTATGACCAAATAGAATCTCAAAAGGGGTTAAATTGAGATTAGAGTGTATCGTATGATTGTATGCAAGAATACAATATTGAATTTTGTTTTGTTCAGGTACATCCGTCAATAGTCGATAGTGTTCAATTATTGTCGAATGTAGTTGTTCAATTGGGGAGTTAGATTGATGGTGATGTGGGGTTGTCGTATGCAACTGGATTTTATGTAAAGCTATGAAGTCTTTAAAAATATTTTTGTTAAATTCTCCATCAGCTATAATGATATTCGGTGTAGTAAAAGTACACATATAATTAAGTAGTTGTTCAATGACGTCTGTTAAATTTCGAGATTTAATATAGTATGCTTGGGCGAATTTTGAAAATGAATCTATTATTGTTAAATAACTTCTCTTACCTATCTGAAAAATATCCAAGTGTATAGTATGAAATGGTTGGTTTTGTGTAGGAGTAAGCTGTAAAGGCTGCTTAATTGGGTTTCTATTGTACTTTTGCGTTTTACAAATATGACAATTATTAATATAGTCGGTGACATCTTTATTAATTGATTTCCAAAAATATTTTCTTTTTATATGTTCAATTGTTTCATTGATACCACGGTGATTGATTGGTTTTGCCTAGATGGTAATATTGACGATCTTGTGGATTTAGAACGTAAGTCACTTGTGACATACATCGATGAAATTTGGGTGTGTTATCGTTAATTATGTCTTGCAGAAAATTAGAAAAATCTAAACAAAGTTCGTCGTTAGGAAAATAACAATGGTAATGTGTTCTAGGTTCACAATGTTCAATTAATAGCCTGTTGAATACATCAATTTGTATTATTTAGGGATACAGAATAATGTGTAATTCCGTCGTATTTAGTGATTCCGATATCTCGTGGTAGTTGAGAAATTACAAATTCAATTTGATTTTTAAATTGTTGTAGATTACGGGGGTAGACGATTGTTGCGAATGTACTGTTTCGACATAGGATATTATCGTCGTTATTTGGTGGTCTTATTTGAATGTCGGATATAATTTTTAGTTTAGTTTTTTTTTTATTTAAATGATTTTAGTCTTAAGTTTTTTCTTAAGATGTTATTTTTAAAATACTTTTGATACTTGAAGTTACTGATTTATTTATTAGAATTTATTTGCAATACTCAAAGTTTTTCAAAAATTTAGGGGTGTGTACAATCTTATTTGTTTCTTTAGACACACGGTTAAAAATTTTGTTATTTTGGTAAAGTCTTTAATACATTTTCTATAATAGACTATTTATATTTATTTCGGTTCTTATTTTAGGTGCTGGGAAATTTTTGATTGCTGAAATTTTAGATGAATCTGATTTTATTCCTTCTAAAGTAACTATATGATCTAAATATTTTACAGATTTATGTTTAAATTACTAAATCTTATGAGTTGACTTTTCGTCAGTTTCGTAACGGATAAAGGTATTTCGGGAGAGTAAAATACGTCTCTGTATTGCAAACATAAATTGGTCAAAAGAGTTTTTTCGTCTTCGTTTAAATGGTCTAATCTTAAATTGTTTTTTAAATTGTTATTTAAAATACTTTTGATGTTTGGAGTTTTTATATTAAAGTTGTTAAGTCTGATAGACTGATTTTTGTTGAGTTCATAATTTTTATTTTTATAAGATTAAGGATTATAAATATTAATATCTTGTATTTCGTTTAAAGTATTAATTACGCTTGTTTTAAATTGATTATTGTATGATTTCAATTGCTGAAGGCATGACTAATTTTTCATTAAATTTTAATTTTGGAGTTATTTTAGTTCCATTTTTTTTTGCTGATAAATTTTACGAAAAGTTCTGTACACAGGGTTAACTGTAGGTTTTGTTGAGAAAAGGAAAAATCTTAATTTTTAGGTTTGGAAAAATTACATTAGTTTCAATTTTTTTTTAAGTTTTTACGGGTTGTAATAAAATGGTATCGTAGCTCTTGCTGTCTGAATATGCATCCATTTATAATCTATTCGTGCGGATAATTTTTAAAATAAGTCGGATCCAATAAGTCCTATATAGTCTTGGTTAAAATTATATAAATAACATGTATGTGTTCCGTTTTCATAAAAAAGACTGGGGATTGGTAAGTCTGCAGTTAAGTTATGTTGAGAAATTCCATGAGATGTAACTATCTCGAATTCTGTTTCATAAATATAATTTGGAAAATGTTGTTGTACAAATTCTGGAGAAATTATGGTTTGTGAGCTACCTGTATCAATTAATAATTTATCGCCGGTGGCAGGAACTATAATATACGGAAGATCTGATTTTGAATTTATATTAAAAGTTAAAATATGCTTTTCCGAGGCTCTTACTGAAAATTTACGGTATCGCTTGGATCTGGAAATTCATAATAATCTGATGTAATGTCCAAGTCTTGGGAATTATCAGGGTCAGAATATTCCTGAAGGTTTTCGTTAAAATTTTCTGGAGTTGAAAATTCTCCATTTGCAAATAAATTTTCGGTTGGGTTTTCAAACTCATCCGGAGGTTTTTCTTGATGGTAATTAAAATGATTAAAATTTCTATTAACGTTCTGAGAATTTGCTCGATAGGGAAATTTGATTGTTGAGTAGCTGGTCTTTTTATAGTGCTAAAGTCCATAGGTTCTGGTTTATTTGTTGGTGAAAAAATTGGTTTAGGTGCAAATGCATTAAAGCTTGAATTTTGGGTTATTCTAGAATTATTAGGATTGTTAAAATTTGTTGGACTTTTAAAATAGTTGGGATTTTGATTAAAATTACTTTTAGGATTTTGGTTAAAATTACTTCGAGTTTGTTGGAATGGTCTTTGCATAAAATTTGGGTTATTAAATTTAGGTTGATATGAATTTCGTGTTTGAATATGGGAAGTTAAATTTGATTTATTTAATTTCTGACTTTGAAAATTATTTTGATTTTGAGAATATCTGATATCGATTTCTTCTTTTACTATGCTTAAGGCTTGTTCTAGTGAAGTTGGATTTCTACTTCTTACAAAGCTTCCTAAATTTTCATTTAGTCCACTTGTAAAGGTGCGAAGTGCTAAGTCTTTGTTAGCCTTTAATTTATAAGTGATAATGTCTTTTGATTCTCGACTCAGAGAAACTTTTGAATTAAAAATAGCCAAATGGGTTCTAACTTTATTGAAAAATTCTATGGGAGAGTCTTTATTCTGTTTTAATTTGGTTAAATCAATTAAAAGATTCAATTCTGACCTTTGGTCGCCAAAATTTTCAATTAAGACATTTTTTAAGTCTTTCCAAGTATCATACTGGTAACTTGTAATTACTTCTAACGCTTGACCTTTTAATTTATTCCTTATCGAATTTAAAATTATTTGGTTGACATAATAATTTGAATTTTCCGTACAAAATTTAGTTACAATGATATCTGCGGATCTGATAAATTCCGATAGAGTGGCTTGATTACCATCATATGTGGGAATTTCATTTAGTAAAGCTACGTTAAAATGTGGGGGAAACAATGATGCGTTTTGGTCAACCATATTTGGGTTGCTAATGTTGTAACAATTATTTAAAAATAAAATTGTAGTGATAGAACTCCTTGGTGAGCGTGATCGATTTCGTGACATAAAATTTTACAATTGGTTTCACTTGATTTTTTTTTGTTTATGTTAGTAAACAGTTTACTGACTAGGAGGTTCCTAACAGAGGTTACCTACGCACAAGAACGCAAGCACAAATGCAAATTAAGCACACCTAGTATGTGCAGCAATTGGTCTGGCTTACTACGTTCTGTCTGACTGATCCCAAGGTCAAGAGGTCTCAATAACCAGATGGTTCCAATAACCACGGAGGAGCAGGAGCTGGGTCGACGGGCTGATTCTCACGATCGGGCGATGTTTGTCCCTGCTGGAGATGTCCGAAGATCCGCTGGGTGGTAGGTTTCGATTTGCGGCAAAGAGCTGAACCTCAAGGAAAGTTGCTGGTCGACTCGATGTTTGTAGTTTTCCAGGTTTTCCTCCACAAATCCGAACGACTGCGCCAGTTTTATTAAAAGGCCGCCGAAACGACGTTTTTAAAACAACCTTTATTTTTATTTTACAATGAAATATAACATTGGAAGCACACAGATTAGCTGCCAGACAATTTCTTACATCTAGCTACGAACTACTGGAACTAATCTTAAAGGTGCAGGCTACTTGTATATATACTATGTCTAATCAGCTAAGATAAGCGTTATCTTTAAAAGGGAGCGTGAGACAGGAAGCCACGTGCGTTCAAGGTTGCAGACTTGCAGTTCACACAAAGAAGCCATTATTGTTCAAGGTTGCAAGCTTGCAGTTTTACACAGGGGGGGCATTGTCTAGTCATAATATAACTTGTTCCGTTTACTTAATCACTTTTTCTGCCATACCGTAGCTAGGCATTTTAGTATTTCTTTGCTTTAAAATTACTTCTGTGTAAATTAACGCACACACTGTTGCACGCCTCTTTCTTTGCATGTTTGCGAGCGTTTTACATATAAATATTATTATTAATATTTTTCTGCACACTGGTAGTAAACGCAACTTGATGATAGTGAACGAAAATCGTTTTCACACGCCAGGAAGAAGTGTTGAAAATTTCAAGATTTCAGGGGCCGCCGGTTTTTAGCCATAGACACACACTTTTTCATTTGCCGTTTTAAACCGGCGTTCAAAACGGCCAGAATAAAATGTATGTCTATGGGCAATGCCACTTCTGAAACGCCACGCATAATCCTGCCGGAAAAAGTGCGGCGCACATTCGTGGCAATTTCGAACGTGTGTCTATGGCCAGCTATTATTGAGGCTGGAGAACCGCTTTACTCTTCGATAAAATACTAAATAATCGACTAGGGTGAATATCTGAACACGTTTTAGTGGATCCTTTGTTCACTTAATTTTGGAATAACTGTGTTAAATATTCACTCATACAACGCATATTAATTACTTTCAGCTTGATATTTATTGCTCCAAACGTAGTTTCTAGGAATAACGCGAATCTGCATCATGAAGTTACAGATAATTCTTATTAAAGTTTGCCCTTAGCTAACATAATTTTAAAAAAGCGTAAGACTTATTTTACGGATAATACAAGTAGTTTTTTTAATCCTGTAAATTATATACATTTATTTTAATTCGTGTAATTTTACAATGTTATAATAGGGTATTCAGATCAAAGGGACTTGATGTTGATCTTAATAATGACAGTATTTGCTAAAATTTAATAAATTGTTTAAACTAACGTTTTGAAAGATTGCTACAGAAATCTGAAAACTTGTGAAGTCTGCTTGTAAGCTTTCTGCAAGCTTTCTGCAAGCTTGTTGAAATATTTTTGTTTACCTGCTGAAAGCTAACGTAATACAATTATTTCCATTCTTTCTGTAACTTACTTCAGTCTCTACAAAGTTGCTCTAAACGCACTGAATAATTCTTATAAAACGTGTACTGTAAACTTGCTGAATAATGTTCTCAATTTTTACGTAAATTATCTAAAAATATCTAAAGATATATTTCAAAAAAATTCCGGATAAGCTTCTGCAATATTATAGAAAATACCCTGTAATTTTGCTGAAAAAAATATTGCAAACGTACTTACCTTCAAACTTACAGAAACCTTCCTTTAACTTTTCTGTAAGCTTCTGAAAGCTTGCAAACAAGCTGCTGGAAATGGGTTGTATTTTTAAGACACTTACTGCTAATGTATTTAAAACTTACTAAGAAGTAACTAGAAATCGATTACATTTTTTTCTGAAAAAAATGCAGTCATGTACTCCAAAACTTCTACTTGCATACTAAGTATACACGTATTTTATTTCTTATAAAAATGTACCATAGCATCAGGTCGTTAATGAATGCTAATAACATTCACTAAAATTTGGAGTAGCCTTGCTATAAATTAACTGGACAGTTCGGTACTGTTTTTAAATGGGAACTGTAAACGTGCAAGGCAATCTGAAAAATTGCCAAAATATGCTAAATGTTTGCTATAAACTTTTTGGTAATTTAGTACAAACCTACTGGAAAGTTCTTCATCAAAATTATACTACAGAATTACTAAACGTAGATAAACGAACGGTTTTTGGCCTTGTCCTCAGTTCCAGAAGTTTTGTAACATTTAGCTACAAACCTAAATTAATGAATGGCACGTAGACGTAGATTCCTGACAGCTTGAAAACAAGCGTCATAGTTGGTATGTGATTGCCAGTTTTTGGTCACGTTTTAATTCTTTTTCATATGCAGCTAAACTTTTAATATCTCATTATAAAAAATACATCTTTTTTTGCAAGGAATGAAAACAGAAAATATATAAAATAGCTCGTTTACTTACCCGTTTGTGACCTCGTCTCTTTATGTAATAACTCTAAAATGAATTAATTGATTTTGTGAAGCATAAAAAGATCTAAAAGTGTTTCCATTTTATGTTTCATTCTAAACTAAAATAATAAAGTACTTGAGTGAGGTTAAAGAAATTTAGTACTAATTGAAAAATGTATTATGTAGTGAGATTTGTGAAACACAAATAGTAGTGATAAAACTAATAAAGTGTCATTCAATTTAATCATTTCTACCTCTGCTATAGTTATTGGAATGTATAAAAACTCATTTTGGCTAGTTTTGCAGCTAAGAAATATATATAGGCGTATCAGTTTTTATAAACTACCTTCTCTAATTTACTACTTTGTATTCCCCTTATTAAGATCAAATCATTTACCTGTGAGAATTCTTTAATACAGAATTGTCATATGTTACTTGAAAACCTTGAAATTTCAAGCGCAGTTTAAGTACTAATAACATATATATTAGGTGTTGTTGACAAATTGAGAATATTAAAAGATCTACCGTTTTCGGTTGGTACAATGCTTGTCCTCTGAAGAAGTATAGCATAATTAGCGAAAGGTTGACTATTACATATTCTTAACAAATACAGCACTACCGGAAACCCGAATTTCACTGGAAAAAGTCACAGCTTTAATTTCATTAAACTAACTAAAAGTGATTTAAAAGAAGAATACAAAACTTTATTTTTAGAATTTAGAATAAAAAGTAAGCAATTTTAATAGAATAACAATTGTTCACCCGAATTCAATGATCAAAAATTGTATCAGTGTTCTAAATTACAGTTTCAAATTTAAAAATAACAAGTAAAATAAAATAAAATGAACACAGCCAGCAAACTGTACGAAATAATACCTTATCAAGATTAACCTACTGGCAACAGCATAAATAAAATTCTAAAGGCTTTTAGAATATTCGAAAATATTTTAATAAAGTATCGACATTTTGTCTTAATTAAACCTTGACCTATGCAACATTTAAGGTAATACCCAACTTAATAATTAAACAAATGATAAATAATCAATTGTGAACGGCCTATTAAAAAAACGGTCTCCAAACATTAATGTTTTGTTTCGTATAGTTAGGTAAAAGTTGAATTAATATAAATTCGAATTAATTTCCACGCAGTTCCCACGAGACTGTGCGTTCTGGGTTTTCCTCCCCCCACAACGAGATTTCCTTAGCTTCATTTAATATAAGATCCACCTCACCAAAGAGTCAATGCAGCGAAGTTCATAAAAAGAGTGCAGCTGACTTGAACACAGTCGTTAATACTTTCGGTCCCTAGCTGTGCGAATATGGTACTGAAACTATACTGTTTTTAATTTTTAATTACATGCGTTTCAATTTCAGTGGGCTGGTTTAATAATAGCAGTGATAGGAATCCTGTACTTCCTAAGAGATAAAAGGTATAGGTGGTTCTACATATTTGCGCAAACGTATCGCAGGGATTTTCGGTAAGTACATTTTTATAATAATAAACATTTTTTATTGGTGCATTTTAAAAAGCGAACGTATTTTTAAATCTACAAAGTGACACAAATGTCCATCTTTTCTAAAGTGTGAAATTTACTGTTCTAAAAAAATATAACTTTTTTATTTATAAAAATTATAGAATTGAGTTGTATCCAGTTATTTTTAGCGCATTAATTGTTTTTTAGAGATTTTAACTGTTAATATCGTAAGACGTAAAAAACTAAATTTTTTGTATATATTTTATGATAATATAAACAACAAAACACATTTAATACGCTCATGGTCAATTGGATTTTCCACTTAAAAATGTGTCATAACTCCAAAATAAACTAAATTCAAATGCAATCAATGGATAAAATAATCTAGTTTCCTACTCACTTGGATCTAGGCAGAACTGAAAAGAAAAATTTAGTTAGTTATGAAAATACGGCTGGCCCTGAAGAATAGATCCAAAGAGTACATTAATCAACTAGACTTTTTTCGCTTTTCAGACAATCCTCTATTAGCTAGAGATTCTGTGCACCAAAGATTATTTTCTCTCATTTATTAGATTCTGTAAAGAAAAGAAATAATAAATTTATTGTTATATTAATAAAATATCTTTAATCACAACTGAAATATATTGACTTTAAACTTACAGTTCAAATGTTATATAGTAAATAAAATATGTACAGAGGACTGCAGATGAGAAATGAGCCATACTGAATATTATAATGCAGTTTAGATCTTTAAACCTAACATACACTTACAATAGACTTAATAATACTAAATAATAGTAATTTATGTAAAAGCTGTAACATACAAAAGCGATTTACGTCTATTGAGATTTTTTTATTGGTTTACCTTATTTTTTATAATTTTTACTTCCCTCGGCTGAAAGACGAAGGAAGTATTGTAATCACGAAAAAATCACCTTCCGAGATTTCTTCAGATCTTCACGTTTCGCTATCTCTAGATGACGAAAACGGGTTTTCTCAATTCCGTCTGTCTGTCTGTCTGTCTGTCTGCCTGTTGGCGGTATAACTCAAAAACTATTTGTCGGAGAAAGATGATATTTTGCATACACATTATATACCTATATATATATATACACCTGACATAAAACCGTAAAAATTTTAAACAAATATATACAGGGTGAGCACCTTAAAAAATACAATTTTGTTTATTTTTACGTTAATTTTAAAATAGAAAAAAGTAATAATTTTCAAATAGCTCAGGCTTTACACTTGCCGAAAATAGGACTCAACAAATACAGGATAATATCACAAAGGAGTCGAAACGTTTCTCTTAAATAGAGGCGCTTGCCGCAATCATTCCAATTAGGCTCGATGGCGCAGTTCGACTTATCGATGGAGTTACGATCGCTACACAGATGCGGTTACGATCGCTATGCAGATGCGGCGGGTTGAAACTCCAGCGGGATACATTTTTTAAATTTGCAAATTGATCTAATTCGCGCGAGGGAAGTTCGGTGTATACCCATTTACAGATTTTTACTTCTGCTTTATTTCCATAATCGGTTGAGTAAAATACAACACAATTAAATATCGAGAGATCCAAAAAAACTGTTCCTCAACGGGCTGTGGAAATTCAACGTATGACTAATATGTTGGTGACACTGTATATCAATGTCAAATTTGAGGTTAGCAGGTTAGGATTTGCGTCATTTTGTGTCAAAAGTGCTCTTTAGCAAATTTACCTTTAAAAAGAATTTTCCTAATAATTCCATATTATTATTCTACGAAAATGTTTCCTTGAAGATAGTTGTTTGTCTTAAAAATTAAAACCATATCAAATTCAAATATATTTGCAAACTGAAAATAAAACACTGCTAGAGCCTGTGGTTTGCATATAATCACAATTCGTTGAAAACCCCTAACCACACAAATATTTAACAACCGCTAAATACGTATTTGGACAGATTTTCTCAATTCCGTCTGTCTGTCTGTGTATCTGTCTGTCTGTTTGTCTGTCTGTCTGTTTGTTTGTCTGTCTGTCTGTCTGTCTGTCTGTTGCCAGTATAATTCAAAACTATTTCAGATTATATGGCTTCCTGGCATGAAATCGACAAAAAAAATTTAATATACGTTATACATACAGGGTGAGCACCTTAATTTTTTTTCTATTTTTGTTTCAACTCAAGAACTATTACTTAAATGAATGTAATATTTTGCTCATAGCGTAGGGTTTTACCATTGACGAAAAATGGCATATTGTGAAACCAAAATATGCAAGGTGAGCACCTCAATTTTTAAAATTTTTACTTTAACTGAGAAATAGATAAAAGTATATAGCTCAAGCTTTACCCTTGACGGAATTGGGGCCCAACATATACCGAATAAATATCGTAAGCAACAAAAAGGGGCAATAAATAAGTGCGTTGTGCTTACTGTAGTTGCATCGCAGAGAAGCGAAGGGTCCAGCGTGGCCGCGTGCGACAAACGGTCGGTCTACTGCCAAGCGTTAAAATGATTTTTGCAGGTGGTAAAGTTCGAATCCCACCACCGGTAATGCTTTTTTCTACGACTGCTCTGAAAATAGCCAAAAAAACTCCAAACTAACTCTGAAAATCTCACATCTCACACAGCTGCGACAACGTTGTCGTATGCTTAAACACAACGTGCGACAACGACAACACATCAATGTCGAATATATTTCAAATACAGGCGGCGGCTTGCAGTTGTAGAAAAAGTATAGTGTACAACACGTGCGAAAAGCACTTTTCACACTTGTGGGGCTTTATGACACTCGCCTGCTATTCGTGGTCACCAAACTACAATTTTCAACACTAGTTGTACAATATACTATTTTGTTTGAAAATTGATGTAATTTTCATTACCAACTGTCTCCTTGTATAGTTTCAGTATTATTAGGAATGTTAGGATATTTTGACACCTAGTTTCCTTTGATTTTTTAAATTGTTTAATCTCACAATGGTCACTTGCCGGGAAAGTTCTGAGTAAAGCATTTTACAGAATTTTTAATATGGTAAAACTCAACCGAAATATTTTCTAAATTTTGACAGGGTAAACTAGGGGCTACTAATATCATCATGTAATAGTAATTAGAAAGCTTTAATTTGATCATTGGCGTAGTTAGTGTGGTTTAAGGAATATTTTTGATAAAAAATGCGAAAGACACGTTTTTCAATACCCTGTGTTGTATTATAAAAGGAAAATTAGTTTGACTTTAAAAAGTTCTCTTGAGATTTTTAGCTCAACATAATTGTTTTCTAGTTAAAAAAAATATGACAGATGGGACAATTAGCGATACCACAATGGAAAACATTTTTATGTGCACCTCAAAAACGACTATGATGGGCTACAAATTAAAAGAGAACTTCTTTTCGTAAAATTAATTTTTCTTTCATAAGAAAGAGTGCTTAAAAACACCAAACATGTTTTTAAATTAAAGTTTACAGGACCATAGCTTTTTAATTTAGCCCTTTAAGAAGAATAGCATTTTAAAAATATTCACTGTTTTTTATGTAGTTAAATATTTCCCCACCTTTTTAACGTTCCGGATCTTCCCACCAAAACCTTCCTTAAATCAGATTTTACCAATTCTTTTTACATTATATTTTTTTAATTCATAAGTTTAAACAAAAATGATATCCTATATAGTTTTGCCATATTTAATATTTTAACACAGGCGGTTAATAGAATTACCTACACATAATCAGTTTTTCTTATTGAAAATGTACTACAACTGGCTTAAAAAAAATCTGAAATGTTTCACAAATAAAGTAAAAACTTGCTGTTTTCGTTATGCTTAGTGAAAATTTACTGCAAACTGGCTGAAAATGTATTACAAGGTTGCTGTAAATTTAGTGTAAACTCTGTTAACCTGTTGATAGTTGTAGCAACTTTGTCGAGAATTTGCTGCAAGACTTCTAAAACATTGCTGAAAGATGTGACAAATTTGCATAACTTTTATAGTAAAGTTACTAAAATCGACTATAATTACTTTCAATATCAGTAAGAAATTTGCTAACATTTTATGCAAAATAACATTAAATTTATTAACGAGTTAATTTAAGATCGCTGAAAGTTTGTTGCAAATTTGCTGGATATTTGCTGTGAACTATTACAAGCTTGAAGAAAAATGAGACAGACTACTCAAATTTGGTACGAGCTTTTTCAAATAGTTTCTAAAAATTAGATAGTAGGTAACTTGCTAAAGGTACGATATGTTGCAAACTTGTTAAAACTTTTCAGCCAATATTTAAAGATTTGATGATAACATGCGGCAAACTTCATACAAGCACCTTGCTAAAAATTACATCAAAACTTGTTGAAAATTTGCTGAAAAGTTGTCGAAATTTAACTGCTCTTGTTAAAATGTTGCTTGCGCTTTGCCAAAAATGTAGGAAAAATGTGTTAAACATTTTCATTATTTTTAAAGCTTTGTAATGCAAGCTGAAATGTTATTACAACTTGCTGGATATTTAGTGAGCGGTTGTTGAAAGTTTACAGGAAAGTTACATAGATAATGCAAATTTTGTGAAAATTTATTAGAAGTTTACTTAAAATTTGCTGTACCTTTTCGTGGAACACTGGAAATTTACGATAAAATCAACAAAAAGTAACTTCAACTTTGCCAGTCAATCTTTACAAATTATTTTCCTTAACATTTCTCTTGTAATTATACGAGAAATTTATAAACTTGGTGTTTCGATTATACACTAAAGAAACACCTGTTTTAAAAATTGAGATTTTTTGTATAATGACAACACGGGACATCCCGTAAACAAACCTGTTTGTAAACAGTTTCTATGTAACTTTAAAATAACTTTCCAATTGCTTAAATTATGAACTATAAAATAAATTTAGTGATTGTGTGGGCGTTATTTAATAGTTATTAAGGTACCAAGGGGCATTATGAGTAAAATAAGAGCCCAAAATTGTTAGTGTACTAACCGAGGGCTTTGGCCCGAGGTGTGTACAACAATCGCGGGCTCTTAGCTCATAATGCCCGTGGTGCCTTCAAGGTTTTATGTCCTACCAATTTTCTTACCTAATTCATATTCATATTCAATTCATATAATTACTATGATATGGTATTTAAGATTGATCTAGTTAGCTGATCTAAGTTAGATTTGTGACATTAGATGAACTGTCATTAATTTTCATTGTGACAGTGGTGCATAATTTTTGAAATAAAGGTTGCATCCATGGAAACAAATACTGTTAATTTTTCATAATAACCCTAGTGTTCTTATGAAGAAAATAATTGCCCTGGAGCGTTATTTTGTATCTAAGATACCTTAAAATAGAGTCATTAATTTTAATTAATGTACTGGTAGGACATAAATAATGTTATTGTTTACATTTTGTTTGTCTATCGATTTAATTAGTAATTGTACTCAACTGAATTAGAAGAACTTGGTCTTGTTGGCAATTTTCTAACAACGCACACGTTTGGGGAAATATCTCGGCATCATCGTCGTAATATAACCAACAACAAAATTTGTTATTAGAATATCGGCTCTAGCTCATTTCTATTTACGCCATTGGTTCATCCACATCTGCAACGTTTTTATTCTTTTTAATGTATTCGGTAGTATTATGATCTTTCATATTTACTACAAGCACGGCTCGTTTCATTCATAGCGAAGGTTAAGGTCAAGCCATCGTCTGTTAAAACCGGCAGCCCACAACGTCGAATACTCTACTATTTATTCAAATATTGGAGTATTGCTCTACTTTTTAATGTATAACTCCAAGTTCAAGTTCTATCCACTCTAGTGTTACCTTTTTAACCATTTTCACAGTCTGATTTTTCTTAGTTAATATTATTTCCTGCCCTTAATATGTGTAACTCCGTACTTGTTCTAAAATATCCTCTTTGTTCTCTTATATTGCGTTTCACACCTTTATTTGCGACATAACTTATATAAAAAATTATTAATTGTTTCTTTTCAGTGTTATTTGTTCTTATATACGTTTGAAATTCAAAACATGGCGATTGGTAAAAGAGAACAAAACAGTAGCATCCGAATTTTCTAGAATAGTGCAGCAACACCCCCACAAGATTGCCTTTTATTTTGAAGACGAAACTTGGACATTTGCTCAGGTATGAATAGCTACTGGTCGTTCCTCAAGAACTGAACTAAATAACGGCAATAATAAAAAACAGTTATAAAACAAAGAATACCTACATTTGAACTTATCTTTTATATATTTTCGAGGTACTCGTATGTTAGTATATTCAATATGGTTAGTTCTTTTGCCAGTTTAACTTAACCATTCATAGAACGAACAGTTTTTTCTGATGGCAAATTACTAATTGTTAAGCAAAATATAAAGACCTTTTGCTTTTTATAATTTTTATAGTCAGAAAGGCATTGCCTAATGAACATGTCCAATCCGAACGGGGTTTATTTCGGTCTTTTAACTAAATTAAAATTGTTATTATATTTATCAATTAACATGAAATAAATATTAACTACAACCAAGCAAAAACTGTTTCATTAAAATTCTTGTTAATTTTTCTACTATTTTGGTTTAACCAACAGTTCTCTTAATATTGGAAAATAATTCAATCGTATGTCCAGGTGGAAGAACTTATAAACCAAATAGCCCGCTATTTTAAATCGCAAGGATTCAAGAAAGGCGATGTTGTGGGCCTACTGTTAGAAAACATGCCTGAATATGCTACCATATGGCTAGGGCTTTCCAAAATTGGAGTCGTAACAGCTTTGATCAACACAAATATACGCAAGAATTCTCTAATTCACTGCATCAACATCGCAAAGTGCAAATCAATAATATTTGGAACCAACCATGCAGAACGTAAGTCTAAACATTAGCATGAAAGTTTCACTATATTGGTGAATATGTTTGTTGTAGCTCTACAAGACGTATTGGTCCAGTTAAACCCTCTAATCACACTGTATCAGTTTGATAAGAATCGCAATGTGAATCCATCAATTCTTCCAAATAGCATAGATCTGAGAAAACATCTAGAGAATGTTTCGACTGCTTCGATGGAGATTGAGGATGGGCCTGGCATTCACCATCCTTTGATTTATATTTACACTTCTGGAACAACGGGACTACCTAAAGCAGCGATAGTGACCAACTTCAGGTTTGTTGCAAGAAATATTGTTTTGGATTAGATTGAAAACTTTGTTCTACGTAATTTTAATGACATCGAGATAAGACTTCCATACATAGTACATAGTATGTTAACGATTAATGTGTACACAATTCTAGACGTTTTAAATAGGGATTCCAAATTATTTTGACAGGAAATTGTCGGAATTTTCAATTGCCAAACGGTAGGACTATTAATGACAGAAAGTCCCCTACAAACTTGTGAAGAAAAATGTTTGAAAATTCCCCCTGAAATTCTACTGCACGCTTACTGAACTTACTTAAAATAAATGCATTACATGTTTCTGCAAATCAACTGACATTTTCCTACAACATATGGTAAACTTGTTTAAATATATTGTTAACTTCATGATAATTCACTGGAAATTTTGTCAAAGGTTTACTGCATAATCTTTATACTAATATATTACTCAAATTTTAATTCAAGGTAACCGAAAACTTTCCAGAAATATGTTTGAAACATAGCACTGTTAATAAATATACTACAGTTCCTTAAAAAACTGAATTTGTCTAAGTTACTACAAATTTGTCAAGCTCCAATCTTACTGCAAGTTTACTGAAAGTTTGCTAATCATTTTCTGTGAATTTATCAAAAATTTACTCTAGATTTGTTGAGAATTAACTGGAAACTTGTTAAAAACTAAAAACGCTCTGCAAACCGAAAAATGTACTGTAAACTAAATAAATTTATTGCAGAGTTGCTAGACATGTTATGTAAGTTTCCTGAAAAAGTGTTGTAATAAACTTGCACTGAAAGCTTACTAAAATTTAACTGATAACTGGCTGAAAACTATTTGCAATGTGGCTGGTTTTATTTGAATCGGCAGTCATGTTTTAGTTAAATATAGAACGGCTTAAAATCCAAGCATTCAAATAAGTGAAGAAATATAATTTTGATGACTTGTTACGGTATTAATTCATCATATCGACATAGGTCGTATTGATTGTTCAAAAACGGGTACAAACTACATTGTTCGCCGGCTTTACTAAAAAGAACACAGATCTTAATGTGCTGGAGCAGATTTTGTTGCTCCGATTACTCGCACTTAACTCAGTCGGGAAGGCGTGGTTCGAAAGCTCAAAGAAAAACCGGCGGCACTTACCCTGGTGGATTGCTTAACAGAAAAAGAAATGCCTGAGCGCCACTTGGTTCTGATTAGGGGTGGCTGACGTGTCTAGAACCAAGAACAATACACGTAGCCTATGTAGAAGTCCTCCAGGTATGTTGCAGAGGTGTAGCGGGCTCCCCAAATGGGAACGAAAGGGTTGTACAGGGGCCAATTCGGTACGGAGGGCCAGAGGGTCGGTTTACCCCACGAAGAAGGATGGCAGCCAGCGGCGGGCGACGGGTAACTTCTAACTTTAACACGGTTTCACAGAATTCGCAACAGATTTGCCGAAACTTTTTCCACTGATATGAAAAGTATTGTAGGCTTATGAGGACACCTTTGTTGAATGTGCAAAAGGGTGCAACTTGCTTTTCCACTCCTTGCTGGAGGGAAAAAGCCGATAGAAGGCGCCTCGCCAATAATTTGAAACCGCTTAACGAAACATCGCCCTTAGCCCGCGCTACCGAAAACTTTGAGTTGCAGTCAACCAACTATTATCGGGGTCTAAGCTGAACTCCAAATCAAAATTTAATTACGTGAAGATCACAAAGTTCGCATAACGTGGACACGAAACTACACTGCGTTCACAGAACGCATCCCGGACCGCAAGCACACGCGGCCCGGGAACGACAAAAACTTGCACGTTAGTTGTGGTTCACAGCTCGATGCCAATTAATTCAGAAACGCGCGGTAAAAACGATGGTCACCCCCGCGCAGAATGATCTCATTCCTTCAGAACAAAGAACCTGCCAGTCTTGCAAAAGAAACAAGGAACAATTAACACGAACAACTCTAGAACCTTCGACAACCTAATCAGCGCTTTCAACGAGCGAGGGGCGCAATTCAAGAAGCTAAGAAAAGGTATCATTTTACAATCTAATTTCCAGGAAAGAAACTTCACGTCGGCCTTGTGCAGGCGTTCGGTTCCTGCATTAAAGAATGAATTCACGGACCCAATTCGGCAAATGCAACATAAACGGTAATATTTATAATATAGTTTCGAGGAGAGAAATCTTACTATCGCCTCGAGCCAGCGTTCAAGAATTGGTTACTTAAGAAAACAAATACGAAGCGCCAGCATTTCAATGCCCGCCGGAATAAATTCGAATGTAACTAGTACAGGGCCGTAATCAGTAAGAATTCGGGCGACAAATAAACGTAATTTTGAGCAAAACGAAAGAGGTCGAAAATGATCTAACAGACTATTCAACTCACTTGTCATCTATCAAAAACTGTCCAATAAAAATTCAAGATTTTACGTCTTTGAGCCAATAAAAATGAACTATATCGACAATTTTCACTAGTGAAAATAATCGACAATTTTCACTAGCGGTATAGTGAATATTTTTTGACAATTTTCACTAGTGAAAATAATCGACAATTTTCACTAGTGGTATAGTGAATATTTTTATTAGAAAAAGTCAATATTAGTGTTCTGTTACTATAGAAATTGCGTAGTTTGTTGCTAGATTTACTGAAAACTAATTTGAAAAAGTAGTTTGGTTCATTGAATAGTCCCTCAAATGCCATTCTTAGTCAAAGTTAAGTAGAATATTTTTACGATGGTATCACTCATGTCCATTGCGCTTGGGATTAGGACTCGTGCTAGCGCACTCGTCCTAATCGAACCTAAGCGCAATGGACATTCGTGATACCACAGCAAAAATATTCGACATAACTTTGACTACTCATGGTATTATAAGTGACAATTTAATGCATACACTGAAAATCCCATAAGCAGCGTTTTTTTTGTCACTATGACAGCGGCAAAAGTTTGTCCTAATTTTACCAGCGAAAAAAGGGAACCTAACTTTTAAAACAGTCTAATTCTACTAAGCTTAGCAGAGTTGCTAAGGACCTAATATGTAAATTAAATATGTATTCATTAAATTATCGTGCCAAATTACACTCAAAGTTTTTTTTATCGACGTAAACTTAACATTTATAATTCGAGTTTCCTTGCCTTTAAGCAATTGAACTCAAAAAACTGCCAGAAAAAGTTATTCGTCCTTCGGAGTCGTAATTTTTTTTAGAGGCAGTTATTTCGTTAAATTGCCAAGCAATGCAATTCTCATTAAAATGTCAAGTTTACTTCCACAAAAAAACTCTCGTGTAATTATAAGTGAAAAATTATTAGCTTGTTGGCTGCAGGTTCCATCAAAATTGTTGAAAGTCGAATATAAATATATTGAAAATGAGTTACAATTTTTACTAAAAAGGATGTTATCAAACAACTTCCTGAAAATCTGATGACACATTTTCTGCAGTCTAGCAGCTCATAGAAAACCTCTTAAACCTTTTCTAGAAACTTTACCGCAGGTTGGCAAATTCCCTGAAAATTTGTCAAATTTATTACAATCTCGCCACACGTCTACTAAAACCTACTACACACTATTTGTTAATATTGTGTATACTTGCTTTTTACCTAAAACCTGAGATGAAAAGCCTATAATATAGATTTATATGAGATCCATTATTTTACCTTTTCTGGCATCTTTTCGTCTTACAACTGATTATCATCTTATACAGACTATTAAATTCTATTTCATAATAAATTTCAAATCGACAATGAAATGTTATAAGTAAAATGTATACCTTTAATTAAATAGGCTTTTTAAACATGAATTCAATAATAAAAATGTTTTTAAATAGTATATTTCTGTTACTGTTAGAAAGAAATTAATACGCAGATACACCAATTTGACTGCATGAACAAAACTCACATTAGATTTTATGAAATTAATCCTAGCTATTTCCTCAAAAATTATAAAATATAATCAGTTGTTGGCAATTTCTCTTTAACAATTCCTAAACCCAAACCAACTAACAAATGCTAATTTTTTATTTGCAATATATTTTTAGATACTTTGGCCAAACTTGCGCTATATACTATGGCGCAAATTTAAGAGATGATGATGTCATATACGTTTCGTTACCACTTTACCATGGAGCTGGCAATAATTTGGCCCTTGGCCAAACACTAATGTATGGCATCACAGTGGCGTTAAGGAAGAAATTTTCAGCCTCGCATTATTGGTCGGACTGTGAAAAATATAAATGCACCGTAAGTCATCTTGTACAAAAAATAACACTGAACAACAAAATACAGATCTTAATTCATTTTTAATGCTGACTCCAAATTTTCTAACAGTTTTTTTTCTAACGCGTCTATCCATACACAATAATATATTAGGAATTATGGACTAATAGTTGCCTACATCTTTCAGTTGACATATTCTGACAGAAAAACGAACTCATTTTCGTCAGTTGTAACTCTCCGATTCTCAGAATAAATACAAATGTAAATATAGAAGTATTTGTGATACAATACACTTCATCTTAGAGTAGACTGTCAACACTTTCCTTTTTTGGGTTACTGACTTATAGAAAAGGCTATTTTATTATAGATATTTTATTAAATAACAAAAAATCAGAATTACCTACTCTGAAATGAAATGTGTAGGTTGCCCAGTACATAGGCGAAATGTGTAGATACATCCTGAGTGTTCCTCACGACAAACCTGTGAAACATCCTGTGAGGATGATGGTAGGAAACTGCTTAAAACCACAGATTTGGAATGAATTTGTTAAAAAGTTTGACATAGAGCAGGTCGTCGAGTTCTATGGCTCGACTGAAGGAGTTGGCATTATAAGTAAGGTTAAACCGACATCTTCAATAGAAAATCCTAATGCATCGCCTTTCAGTTAACACAGACAACTTCCCATGCAGCATAGGTTTTGTGCCGAGATATTTAAGGAAATTCTATCCGGTGACTTTAATAAAATACGACCAAACCACTGGGAAGCCTATTAGGAACAAGAATGGGTACTGCATCAGATGTGGTGTCAATCAACCAGGACTAAACGTAGGGAAAATCATTCAGAATGCAGCAGTTTTTAACTACAAAGGTTATTGCAACGAGGAAGATAGCAAGAAGAAGATTTTGCACAACGTCTTTGAAGATGGAGATACATACTTCAACTCTGGGGATATTTTACAATTCGATGAATTTGGAAATTTTACCTTCATAGATAGAACTGGAGATACATACAGGTAAATTGAAAACATGGAAATAAGAATTGTTGCAAGTTCTTCTACTTCTACAGGATTTGTTCAGTTCCCTCCATGTTAATGTAAAAACATTTGATAACGCTTTAACTTATTGGTAGACATTAATCGCAGTTCTATTATAGATGGAAAGGAGAAAACGTGTCAACTTCAGAAGTTGAAGGAGTTATTAGCAATCTCACGCAACTGAACGATGCAATTGTGTTTGGAGTCGAGGTATTAATATCGTAGCTTGAAACGAATTCTTAATTAGAATTACATCTCTATTTTAGATACCTACAACCGATGGAAAAGCAGGTATGGCAGTTTTAGCACATCCTACTAAAATAGTAGATTTGGATTCTCTCGCCGAAGATTTAAAGCTGCATCTGCCAAAATACGCCATACCCATGTTTATAAGGATCATGGAATCAATTCCCATAACGGGGACATTTAAGTTACAAAAGTATAAGTTGCAGATGGAAGGTTACGATGTAAATAAAATTAAAGATGCCATATATTATTTTGATGTAAGAGAAGGAAAATATTTTCCCGTTACAAGAATTCTATATGAAGACATTCTTAAAGGAAAAATTAGATTTTAAACATATTTACTATAAAGCACTGTAATTGAAATAGATTCTTTTAATATAATTTATATATATTTACTCTGACGTTTGATTTTTCATAATATTCGATTTTTATTCTCTCAGGAATAAAAAAAATCATTCCATACGATTTATGATGTTTGTGATATATTTTCAAATAATATCTCATAGCAAATTTTAAGTATCAATAAATTTCTAAATGTTTGCTTCCGTCGCCGGAGGCGAAAGAAGTGTAACTGTGAAAAAAATACTTTCTTAGATTTCTTCTTTACCGGAATTCCAGTCATGGACTGGCCAGCTTGTAGTGCAGATCTTAACATAATCGAGCATGTATGGGACACGATTGAAAGACGAATCAGACAAAGAGAAGTCGCTCCTGCTCCACTTGCAGACCTTGGTAGGGCGTTGACTGAAGAATGGGACACTTTACTACAGGAGTCAGTGAGAAACTTATTTCATAGTTTACTGAGAAGAATGCAAACTGTTGTTAATGCCAGAGGTGTAAACACGCGGTATTAGCTGTTTTTTTTTGTGTAAAAAACACATCGGTCGTTTATTTACTGCGTTCGCTATACTCCCGTCATAAACGAACATCATACGTACGGGCTCGTGATCCAGAAGATACAGCTTCTAGCTAGTAATCGAATTCTGTGAGTTCGAATCACATCACATGCAGTTTTTTTGTTATTTTTAAATTGTTGTAATGTGCATTTCTAAGTGTGTCCTTTTACTGTCTCAGTAGTATAAACAACGTTAAAATATTTGTACCTATTTTCTAACCTCAGTTACGAGAGAAATTTAAACCCCTTTCCAGATTTTCTTTCTGTAGTGTTTCGTGCAGTGGTAGTCACATTAACAAGCAAGTTGAGAAGCATACATTAGCGATTGAGCTTTTCTAAGTGATGCTCTCTAATTTATTATTTCGCATTTTCCATTATTAAAGTGAATTCATTTACAAATAAGATCAAGAACTACTTGAAAACCGTGAAAACTAAAAGATTTTTATTTAAATACTAAGAGCTAATGTAGCTTAAGGTGGTAGATCAGTAGTCTTCAAAGTTTGGTCAAGCTATACTCGGAGACGAAAGAAGATATGCAAGCGAAATTTGGCGTACAGACATAAATCTGTAATCCCTTTAAAATGAGATATTAAAAAAACCGCTAAAATAAAATTTAAACGAAAATTTAAAAAAAAATATTAAAAAAAATTATCGAAAAAAGAAAACTATGTCATAATAAAATACAAGTAAAAATCAATACATAACCGTGCATGTTTATTATTATTTAAATTTCCACTACAATTGCAGCTTGACCAAAGATATTGCAGGATTTCAAATTTGCCGCCATTTATTTTATGGGTTAATTTAAAAAGCCGGTAATACAGATGTATTTTGTAGTTGAAAGCTTCTCTTGTAGATGTCGCCACTAAAGTTGCATAATCCAATAAACAAACCAGACAGAAAATTCTAGAAATGAGTAGCAGACGGGCGTAGGTAAACGATCGATATTTATTACTTTATTAGGGGTAGTGCAACGTGTAAAACGATGTTATGTATTACGAGCGGAAAGAAATATGAGTACTTTTGTGAGTGCACACGTAAATTGCAGCGCGAGTCCGCGGGCTACAAGCGAAATTCAACAACAGCGGTAAACTTTTCATAGTACATATATTATGATACAAGTTTTATAAGAAGCATTTTGTAGCACTCACGGGTTTAGGGTACGACGAGCGAAGCGAGGAGTGCCCTAAAGGAGTAAGTGCGACAAAATGCCATATAAACGAGGTTTCATACAGTATTTTATCTACTTTGACTACTTTGCACTTTTTAAAACAAAAATTACTCTGTTTTTAGTATTTTTACTTCCTTTTACGATAAAGAAAGTATTGGATTCACCCCAAAAATTCGAAATTGAGTTTCCAACAGATCTTCACGTTTTAGAGTCCCCTGAACTCAAAAACATATTTTTGTTCATTGGTCTGTCTGTCTGTCTGTGAACAGAATATCTCAAAATCGAAAAGAGGTATGGCGTTGAAACTTCATATGTGTACTATCTAGATGCGCGACCGCAAGCTTTTGAAGAACATCGAATAACCGTAAGTAGGTGTTTACTCTTGTGATTTTTCAGTTTTTTCAATTTCCTACAAAAACGGTTCTAACGATTTTTTTCAAAGGTTACATTTTTAATGTGTTTTGATGTGAGATAGGTGATTTTCGAGTTGCATACCTCTAAAAATGAGTTTATTTGGTTTCTTTTTCTTTCTTTTTTATTAACTCCTATTTTAAATAGGTATATTATTACTTTTTTGAATTCAGCTTAAAATTTTAGAGAAAATTTGTCGCTTCAACTAACGCCTATTTTGTACGGTTTTTGTAGAATTTGTAATTTTTGACAAATGCTTAAAAATTAAATTTTTTGGCTAATTATAAGATCACTGTAAAAGGAAATTGTGTGCGTGTAGCATACCAGATTTTCTTTTTTGAAAAAACACCGCTTCGCAGAATTATTTTTTTACAAGCCCGGCAAAGCAAGTTTTTTACTGTGTCCTAATGGAAATCGAAAATAGCTATTTACGAAAGAAGTAAATAATCTAAGACTTTATTGTCTTTAAGTCTATCGTATGGCCGAGCTAAGCTAATAAATAGGATGAGTCAATAAAGTTGGATTATGCATAAATTGCGTGCAAAGATTTATGCTCTGCTGCTTTTTAACTTAAATAATAAATAAATATCTATTGACAGATTTTTCATGATGAACATCTAAGACAACAACAAATGTGTTGTAAATATTCATTACCATAATAATAATTAATCGTTGATTTTTCATTTATAATAACTGTTTCTTGTTAATGTTCGAATTTATTGTTTTTATTAAAGTAATTTTTTGGTTTTATACTAACATTTACTTGACAGTTCACTCTCCAAATTGCATTATCATTATGGTACTAGTACAATAAAGTGCAACTTTATGGACTTTAAACAGTTTTATAAACAAGGCCTTTACGATGCAATTGAACATAAAAAAAAATCGACCTATCCTACTGTCCTAGACTATAACTATAATTAATTCAAATAATACAACAAAGGAAGGTAAGTGATGCAGTAAATGTGTAATAATTATGAAGAAATTTCAAAGTATACCTATTTGAGAAGTTGGGTTTGGAGTAGTTCGAATATAATAGAAAATGGTTGAGCAAAGGGAGCCCAAAAATAATGTATTCCTAAATTAAGCTAGCGATTCGGAATCTTCAGAACCTAAAGAGTAAACAAGAATGCCGAACCGACAAAACACAGGAAACTGGGCGAGTAATATAAAAAATGTTTAGTAAAATAAGAAAAATTTTGCAATAATACATACACCGGGTGCCAATGAGACTCGGGCCATGCTTATATCTTCTTTATTTATGAATGGATTTGGATAAAATTTTATACCAAGATACTATACTTATTTTCTGATTGGCCAATAGATATAGTCAAAATGGCTAACTTCCGGTTTTACCGGAAATTATACCAACTTTGATTTTTTAAATGGAATACCCTGTATATTATCAAATTACATACAACAGTGTTGCCAAATTTGCTTAGGTATTATTAGTTATTACATAAAAATATTTTTAAAAATAATTGATTAATTAATTTTCAGTTTCAGATAAAGATAAAGAACTGCATAATGCATATCGTTAGATTGGTAATTGCATTTTCTATCTAATGGAAAGATGGCCCTTAGTAGGTGCCATTTAAAAAAAGTGAATTTTTCTTAAAAAACGAGTTTAGCAAACTATATTCATTTATTAAAGGTTTGTTATTGACCTTATCGATAAAATAGCTATTATTAAGAGTTGCTAGAGTCAATTAGAATAGATGTTTCCAAGTCAAGGCTTTCTATGGTACAAAATGAAAATTAAAAAAATAATTTTTTTGTTAAAAAAAATGAAATTTGACAAAACTATTATATGTAATTTGACTCGTAAATTCAGAAAAACTTAAAATATACAGGGTGTTCTATTTAAAAAATCAAAGTTATTATCATTTCCGGTAAAACTGGAAGTGAGCCATTTTGACTATATCTATCGGCCAATCAGAAATTATGTCTAGTATCTTGGTATAAAATTTTATCAAATATATTCATAAATAAAGAAGATATAAGCATGGCCCTAGTCTCATTGTCACCCGGTATACCTTGTCCGCCAAAAATTCGGCATAATATGGGAAAACATTTTATTTTTTATTTTTCAAAAAAAACTTTTAGGTCAATAATTTGTGCTTTCATAAAAAACCTATTTAGCCCCTATCATATATACCGAGTGATTTTTATTTATTTAGAAAATAAAGTTTTTCGAAATTTTCAAAATCCAAAAACTGCTATTTTTTTGGAAATTAAGTAAGATTTTAATGAGATTTTTTAGAGTATGCTATTTCTAGCTAATTAAACAATCTCAAGGCCAGCAAACCAATTTTTTTAACTTTAGCTAAATATTAATTTTTAAATTGTTAAATATTTTTCAAAATTTCACATATCATGACTTAATATTAAAATTCAATTTTGTTTATGTGAAAACTTGAAAGATTTATAATTGGAAAAATTAATATAAAATGTTAATTACTTCAGATTTTTTATTATTTATTATTTATTATTTATTATTTATTATTTATTATTTTTCCCAATTATAAATTTTTAAAGTGTTCACATAAAAAAAATTTATTTTTTATTTTAAGTCTTGATACGTGAAATTTTGAAAAATATTTAAAAAACTCAAAAATTTATTTTTAGTTAAATTTAAAGGAAATTAGGGGTTTTCTCGCCTTGAGATTGTTCAGTTAGCTAAAAATAACACACTCTAAAAAAGTTTCATTGAAATCTTACTTAATTTCCGAAAAATAGCACTTTTCGGATTTTAACAATTCGAAACACTCCATTTTCTAAACAAGTGAAAATCACTCAGTATATATGATAGGGGCTAAATAGGTTTTTAGACAAGCACAAACTATTGACGTAAAAAGTTTTTTTTATGCCGACTTTTTGGCAGACACTGTGTATATATACTACTCCTTTAAATGTTATTATGTTGGCCATTTATTGTATGTATCATACATTATATTTACTGAAAAATTACTTATTATACTAAATGTTTTTTATATTGATAGCTCTTTATTTTTTGAACATCGAAAAACTAAAAAAGTTGTAATTTTTACTGTTAATGTTAAATTTCACTTGATTTATCACTGTTACACGTGTGTGAGCACAGAAATGCAATCGATTAATGAAGAACTAATGCCGACAAAACTTTTAACTTTTATGGTCCGCATAAAATCGTAGATTTTCTCAGAAAAGCAGGTGGTACAATAGCGAGAGAATTCAAACGGGTTTTTGCTTGGGCCTTGCGTCCCGAAGATTATGGAAACTAGAGTTCTGCGTGAAAGCAATAAAAACTGTAATTACAGTTGGCATTAATATGGTTTGCTACTTGACTAAAATTTATTTTGTAGCGGATGCTGGCGCCGCGCACGCGAATAGTTTCTTACTCCTTCTGATCTAAAACCTTAAATGTTGGTAAATTACAAGTTTACTAGTTCATTGGACAATTTACCGTTTTCGAGTGGTACTGTGGTTTTCCTGTGAACAAACTTTAGCATGATTTAAAAATGACCGAGCACACTATATTCTGGCAAATATGGCACCACCGGAAACCCTAATTTCTTTGGAAGGGGTCAAATATGTTGTTACATAAAGCTTACCTAGTATCATTTTAAAAATGCGGAAAAGTTAAATTATGAGTAAATAATAGTTATTTATGTATTAAGAGCACAATCTTGATTAGGCACGTAGTACATACAACGTTTTATTTTATTTTAGTCCTCAAAATGAACAAAATTCAAGGATTCAGTATTTTGGCTACAGACTACTGCGTCATCGTTGTGCTGGCGCTGTGCACTTTTGGTGTGCTATGGTTTCTATGCAGATTTTTGGTGTTGCTACACTACATTGTTGATGCTTGTTATACTGCTTAGCAACTTTATAGGCGTTAGGGCTATAAAAGCCCTTTTACGCTCTCTATCGAGGGCCAATAAACAAGATTATGGTTCCAAAATGAAATAAAATAAAATTAAAAATATATGTTTTTATTCTCCTTAGCATAGAATTTCGGCTTAGACCGCGTAGTATTTGTATATGAACACCCAGCATTTTCTGGCTTAATGTGCCTTGCACCTTGTGAAGTCGAGCAAAAGCCCGCGCGATGGCCATGCTCTTTGATGGCTCGTGTTGTTTGAGTATCTTGAGAACGAGGATACTTAGGCAGATTTGGCCGTTTTGCTGTTTGTGCATCCATATTCACTAACGTTTTGCAAGACCTTGCAGCTTGCATAATCAGAGTGAAAGTCGCACTTTCACTCTGAAATTGGGACAGGCAGCAACAAGCTGATGTGTTATGTAAATTTATAAACTAATGTTAATCTCTTTTATTTTACTTAGGTGATTCTGGTTATCTACAAGAGCCCTGGTTAATGACCCCCGTAAGCAATGCGAACACTCCAGCCGAGCATCTATATAATGCAGTACACATTTTAACAAGAAACCCAGTAGAACGGTGTAATGGAGTACTGAAGAGTAGATTTCGCTGTCTGGCATCAACACTTGGATATACCCCAGCCAAAGTATGCTCCATCGTCACTGCTTGTTGTGTGCTGCATAATATATGTATAGCACATCGTTTGGAGGTGGACGACTTACAGATGGATGTACCTGATCAAGCTCTTCCCAATCCTCAACAAAATCATATGCCTCACTATGAAAGCCAGCGTACAGATCTGATACAGGGACATTTTACCAGACCAAACGTTTCTTAATTATCGTACAAAGGAAAAACATTTCATATACAGTGTGTCCACAGTACTAAACATAGTTTTGCTACAACACAGTTTATAAAATTACAGCAAGTAAGAACCTTCAGTTGGTTTTACTTGATATTCTGCACCAGGTAGTAGCCTACCATTTTATGTTTAATCTTTGCGCAAATTATAAATTATGCAACTAATTTTTTTTAGTCTATTTTAGTCAAATGTAATTATTTTTTGTAGTCCTATTACCATATTTAAAAATTCAGGACTTTAATATAAATTGGCAGTATTTTTGCTTTCTTCTTAAATAATTTTCTATTACATATTTTCTTCAAATGCTGTACAAGGGTTACTTGCATTAAATTCCTTTATTTAGTTGTAGCAAATTAAATACACAAATACCATCGTACACATTTTTTTTCTTTTATTTGTGTAACGTTAAATTTTGTCTGTGGATATTGTATCGCTGTTGCTTTGCTTTAGTTATATTCATAAATAAGCATTGGTTGATATAGAGATTATATCTGTCACACTTTTTATTTGTCCCTGCGGTTGCTATTACTTATTAGTATAAATATTTTTGTTAATTTTAATATTTTTTCCTAATATAATCATTTTATGTGTAAATATTAGCAATAATTTAATGTTAGACTTGGGTTTTTTTAGTTGAAAGTTAATTGATGTTGGTAAATGATAATAAATAAGTGTATATCTGTTACGCTTTTTGTTCATCACTGTCATTGCTGTAACTATTTAGTATAAACAGTTTTGTTAATTTTATTTTTTTTCCATTCTAATATAATCCTTTTATGTGTAATTTTTAGCAATAATTTAATGTTGCACTTGGATTACTTTAGTTAGAATTAGCTGGTGTTGCTAATTAATAATAAAGAAGTTGAAACACATGTATATATTTATTTAAAAAAATATGAATAACTAATTAACTAAGTTTTATTTTATAAATAAAATTATGTTCTATTTTGTAACAATAACAATTTTTGTTTTTTTTTTAGCTTAAGTTTTTCATTCTGAAATACTCATACATTTCCAACTTCTTTTTTTTAATTGTACTTCTTCAGCCAATAAACTTTTAATTTCTAACAAAATTTCTGTATGTTTTTGTGCGTCTATGTTGGTTTGATTTAAAGCTTGTAATGCCTTTTCTTTCGTGCCAAGTTTTCGCTTCTTTGTTTTTGAGTGTGTTGGAGCATGAGTGAGTGATGGAGTATTTATTGTGGTGTTGGTGATGGTGGCTATTTGTGTATCGGTGCTTGGGATCGAATCGTTAATTTGAATGTGGTCTGAATCGTTTTGTGTATTTGTGGTGGAGACTAATGATGAAGTAGAAGGTTGTGGGTTACTGTGTAATGCTGATTGTGGACTGATATGGATGTGGTGGTGAAATGAATGCTTGAGGATCTTCAGGAATAGCGGGTGGGGATGGTAAAATCATGGAAACTAGCAAAGGTAAAAAAATAATACGAAATAGCCGATAATGGATTTTTGTACATACTAGGGAGAAGTGTGTCAATTCCTCCTTTAATTCGACTGACACTATATTCTCCTATGAATGACAAAACTACTTCTTCGGTTTCGGTAAGGTCAACTTGAACTCCTCCAGTTTTTCTCACTTCTTTCTTAAGCGTATTTACTTTCTGTTTGGTTCGACTTTTTAAATCTTTAAATTTTTTTTTAGTCTGAAAATTTTAATTGAATTTAATGAATTGATATTTCTATTATTTTGCAGTCAACTTGTATGTAAATCACTGATTTTCTCCGTACTTATGTAAAATGATTTCATTTATACTAGGTAGGTACCGACTTCTTCTAGGGTTCTTCTCACAAGAGCAACCGAATTTATCGCCTGCAATACAGTTTCCCAAGCTCGGTCCCTGTGAAACTGGGTGTAATTAGGGCCCTTTAATGGGCCAAACAAGAATTTACGCCTTTTTTCTATTTCTTGTACCAAAATCGCAATTTCGTCGCTAGTGAAATTTTTAGCGCGTGGTTTCTCATTTTTCTTTGTAATTCTTAAATAATACCAAAATTAAGTGACGTATTTAAATAATATACCAATTTAGTATTTAACTTACGTATTCATTTTCGTTAACAAATATTAATTTAACTTTTACCTATATGTAAAAATTCAATTAAAATTGACGTTTGCCGCTTCGCGCCGGTTGTCTGATATTAGCAACAGTCGCAACTTTGCGCGGCACTTGCGATTGGAATGCGCCGGTAATTAGAATGCAAAAAAAATCGGTCGCAAAGGCCGCGCAAAATGACGTGTAGCAAGTCCGGCGCAGCGCAACTTTGCGTCGGTGAATTAGAATCGGGCCCTAAAATACAACAAAATATACATCAACCCTTATAGATAGAAATCTACTGGCAACAGCAAAAATATTTTTTTAATTAACACATTTTCGGGATAAGTATTAGGTAAATTAAATCTCCACACGTGCAACATTTAAGTTAATACCAAACCTAATAACGAAATAAAGAATTGGCAATAAACTTTGAACAGGCTATATAAAAACTCGGCCTCTAAATATTAATTTGTTTTTTATATTTAGGTTATTTTTTTATTAACTTAAATTCAAGTTTGGTTTCACGCATATCCTCTAAGGCTGTGTATTCCGGTTTCTCCTTCCACCACGCAACGAAACTTTCCTTTGAAGTTAACTTGGACATGGTCATTAATAATTGTGATATAATCGATTCATAGCTGTGCAAATATGGTACTGAAAGTATACTGTTTTTAATTTTTAATGCAATGTGTTTTAATTTCAGTGGGCTGGTCTAATCATAGCTGTGATAGGCATAGCATATTTCTTACCAAATAAGAGATATAGATGGTTCTACATATTTTCACAAACGTATCGCAGAGATTTTCGGTAAGTAAATTTTTACCCTTTCTAAAGTGCAATTTTTATTATTCTGAGGGGATACATTTACAGCAGTTCTATTTACTTATAAAACTTACTAAAAGTTATTTGTAATAGACATTTATTTTTAGCATGTCAATAGTTTTTTAGATTGAAAATTGTTAATATTATAATACAGAGAAAAACTACAACTTTTTTATTTGTATATATTTCATCATACAGAACTTTCTATCAAGGTAAACAAAAAACCCTGTTTAATATACTCATTAGTCTTTCCGCTTAAAATGCTATATCATTTCTTTAGTCACTTTATTTCCAAGTGGAGCTATGAGGAAAGAATTTTGGTTATCTGTATCACATTCACAAAGCTATTTGTTTTCTCTTCTACGTGTCCACATAAACATGGCTTTTAAAATTCATTTTCACTTTGCAGGTTGAAATTTAATCCAAATTTTTTATTTTAACCTTTTTAAGTAACGGTAGGGTTTTAAAATAAATGTTGGAATTACTTAGTAATGCTCTAACTAGTGATGGGTGATCTCGTAATTATTCAATCGCACCCTGAGCGGTTACTGCGATTTTTTATATTTGAGTTTTAGAGCGTGACGCGATTACGACTTTTATATTACATTTACACGAGTACCTAAAGGTATGTGCACAACGGATCTGGGATTAGTGTAGCCACGAGACGAGATTTGCCCATTCTCGATCTTGATCCCGAAAATTCTCGAATGTTGGTTCTCGATCTCAAATTCGAACATTTTCTAATGTCCGTTCTCAATCGCAAATCTTGATTCTCGAAATTTAAATATGTGCTGTGTGTACCGAATTGAGGATGCGGTTATTAGAGGGCAACCCTTGTGAAAGTTCTATACAAAATTAAAATAAAGTTCTACAACTGATCTATTTGGTTATTATGCTGGTTTTAAAAATACTATTGTCGAGATCGAAAATTTAAATAATCTCTTATCTAATATTTGATAATTTGATCAATCTCGCTTCTCTCGAATATTCGAGATAGAAAAATGTCAATCTCGATCTCAAATTTTGAGACGAGAACGAATATTATCTCGTCTCGGCGGTATCACTACAGGCCGTTTTTATGTGGGTTTTTAAAATATATTTAAAACCTGTCTAGATCGAGAATTGTGTTAATGTCGTCTTGAATATTCGAGAATTTGATTAATCTCGTCTCGAAAATTCGAGACGGAAAAATATTAATCTCGATCTCAAATTTCGAGACGAGACGAGATAAGATCGAGAACTGTCTCGTCTCGGCGGCACCACTAACTGGGATGATACAATCATAGCTGTAAATACGAAGTTTTTACCACGGAATGCATTTGGAATCAAGCACATCCTGATCACCACAATCGAAAACTGCTTTGGACATTTTCGCAGATCTTTATAAAAATAATGAAATCCACCCAAATCAGCCCTATCTTTATTGATGGAGTGATTGTGGTATTCGCAATTGTAAAATTTTTGTTTTTTATTTAATATATACTATTTTGTAGTGGCAACACGTAAATAGTTTTCGCTGTTTGACATTTTCTAGGCAACTAGCAATCATCGTAGGGAGCCGTCGTTGTGCACACCCATAAGCGCTGGAAATTTACTCGTTCATTTAGTATCACATCTATGATCTATCATCCCAATTCTGTTGTGCACGTACCCTAGCCCGTCAAAAGTATCAAATCTGTGAAGGGCCGACTTTTTTACGACTAATTTATTACCAAAACAGATCTGGGAAAACGAATACATGTATTTTCAATTTCAACGATTGCACCACGCTCTTCGGCAGCTACCTTTACCCTCGGATTACATTACATTTAAAGAGAATATGTTTGTAAATAAGCCTGCTAGTTTACGGCATTTTCGGCTGCAGCGTAGTTTGCCTCTCGTCACATTGAAACTTCTATACCTCAGTGCTGCTGCCTCAGCGTTTTCGCCCGTAATGCGCATATAGGTTGGGGACCTATTTCGGATTGCACTCGGCAGTTGCCAGCCACTTGGTGCATTGATATGAGCGTGTGTGTTGGGATATTATAGTAACAACTATCAACCAGTGAGACAAATGTCTCATTTAATAAAACAAAAAAGACCGTTTTTCAAATAGAACAGCGTCCCGGACGGACCAGCGTCCCGGGCGGACGGAAATCACGTGATTTCTCGAAAATCGGAAGTGTCACGTGACTGAAATTCGGTTCCTGACCTGACATGACCATTCCAAACATATAACTTTAATAACTTTTTTCTCTATCTCTTACGATTTGGCTGCTGAAACAGCGTCCCGGACGGACCAGCGTCCCGGACGGACGGAAATCACGTAATTTATCGAAAACCGGAAGTGTCACGTGACTGAAATTCGGTTCCTGACCTGATATGACCATTCCAAACATATAACTTTCATAACTTTTTTCTCTATCTCTTACGATTTGGCTGCTGAAACAGCGTTCCGGACGGACCAGCGTCCCGGACGGACGGAAATCACGTAATTTATTGAAAACCGGAAGTGTCACGTGACTGAAATTCGGTTCCTGACCTGATATGACCATTCCAAACATATAACTTTCATAACTTTTTTCTCTATCTCTTACGATTTGGCTGCTGAAACAGCGTTCCGGACGGACCAGCGTCCCGGACGGACGGAAATCACGTAATTTATTGAAAACCGGAAGTGTCACGTGACTGAAATTCGGTTCCTGACCTGATATGACCATTCCAAACATATAACTTTCATAACTTTTTTCTCTATCTCTTACGATTTGGCTGCTGAAACAGCGTTCCGGACGGACCAGCGTCCCGGACGGACGGAAATCACGTAATTTATTGAAAACCGGAAGTGTCACGTGACTGAAATTCGGTTCCTGACCTGATATGACCATTCCAAACATATAACTTTCATAACTTTTTTCTCTATCTCTTACGATTTGGCTGCTGAAACAGCGTTCCGGACGGACCAGCGTCCCGGACGGACGGAAATCACGTAATTTATTGAAAACCGGAAGTGTCACGTGACTGAAATTCGGTTCCTGACCTGATATGACCATTCCAAACATATAACTTTCATAACTTTTTTCTCTATCTCTTACGATTTGGCTGCTGAAACAGCGTTCCGGACGGACCAGCGTCCCGGACGGACGGAAATCACGTAATTTATCGAAAACCGGAAGTGTCACGTGACTGAAATTCGGTTCCTGACCTGACATGACCATTCCAAACATATAACTTTAATAACTTTTTTCTCTATCTCTTACGATTTGGCTGCTGAAACAGCGTCCCGGACGGACCAGCGTCCCGGACGGACGGAAATCACGTAATTTATCGAAAACCGGAAGTGTCACGTGACTGAAATTAGGTTCCTGACCTGATATGACCATTCCAAACATATAACTTCCATAACTTTTTTCTCTATCTCTTACGATTTGGCTGCTGAAACAGCGTTCCGGACGGACCAGCGTCCCGGACGGACGGAAATCACGTAATTTATCGAAAACCGGAAGTGTCACGTGACTGAAATTCGGTTCCTGACCTGACATGACCATTCCAAACATATAACTTTCATAACTTTTTTCTCTATCTCTTACGGTTTGGCTGCTGAAACAGCGTCCCGGACGGACCAGCGTCCCGGACGGACGGAAATCACGTGATTTCTCGAAAACCGGAAGTGTCACGTGACTAAAATTCGGTTCCTGACCTGACATGACCATTCTAAACATATAACTTTAATAACTTTTTTCTCTATCTCTTACGGTTTGGCTGCTGAAACAGCGTCCCGGACAGACAAAACAGCGTCCCGGACAGACAAGTCTATTAGATAAAGGATGCCGTTCACTCGAAATCAGTTAAAAAAATATAACCGCTATAATAACCAATATTACAACGACCATGTGTAGTGATAAGAAACTTTATAAGTGCAATTGCTACAGCAGTCTCCGATATAATTATTAAAAATTTAAATAAAAAACTGCAAATACAGAGCGATAAAATGTAAGCGTTGGGCAAAAAAATTCAAGCGCTTAAATCAGAAAATGGTCCTTATATCAATTTAGAAGAAATTCTGTGCGTATATTTGGAATTCGAGAAAAAGTGTGAAAAGTGACAAAGGAAATGTTTAAAACAAAGCTTAATGTCGATATTGATAATAGCTACATCAACCGTGAGCATCGTGTGGAACCACGTAATGCTGATAAGACACGTGCTATCATAGTGAGCTTCACCAGTTACAAATATCGGCACTGAGTGAATTCCAACAAGAAACTTTTACGAAACACTGGCGTAATTATTCGCGAAGACATTTCTCGAGAGCGTCTACAGTTATTAAAAGAAGCGCAAAAACACGTTAGAAAAGATAAGACGTGGATAAGAAACGGTAAAGTGTTCGTAAATTCAGATAATACAATAAAACTATTTTTTTCCGTTCAAGATTTAAACAGTGTTGGCGCATAAGGCGTATCTGTTTATCACTATGCATATTACAACTATAGGAAGGAATATAACACTTTCCAGTTTGCAATCTTTCTTCGTATTCGGTCGGAGTGGTAAATTTGTTTAATACAAAAAATGTAATTTTTTAAAAACTACTAAACAAAAAGAATATTAATATGCAGTCTTCTATCACTATTCATTAAAAATTTACTACAAATTGATTACTACTGAATCGACGTCTTTGAATTTACAAAATCATTATAACGTACGTAATGTTTATTTTCTTGAATTCTATAATAATTTTTTATTTTGGTTTAATATTTACGAGTATTCATATCTACTTAGCTAGTAAATTTGTTAAACTATTAAATATTTTCTTATAATTAAAAACGATATTATTATGTAGTCTTCAACATTATTTATTGAAATGTATTAGTAATTTATCACTGTTAACTTGACGTCTTGGAATTTACAAATTAATTATAATGTACGTAGTGTTTATTTTCTTTAGTTGTTGTAGTTTATGTCTTTTTACTATAATAGGTTATAGCTTATAAAAGAGCCTGCGTTTGAGAAATGTAATTTTGAGATATCCCCCTTCAATGTAAGTTGCTATTACCATATCACCGGGGAATCTTCTAACTTAGATTCGCCAATTGTTGGTGCCCGCATTTGGTAGTGTTACCCCACTCTCTCATACGCAGTAACTCAACTGACCCTTTCTACTCTATTAGTTACGGTATTCACAGATTGCTATTCTGCTTATATTGAAGTGTTAGTTTGTTCTAGTGCTATTGTCCATTAAAACGTTAAGCGGTGACGTATTGATTCATTTTTTCTAATTGCACTTAACTAAAATTGGCTTTGCAGCAAATTACACGTTTAGGTCAATATTTCGTCACCTTCGTAACATAATCAACAAAAGTGTTCTCTCCGTTTCCATTAAATTTTAATCCATTGATTCAATAACAGCTGTAACCCTTGTCTTCTTTTTCATATCTTCATTGGCATCGTGATCTTTCATAATTCATACAAGTACTGTTAATTTAATTTCTTCATTCTTTACTGTTAAAGTTGAGCCACTATATGTTAAAACCGATAACACACATGTCGAATGCAGTCTGATTTTCCACAGTTATTCTTATTTTTGGTTCTAACTATATGGACGTTTGTACTTGTTCTAAAATCGTTTGATTGATCTCTTATATTGTGCCCACAACTTAATTTTCAGACATAAATTATGTGCAAATTTATAAGTTTCTTGTTTAATTTTAGATTTATTCTATCGTACGTGCGTTTGAAATTCAAAACGTGGCAATTGGCAAAACAAAACAAAACAGTGGCATCCGAATTTTCCAGAGTAGTGCAGCAACACCCTCACAAGGTTGCATTTTATTTTGAAGACGAACGTTGGACATTTGCTCAGGTATGGATAGTTACTGCTTGTTCCTTAAGAATGGTATTAGTAAAAAAACATTATTAAATTTAGCTTTTAAAAACTTTTGACGTGCTCGTATACGTGTTATACCTTCAATGGTCATTTTTGTGTGCACGTTTAGCTTAATATTCACAAAACGGGCCGTTTTAATAATTGTACACTAATAATAATTGTTGAGCGAACTATAAATACATGCTGCTTTCTATATTTTTTATACACACAAAAGTATTGTCTAAATATTTATTTAAATTAAAACGCGATGTATTTCTTTTGAAAATAAATAATTTTAACTAGAATCAAGAAAAACTGTTTCATCAAGTAAACTTTTCTATTGGGTTTGTAAAAAAGTCCTATTAGTGTTGGAAAACAATTCACCCTTAATTATAGGTCGAAGGACTTATAAACCAAATAGCCCGATATTTCAAATCACAAGAATTAAGGAAAGGCGATGTTGTTGGCCTACTGTTAGAAAACAGGCCAGAATATGCTGCCATATGGCTAGGGCTTTCGAAAATTGGGGTCGTAACAGCATTGATCAATACAAATATACGTAAAGATTCTTTGCTTTACTGCATCAACGTTGCAAAGTGCAAAGGGATAATATTTGGATCCAACCATGCAGAACGTGAGTAACAACATTAGGAAGGATTCATACCTTGGTAAATGTGTTGGTTGCAGCTATTCAAGACATATTCGGCCAGTTAAACGTTCTAATCAAACTCTATCATTTCAAAGACAATAACAATGTGAATCTATCAATGCTTCCAAATAGCATAGATCTGAGAAAACATCTAGAGAATATTTCGACTGCTCCCATGGAGATTGTGGATGGGCCTGGCATTCACGATCCTTTGATTTACATTTACACTTCTGGAACAACAGGGCTACCTAAGGCAGCGATAGTGACCAATTTCAGGTTTGTTGCAACACATATTGGTTTGTATGAATTAGAAAACTCGTTACTACACCATTTTATTACATTACCGAACCTTTTCCACATATTGCAATGTTATGCTTATATGTGGATATTGAAATAAATAATATTTATACAACAATTGTTTGTCATCAAAATTTCTTTCACCTAAGCGTGAATAAAACTTTATTCCTTGATATACCAAATTAACTTAACCCAAGAAACTTATGACATATATTTATTATTTATCTGGTGTATTACACGTGTCGTTAATTACATCTCCAAAACTAGCTCAATTAATAAATTATTTAAACGTGAAACTCCTTACGCAAGTTGACACATGCATTAATTATTATTTTAATATTAAAATTCCTTTTTATGTTCAAACATGATATTGGTCATATATATCCCTATTATCTAAAATGTATGCTGACGCCTTATACAACATTTCACTCCACTGCTCTTACGAATATCACAATTTAACTCACTTCAGGTAATTCTTTATCAGACATTAAATGATTTACTTTATTTATAACAAACTCTTCTATTCAGATATCCTTAAATTCTCGACACTCCACTCCAGTCTAACCTTAATAGCAAGATTTCCGACACTGCAAACAGTATCGTGTGTTGCAAAAATACTCATTTAGAATAGGCCTTGGAAAGAAAGATAAAAAATCTAGTTATGTATTAACTTAAGTCTGTAGATGAATGCCAAATTGAATTTTGTCTATGAAAACATCTGCCACTATGACAAGTAAAAGTTTTCACTGCATTAAGTTTTGTATCGAGCAAAAAGCAAAATAAGATGGCATGTACACAGCAACGAGTGTAATAATCATAACGGCCAACAAAAATTGTTTTTGTTAAGCGTTTTGTATATTTTCAGGAAAATATTTCGTCAAGATGTAATTTAGTTCTCTCTGACTTATGGTAGTTCATTTGCTTCATTGGGTTACGGCAAACTTCAATCTGATCATGGCATGATGCGAATACACGATATATATTCTAGTACTAGACAACAGCAATTATGCAGAATTACACTATAGCCAATTTATTAACTACAACCAGCAACTTCCTCCATCTATCTTGCATTCCTCAATATTAACGTTCCACATGGTACAGATCAATAACAGCACTTTCTTCTACTTCAAAGTGGTATTATATTTATTTGTAAAATATTCAATCCACACTGATTGAATAATTTATGAGTTTTTAATTTGTTTCTAACATGTCTATTTTCCTTTAAGGAAACATTTACTCAAACATTTGTTTTATCTGTTCATTCTCTACCATCTAGCTAAATACAAAAATTACAAAATTACATTGTTACAATTTTAAATAAAATCTTTACATTATCATAAATTCCATCAATTATAATTGTAAGATACCAAGTATTGTATTATTTTCATCCTTTATCCATCCATTTGTACATGCCTTTGTTTCGCCATTTAACAAAGATTAATTAATCGTTGGCATGGTAAAAACAAACACCGTTGCTCATGATCACAGTTATAGTGATAGAGTCCATTCTACGTAATTTTTAACATTGATGTTTTTACTATGTACGACATTTCTGCTTACACCCTGGATATGTATAGTGCGTTAACTTTGCAGCAGACAGCAAATTTAATGCAAACTTGCTAGACACTTTCTGCAACTTAGAACTTACTGAAGGTTCACTGCAACCTTACTAAAATTTTACAGTTGACTTGCTGAAGTTACTGCAATGTGGCTGTTTTTACTCCTGTTACATCAAATTAAGGAGTTTCAACATTTCAAAATTTAATGGTCTTGGAAAAGACGAAAGGTTTACCAAGGAATATTATTAAAATACAGACCGAAAATCCACGAATTCATTTAAGTAAGTTAAAACATGGAATCTGACTTAAAATTTTGTGTTGTCTTGTTGAACGTACACTGCACCTTCCCCGAAAATTTTCTTATTAAAATTTTATTAGAAATATATTGAAAACTAACTGAAATTTTTCCTCAAAAGAGGTTAACAGCAAACTTCCTGAAAAAATGTCATACGTTTTCCACAAAACTGTTGTCAAATTTATTACAGTCTTACTAAGTATTTGCCGCAATGTTTCTGAAATATTACTAAACCTTTTCTAAATATTAACTTAGAAATTAACTGCACACTTTTGAAATTTTACTGCATATTTACTACAATAGTACTTAGCATTTATGAAAGATTGCTGTAACATTTTTGAATATTATCTATACAGTATTTAAAATTTTGTACACGCTATCCATCAACACTCTGTAAATTTTATGGTTAGAATGTGGGATGAAACGCATTTCGATATAGAGATATTAAATTTATTATGTCACCTGTCTATATATCCTTTCGTCCTACAACCAGTTATCATTTTAATCAGACTATTAAATTTCATTTCATAAAACAATTCAAACTGGCAGTGTAGTACTAAAAGTAAACATGTAGAGACATGTAATCACATATGCTTGATTCATCAATCAAACTGTTTTTAAATAGTTTATTTTGATTACTCTTAGTTACGAACTTCCTCAAAAGTTATAAAATATTCTAAGAGCAAGTGTGAATTACAACCTTTATTGCTAATGCTGTCTCCTTTTCAAATATTTGCAATTGTTCTTTTACAATCCCTAAATATAAACCAAGCAATTAATACCTCTTTTTAAATTACAGTATATTTTTAGATACTTTGGGAAAACTTGCACCATATACTATGGAGCAAATTTAAGGAACGACGATGTCATGTACGTTTCATTACCGCTTTACCATGCTGCGGGCAATATACTGGCTCTTGGACAAACACTGATGCATGGCGTCACACTGGCATTACGAAAGAAATTTTCCGCCTCGCATTATTGGTCGGACTGTGAAAAATATAAATGCACTGTAAGACATTTTCTTGTACAAAAAATAACACAGAATAACAGAGGGGTGATCTTGATTCATTCTTAATGCTAAATTCAAAAATAATGTACTATCACGTGTATATACAGGGTGTCCACTCTGTAACAGTAGATTGAGTTTCCGTTCTCACGCGTTACTTTAACTTTGAACAAGACGTCCCCCACGCCTTAATATTTAAATAATTATTTGCCCTTTTCATCTGGTAAGCTAACTGAGTAAGCATAAAACTCTATTAATCTCTCAGTCCGTGGTGTGAAAGATCACTATATGTCAAAACAGGAAACTGGTTCCCCCTGGTAGCGTTGTCGGCTGAAACTTGACTTTAAACAATGCACAAGAAAAGCCAATTTGTTCACATCATCTAATGACTTCAAAGCAGATATAAAAACGTATAACAAATACAAGAAAAATGCAAATCAAACACAAAAGAAATAAAAGGAAGTTGAATTAAATGCTTAAACAACCTACATGCAATATAGCTTGAGGCTACTCGCATACATGTTGGAAACCTACATAAACAACGTAAAACATAATCAAAAATAATGTTGAAACAAGCAAACCGCGCGCTACGCGCTGCGAGTCTTGAATCGGGGCGCACGTGAAATAGGATACGCGAAAGGTCAAGCTCCGATCCGAGCGCTAAGATAAGAAAAACAAAACCTAAACAAATATAAACATCTGTGATACAACGCATGATGGTGGGAACTTCCGTTTGCTAGCTTAGTCGCCACTTATCTGATTAACATCACAACTTATAACAAAGGCACCTTTTGATGCTGTGTAAATTAGCGTCTTCAAATGGACGATCTGAAATTGCCTTTGAATATAGCTCAAAGTTATATACTGGGTTAGCTACTTTAATTCGTTGGTCATTCTTTCAGAGAATCACTTTGTACACTCTGGTGCAATAGCCGGCCGCCAGCTCAATCGGATGGAGGCATGCAGGTTTTTAACAGTACAGTCGGTAGAACGAAATATTGGAATTGTTTTTGTATTACAATACGGCGAGTGCACCCAGGTGTTCAAGAGAATTCGTAAACTCACACTGCTTAAGCACAAACACAATTCCTGAAAGATGATCTTCAAATACAATAGACTACCGTAACAAAATTAAACCTCCATAGTAGCCAAAATGACAGTATCATTTTCATAAGTTCGGGATCACAGTATATGTAAATATCACAAAATTATCGATCCACCAGCAGAATTGCAGGTGGCCACAATATTACTTGCTATACTAATTAAGTTTGGTTAATTTAGTAGTAATAGCATGAGGTACCTCAGACAGAAATAAAACTAATACTCACAGTTTGTAACATAACAATAAGGCAATCGCCCTATTTCACATATTAAAATTAGGCTCCGGGACAGGCAAAGATTACAGCGGCGCTTGGTTTCGGAGGAAGCGCAGACGCGATTCCGGCAGCGAACTCACGGCCGAATGGTATTACGATTGTCGGAGTCGTTTGGCCCCAAATTCGGACAGCCCTAAGCTGGTGTTCCAGAAAAGAGTTACTGCGATACTGGGACAAAATAGACCTGACGGTACGCCTTCTTGTCGGATCCTTTCCTACGCTCAAACGGCGTCTGCAACAGGGGTCAAACGGGTCCGAAGATCCAAAATTCCCAACGCATAAGACTAGCTGTATTCCAAGCCTCAATTTGTCCCTCCGGGACTAGGTGCTATAAAGAACGAAGGAATCCACGATAGCATAACTAGACCGACAGAATAGTTCGAAGCGAACTCTTACTCACCCCGGAAAAGATTTCAGGCGAATTTTCGAAACGTGTGGCAGCATTAAACATTCCGCCAACGGCGTGGGAATCAAGCTTTCCTTACATCAAAGATCGGGGATAAATCCACTTCACAGTGAAGGCTCACATACACATAATTGAATTCATGGCAGCCCAAAAGTAAACCTCCGAAATTCTAACTGTTACCACGGCATGTTGCTCGTTTCGCAAGCGAGATCGGAAAGGACGCGTCTCCCAAACAAATGCCAGTACTTGAAAAATTACATCCGCGAGGCCATATGGGCGTGACGCAGCGCGGCAAATACAAACGGCGGAGCCACAGACATCAGAGTGGAAAGATGCGTAACAAAGCGGAAAGAATACTGCAGAATGCGAAATTGGAAGGCGGCGCAAATGAACCGTAACAACCGGTAAACCTGAAAGATGCGTTGGAGTTATTATAAACGTTGGCTCGCTGCACTTTTCACTTGTTCGCGGCATACAATTTACTGCAGGCTTTTAGGGTGCTTTTATTTAACTTTAGTCGCCTTGGAAAAATTTGCGTACTAGAATTCGCCAACACGTACAGCTCTCCATACAGGCTGAGTGTGGCTAACAATGCTTCGAAGCAGTGTCGCCAAATTGTGAAAACGAAATTACCGTACTCCGTATGAGAAACTACCGTACAACTAGATTTTTTTTAAATTTTACTATTAGTAGTCATACATAGTTTTACATTTTTACTTCCTTTTACGATAAAGGAAGTATTGGATTCACCCCAAACATTCGAAATTGAGTTTTTAACAGATCTTCCCGTTTCAGAGTCTCCTGAACATAAAAAACATTTTTTTTCATTGGTCTGTCTGTGAACAGAATATCTCAAAAACGGAAAGCAAGCTTTTGAAGAAAATAGCATAACCGGAAGTAGGTGTTTACTCCTGCGATTTTTCAGTTTTTTTCGATTTTTTCAAAAACGGCTTTAACGATTTTTTTACATTTTTATTACATTTTTAATGTGTATTGATGTGAGATAGGTGATTTTCCAGTTGAATACTTTTAAAATGGGTTTCTTTTGTTTTTTTTTTCAATTTTTTTTATTAACTCCTATTTTAAATAGAACACCCGGTATATTATTACATTTTTGAATTCAGCTTAAAATTCTAGAAAAAATTTGTCTGTTGAACTAACACTCTATTTTGTACCGTTTTTGTAAAATTTGTAATTTTTGGAAATTTTTGACAAATGCTTAAAAATTTAAAATCAAATTTTTGGCTAATTATAAGATCACTGTAAAAGGAAGTTGTGTGCGTGTATCACACCAGATTATTTTTAAGTAAGCTTCAAAGGTAGTTTACGTCATTAGGGGAGCTATTTTTTCGTTTTTTAATGACTTTATACCTAGGTTTATTTTTACAAATGCCAAAGTTGTAAACAAACAACTGTACAGAATAGACGAAGCGGTAGTGAACTTGAAAAGTTTTTATATTTATCCTCATTTGGTCAAAATACTTGTATAGTTTCTTCATTTGCAATTTTAAATATTTAATGCCGGTATTACATAGTTGGTAATTTATTTATGATTATATCCGGTATTTACGCGTTGTAGTTGTACAAATTGTTATTTATTTATAATAAAACCCGAAAATAGTAAACTGTTGAATGAATGCTTGGTACTTTTGCCGGTTTAACACGGTATGTTGTGCATTATTGAAGAGGTATGATGTTTAATATTAAGTCGTTTTTGGTAATTATGAAAATCAATGTAAACACTAATTCAAAACTTTTAAAGTCTAACAGTTTCTGGTCGTTATAAAAATCAATATTAACACTTATAAAGAACCAATAAAGATAAAAAGCAAACAAAATTTCGCATGAATAGGTATAAAATTATTCTAATAAGTTAAACTCATCATCAGCCTCATCTACTCGCTTCGTTGAGTGCACAATAACGACCTCATAAACAAAGTAGGTAATATTGTTTGTTTGTTTGTTATGAACAAGGTCTAGGCATGTGGAGTACCAGATACCTCATACACCGGCTGCTTTGGTCATATGGTGAAAGTCGTACTTAGAAATTTGCCGCGACTAGGGAGTTCCAACCCTAGCAAGGAACCTTTTACATGCTACACATCGTAATAGCATGGAACCCACAGCTTTACATCACTTCCGAATGTTGGCATGCTGCCGAGGGTTTCATCCACATTTTTTTATTTTTAAAAACTTCACCGGGACCGGGAATCGAACTCGCGACCCCACGATCAGTAGCCAGAATGCTTACCACTGAGGTACCAGCCCCGGCAGTAGGTAATAATGATAATATTATTGTTATTATTACTAAGAACAGTAGGCAGGCGACAAAACCCATACTGCTAACCTTCATCGATACAATGTAACGTAATTATTCACTTCATAGGGGAAAATTTAACATATCACTACTTCTAACCTAACCTAAATAAAAATAAAATTAATATAATGTATACTATCAACCATTCTATCATATCTTGCAATAGAAACAAAAACATAACTATAATTATAAAATAATATTATCCAAAACAGGAATTATTTCTTTACAAGGAAACATTTTACATGATACATTTCTATAGTTATTTGTATTATAAGTAAAGAAAAGTATTGTTTTTCTTTACGAATCTTTCTAATCGAGGCTCAGCCGAGATTAAAAATGCGATGAGTAAAGAAGAATAATACATAATTTTTTTTCGGACACTCAATGGAAATGAATTACATTTTACAAGAAATTATTTTTTATTATACCTGCATCAGAATCGTCGTTTAAAGCACGCCTGAGCGTGGGAAAACAGGCGATTAAAGCACGCCAGCTTTAAAGGTTGTCAAGGAAACAAGGTATATAAGTAACACTATAACTTCATCGCTATCTTTATTTTGCTGACACGACTGAATGCAACAACGGACGTGGAAGCGACAAAACGTAAACAATTCTCGTAACTATAGTAGCAATATTATTATGCCCTCTCGATTTATCACGACAAAAATTATTTCTTATATATATATCTTACTATTAGTATTACTTGATGAGCAATAATTCTGTCTCTCTATTGATATCATTAACTTTCCTATGTTTGAATTTAATGATGGACACCCAGTATAATACACAATAGTAAATTAAGGGCATATCTGACTAATAAATAGTTACCTCCTATTATGCCAAATTCCATCTTCCCATATAACCTTCTTTCAACGTTAACATGTAGTGACAGAAGCATCTCCATTTTCGTCACTCAGTAGTAGCCTAACAACATTTCATCAATAAGTTTTTTGTACCTACTTATGAATTCATAGAACGCTGTGTTCAACACTTCCTTTAGCTGCAAATTTTGCATTACTGCTTTTTGAAGTATTTGTTTTATGCATATAGTAAAACAATTTTACGCCTCCTCTTCTTCAACAATTTTCTAGAGTACCAACTTTACATATAGCATATATGCATTCATTAAAAATTACATAATATTAGATATTTTGTTTAATAACAACAGTGCCAATATTATGACACGAAATCTGTAGGTTGCCCAGTACATAGGCGAAATGTGTAGATACATTCTAAGAGTTCCTCACGACGAGCCTGTGAAACATACTGTAAGGTTGATGCTAGGAAACGGCTTAAAACCACAGATTTGGAACGAATTTGTCAAAAAGTTTAACATAGAGCAGGTCGTCGAGTACTATGGCTCAACTGAAGGAGTTGGTAGTATAAGTAAGGTTAAACCGATATATTCAATAGAAGATTAATGCATCGGCTTTCAGTTAACACAGACAACTTTCCATGCAGCGTAGGTTTCGTGCCAAGATATTTAAGGCAATTCTATCCGGTGACTTTAATAAAATGCGACCAAACCACTGGAAGCCCTATTAGAAACAAGAATGGATACTGCATCAGATGTGTTGCCAATGAACCGGGGTTAAACGTAGGGAAAATCGATCAGAATGCAGCAGTTTTTAATTTCAAAGGTTATTGCAATGAAGAAGAGAGCAAGAAAAAGATTTTGCACGACGTCTTTAAAGATGGAGACACATACTTCAACTCTGGGGATATTTTACAATTCGATCAATTTGGAAATTTTACCTTCAAGGATAGAACTGGAGACACATACAGGTAACTTGAAAATGTGGAAACAAGCAATGTTGCATATTATTTATATTAGTAAACATTATTCATAGTTGTATTGTAGGTGGAAAGGAGAAAATGTGTCAACTTCAGAGGTTGAAGGAATTATCAACAATCAGACACAGCTAAACGATGTAATTGTGTTTGGAGTCGAGGTATGAATGTCGAAGCTCAAAACTAATTCTTAATTGTAACTAAATTCCTATGCTAGATACCAGGAACAGAGGGAAAAGCAGGTATGGCAGTTCTAGCGCATCCTGCTAAAGCCGTAAATTTGGATTCTCTCGCTCATGATTTAAAACTGCATCTGCCAATATATGCTGTACCCAGATTCATAAGGATCATGGAATCGATTCCCTTAACGGGGACGTTTAAGTTGCAAAAGTATAAGTTGCAGGTGGAAGGTTACAATGTAAATAGAATTAAAGATGCTATCTATTACTTTAACCTGAAAGAAGGAAAATATCTTCCCGTTACGAAAGATGTATATGGAGAAATCATTAAAGGAAAAATTAGATTTTAAAAATAGTTGTTACAAAGTACTGTAATTGTAACTGATTTCAATACAAGTTACATGTTTATCGTCTTTCACCATGACTCAGAGTAGGCTGTGACTTTTAATATTTTTTACGTTGGACAAACGACTAACCTTAAATTATTAATGCCATTTTTGACAGCTATTTAAACACTGTAGAAGTTATTCCAAGGTGGTGTAAAGTATAACTTCAAAATTCCAAACAAGTTGAAGCTTAGTTTATTTCACTAGCTTCTTGGCATTTTGAAGGTACGGTTTACAAAATCTTCGAATAGCTTTTGCAGTGTTTAAACAGCTGTCAAAGGTCATGTTAATGATATTTTTAAATTTGGGTTAGTACACTGCAGAAAATATAAGAAGTCACAGCCTGCCTTAAGTGATGTTGGAAAAAGATATACTGTATATTATTAACTCTGACATTTGACTCACCATAATGTTCGATTTTTATCCTCTGGGAATTTTTCATTTTGTAAAACATAGAAAACTTGCAATAAATTTGCATACCGCATTTTTTGTTTAGTTTCAAGAAGCTTGTAATTTTGTTTTACTAAACTTTCAGACAATTTTAAGTAAATAAGTTTCTAATATATTTTTGGCATATTTATATTGTTTTCAACCACGTTTGTGGTACAATTTTAGTAAAACATTTAGATAATTTGTAGTAACTCTTTGGTAAATTCTGATCGAGCTTACATAACATTTTCATGAAGTTTTCAACAAATTATTTAGCAAAAGGTATTTGTAAAATATTGTTATGGCATAGTACCTCAAAACTGGTAATTTATTTATAAAAGTTAATCATACCTAAAGATTAATTATGTAATTATAATGTACCAAATTATTAAAACACACAAAGGTGAATTTAAATAGTAAAATAACAGTATAGCTATTCCAAATTTATTTAATAAGTTACAGATTAAATTCAAATCCGGTAATGCAATTAATAGTTTAAGAGAAAGGTTCTAACATATAAATTAAATAATGTTTGAAGTAATAAAGATGGTTGTTTGGTAGTATCAGAGAACCGTTCATAGTTCAAATTAGATAACAATCAGAATAAACTATAAGATAGTTTGAATATATGTGAAAGGCAAAAGTCGAATAATTATTTGAAAAGTCAATTAAAATGTCAAATTTGTTATAAATAAGTTATATTATCCGGAAGTGTTACAAAAAATGTGTGAATAGATTACTATAGTGAATTGTAAAACAAACAACAAACTTTTGAATCTAAAGATGTACATCTATTTTCGGTAAAAACCAAAATTTGATAAATAAACCCTTTTATTTAAATGATTTGAATTATTTAATTGATATAGAAACGGTGTCAGTGATTAAATTATTGAAATGAAGGCAAAGTAAATATTTTAAATATACTGTATAATAAACGGAGCTACAAATGGACTAACGGCAAAGAAATTAAATAATGATATTACAATAAGAAGTTTACGATCTACACAATAGTCTTTTTTTAGAATTGGTAATGTGAAGTCGCATTTGAATACATCTGAACATAAGATGGATTTTTGAAGTGTACTGCATTGAACTTATTGTTGGAGGTTAATCTTAAATCTACTGTTTGATTTGGATAAAGTGTATTGGAGTCACTGGTGGGTGGTCACATCTACACCTGAGTTGTATTTGAAGGCGGTTGGTGTGTGAATGCGCATTCTTACTGGGGCGGTTTGGATTGCTGACAGGTTTTAGTCGCAGCTTCAAGTAAGACGGTTCCTGCAGAACAGTGGGTTGCGGTGCTGGTATCTTCATTAGAGCTATAAAAGGAGCAATTAGTAACAACGGCTGTTGCATATGGTTAATATGAGTTGTATTTATATGGCTGTTCCAGAACATCAATAAGAAGGCTGCATGAACTTGGTTCGACGGAGTAGCTTATCAGAGCACTTCAGTGAGATATTTAAGGTATACGTAAAAAGAAATAAACAGTAATAAGTTTCAATAGTGAGTGAATAAGATATTTGAAAAAACTACTTACCATTATACATATTTGAAATGATAATAATTGTAGCAGATATTATTTCGACTAACTTTCCACTTTTCATAATTTGACATTGACAGTTGCAGAAGTGTCATTTTGAAATAATTCTTATAATACTAATTAACTATCAAGTATAACAATTTTGATAATCAAGACAATAGCAAATATTAATATATGAAAATAATGTATCATATTTTATAAAGCAGGCACCTAACCTGATTTGAGAGTAATTGTTCTACGGGAGCTAGAAAAAGAAATAAACTCAATAGGAAACCAATTTCGATAAGGGCATATTTTACATAAATTTATCTTGATTTAAATTTATATCAATCTAAAATAATCCCATACAGGGTGTTATAACAGTATATTAATTTAATTTTATTAGAAAATAATTAACAAGTTCTAATCAGTTTACAGTGAATTGTCGACGACCTTACGACCACTTTTTGTCAATTTCAATTACGATGTGGAGAAGCTTGTTATGAGAAAATTTCACGACACTTTATGTAAGTTGCAAGTATACTATCATTCACTCTCCAGAACATTTTCAGCAAGCTTGGAATTGCCTTTTAGGAAAGTTCCAAACTAACAGCAAATTCTAAATGTTGTGTATATATTATCAGTAACATTCTTACTTCCTTTTACGATAAAGGAAGAATTGGATTCGCCCCAAAATTTCGAAATTGAGTTTTCAACAGATCTTCACGTTTTAGAGTCCCCTGAACCAAAAAAATGTGTTTTGTTCATTAGTCTGTGTGTGTGTCTGTGTCTGCCTGTATGTGAACAGAATATCTCATAAACGAAAAGAGGTATGGCGTTGAAACTGCATATATAAGTTTTGTGTACTCTCTAGATGCGACAGCAAGCTTTTGAAGAATATAGCATATCCGAAAGTAGGTGTTTACTCTTGTGATTTTTCAGTTTTTTTCGATTTTTTCAAAAACAGCTCTAACGATTTTTTTGAAACTTTACATTTTTATTATATTTTTAATGTGTATTTATTTATTTAATTAGTTATTTATTTATTTATTTCGTACTCAGTCAACAGCCGTTAGGCCAATTACAGGCGTCGCTGTGCATTTATCGAGACTTCCAACCCCACTAACGACTATCATAATGTTGTTATGAGAGCCGGGACCAACTATTTTACGTGACAGCCGTATCACGAGGCGCCGAGAGATGCAACCGTGGGACTCCCATCCGAGTTCTGATCAGAGAGAGCGTTGCTTAACTCTACTGATCGAACGTGAACGCTTGTTCAAGCTACACCACTCGGGACCTGGGATTGATGTGAGATAGGTGATTTTCCAGTTGAATACCTCTAAAATGGGTTTCTTTTGTTTTATTTTAAGTAGAACACTCGGTATATTATTACATTTTTGAATTTAGCTTAAAATTTTAGAGAAAATTTGTCTCTATTTTGTACCGTTTTTGTAGAATTTGCAATTTTTGAAAATTTTTGACAAATGCTGAAAAATTAAAATCAATTTTTTGCCTAATTATAAGATCACTGTAAAAGGAAGTTGTGTGAGTGTATCACACCAGATTTTTTAAAATCATTCAATCCTTTAGTAAGGGATAGTTGTAATGTATGTGCTTTTTTTCGATATTGCTTGAAGGTTTGACTGCTTTTGTGATATTTTCGGCGTTGTCATGGACTACTACCAATACTTTATTATTTAAAGCACAATTGTCAATAATAGAGTCCAGGCGTGTCTTCAGGTTTGCAGATGTGTGTCTCTTTTCTAACCATGCTGTAGTTAGAGTATAAGATAAATGTGTCCATTTCTCCAAAATTGCGTGCAGAGTAACTGTTATGTAAGATTCCGTAGTTCTTGATGGCCAACAATCTGTAGTTAACGCTACATATGGAATATTGGTAGTGCTGCCTTGAATTTTCTTTTTATCAATATCATACAGCAAAGCAATTCTATTTTTTTATGTTTCTAGCAGAAATCTTATAATTAGGTAACACTTTAGCCATAAAATTCTTACAGCCTCGTCCTGTAAACATATCTTCATCTATCATTCTTGCTAATGCTGTTTTATATAATCTTGTGTTACTGTATTAATTTGCTTTTTAGACATCTATTAAAGGAGAGGATACCGATGGCACACGTCACATTCAAGAACTTGCCCCACTTGCCCTAAATCACGCATGAACAGTCTTTATCGGGTTTCTGCTTAGGGGCACTGCACATCAGGAACTATGGTTCTTTTTCCTTCAAGGTGTATATTAATTTTATGTATTTGCGAAGTATTTCTTCTGAAAATGCTTCCTTCGTCAGTTTTGATGATTGCTGATCCTGTGTGGTCTACTTCTTTTATTACCTCTCCTGTTTTCCAATTTGTGGGAGCACACTGTATTCTTACTATCGAGAGATCCAAAAAAAACTGTTCCTCAGCGGGCTGTGGAAATTCAACGTATGAATAATATGTTGGTGACACTGTACGTCAATGTCAAATTCGAGTTTAGCAGGTTAGGATTTGCGTCATTTTGTGTCATAACTGACGGAAAACCTAACCTGATAACCTCGAATTTGACATTGACGTACAGTGTCACCAACATATTATTCATACGTTGAATTTCCACAGCCCGCTGAGAAACAGTTTTTTTTGGATCTCTCGATATGTCTCCAACTTGTAGTTTATCACCTTGTTTTGTTCCTTCGTCAGCATACTATTTCTGTTTTAGTCTTTTTAGTTTTAATTGGTTGTGCACATCCGTTTCTACCTTTGGTTTTATTTAAACTTCTGATGTAGGTAGCGTGGTCTTAGTTATTCTGCTAATTAGACGTTGGTTTGGTGAACCTAGCATATTGCTTCTTCGAGTGTTTCTAAAATTGAGTAAGGCCATTTGGATGTCAGTGTGGTCCAACTTATATTTTCTCAACATTTTTGTTTGGGATTTGTACTTTTCTCTTAGCTAATACGTTTGATCTTGGTTGATACGGACGATTGTTGGTCTGATGTTGACAGTTCCACTCTTTTGTGAATCCCTTTCTACTGTATATGCAATGTGTAGCAAACCAGGTTTTTTAGTTATTTAAGATACAAGTGCAAAAAGGCATTCTTTATTGCACGAATAGGTCAAATTAGAATGCGAACGTTAGCGAGCATTCTAAGACCTATGAGTGCAATAAAGAGCCTTTTTGCAAGAGTGTCTTACAACGTTTTATCTACGATCATAATCTTTTACGAAAGTATGCATTTCATTTTGTATTTTTTAAATTTACGTGCAATAAAATTTTTATAACACTAGTGTAATAAAAGTTAACTTTTTGCACTAAAATTAGTGTATCATAAATTTATTATTGACATTAGCGTGCAATAAAATTTTTATAACACTAGTGTAATAAACGTTAACTTTTTGTACTAAAATCGGTGTAGAAAGTAGACACTTTTTACATGATCGTAGATAAAGGTATTTTATTACCTCTGTTGATGTTTGTGTTTTTAGCTGTTGGATACTACGACTAGATATTCTTGTTCATAGAAAAATAGGTATGAACCTACTATTTGCCACGGCAATATGGAAATAGTTTTACTCACTATTGGCTCTTTGGTATTGCTTGCTTGCGTTTTTTTTTTCGCAAACTTTGCAGTTCTTGACAAACTCTTCGATATCATGTGGATTTGCCTTTTCCAATAGAGTAATTGCCTGGCCCTTCCTAGACAACTTTGAATGCCTAAGTGTCCATAATGCAGAAGAGTTAACATTTTTGGTATTTAAGACCGCTACTTGGTCGGTTTTGAATATAATTCTACATTCCACCATAGTATGAAAGTTCTTCTTTAAAGTTCCGGTAATACTTTATGGCTTCTGGTAGCAGTGCTTGATCTTCCGGCCAGCCATTTAGTATTATCTTGGTAAGTTCCTTTAGGTCTTTTTCTTCTGCTGTAGCTCTGACTAGTGTTCTCTCACCGTTTTGACATGGATAACACTACTTGGATCACGAGTTCGAGTTCCTCTTGTGGTATCTCATCATGGGATTGTATGCAATCTCGACTGAGTGCATCAGCAATAGGTAGATATTTTTGTGCCTTTTTTATACCCAATTTTGGGACAGCTATGCAGCACATCAAACAGAAGTCGTTAGAGTCTTGCCGGTGCCCTTTAAATTGGCTTTTGAAATATGATTTCTAAGGGTTTGTGGTCTGTTTTGATCACCAATCTAGAAGAAGGAATGTGGAATAATAAAGACCAATGGCGTTTGGGATGCGAGAGACGGCCCAGGCTGTAACACACTCGCTATATATATATATATATATATATATATATATATATCGATCACCAACTGTGGGTAGTTTTGTTGGGCATTTGTTAATACTTTTGTTGCATACGCTACTGGCTAAACATCTTGTAGTAGTACTCCTCCCATACATTTTGAACTTCCATCGACGGATAGCTTAACTTCTTTGTTTACTTCATAGAATTTTAGAACTGGTTATTCAGTCAACACTTTTTCGATTTCTGATTATCCGAACGTCTTGTTCTCTATCCCATGACCAACTCACATTCTTCTGTAGTAACATTCTTAAATGTGCCGTCAGTTCCGACATGTTTGGTATGAACTTGTTTAAGTTTGGTGCCATACCAAGTAGTCGCTGTAGTTCTTTTTCATTTTCCGGAATTTACAGATTCTCTATAGCGCTAATCTTAGTTGGGCCGAGGAATTTTATCCGCGTGACTTTCAATGCACATGTGTTTCAATTAAGTTTCAGTCCGGCCTCTTTAATTCTTCTAACAACTTGTTACAGTTTTAAATCCTCAGATCGACATTGATCATATTTACGGTCCAAAATCGGGTACAAACTACAGGGTTCGCCGGCTTTACCAGAAAACACAGATCTTAATGTGTTGGAACAGATTTTGTTGCTCCGGTTACTCGCACTTAGCTCAGTCGGGAAGGCGTGGTTCGAGAGTACAAAGAAAAACCGGCGGCACTTACCCTGATGGATTGCTTAAGATAGATGCCTAGAGCGCCACTTGTTTCTAGATAGGGAATGGCAAACGTGTTAGAAACAAGAACACACACGTAGCCTATGGGGAGGTCCTCCAAGTCCACGGTTGTCCTCGTCGCGCTGTCCAAGCCTCCACCGAGTCTTCAGATAGAACATCAAGAGTGGCCATAAACAAATGACTTACCTTAAGGCCCACCCTTGCTAAAGAGTAACAAAAGAAAACTAATACTGGCCCAAATTCTGGGGCTTGCTTGCTTATAAGACATGCTTTAGCTTTACAACTGCAGTTACACCTGGCCTTTGCCCAAACTAAATTACTTAGGAACCCAGAAGGGGTTCAGAACTCGACAAATAAACCGACTGACTTTAACAGATTTATTATTGAATGAGTTAAATTTACAAACAAGTTTACACTGAAATAATCGCCCGGAGGCGAGTTTAAATTTAATAAAAAGAAAGGCACACCCTACTTGAACATGAAAGGGTTCCCAAGCACAGTTACCTTAATGTCTAACTATGTTATTACAAAATACAAGAGAAGATATCCAGGGTAAAGCCCCGGATGTCAACAAGCAAATCAAATTCTAAAATTCGACGAGAGAGAGAGGGTCGGCGACGGGGCTGGCGAAGATAACTTTAGTTTCCGGGGTGGCCCAGCGAACGTAATCGGAATTTGCAACTGCAATAATCCTCGAACGACACGAGTACACAATCGGGGATGATCAAACGACGTTTGAACTATATGTGCACTAATGGCAAACTATGCGTCCCTCTGTATTTAGAGAGCGGACAACAAAACGATACGGTAAACGACGTTTTCCCCAATAAAACGTTTCGCGGGCCTTTCCCTTAACTTCACGACCGGCCCGGAGTTCTTTTTGCACCTCCGGCTATGAAGACTGTCGCCGACTGCACTCAAAATTTAATTACGTGATGATCACAAAGTTCGCATAACTTGAATACGAAACTACACAGCCCCCGGCTCCGAGGGCCGGGGTGCAACTTCACAATCCACCTCTGTTTTGTATCAAGGCTCGCTACTGATTAATTCCAAAATGCACCAGAACTTGGTGACTGTCGATCGGAAGAAAGTTTGGAGTTCCAAAATGAATTTTCCCCTATGCATAATCATCAAGGGCTTATCGAAACTTATTTCAATGGTCCCAAACTTAGCGCAAAGCGGTCACATCTGACTTGACAAATTCTTAAAGGGAAAATCCCCGCTCACGCGCGAAAAGTTTCACAGGCCACACATATCATACTGATAACAGCGGGTTCTAAGAAATTCTTGAAGCTATAACTGCCGGAAGGCAGGACAGATTTCTGAAACAGTATTTAAGCATTACGCAGCAACAAGAGATTTATCGAACCTTATTTTCAAAGGCTAATTATCGAGCAGTAATCAGGTTAAACAAAGAACGTTCTAGAAAGAGTTTGTTAATGCTACAGCGATTCTCAAAGGGTCGAATTACCAAAGTACAGTTTGCAAAAACTGCAGGCGTCAATTTATTGACAGAAAACACTAAGCTCCAAGGCCTGAGTTTCGTTGCTGCTTAACATAAAGATAAAGGGTTTATTTAGGCGTTCAAGGCTTGATTGTCGAAACAAATACGCACTTTGTGCACTGAACGAAGAATGCTTGCTAAGACGAATTTGAATGTAACTGTACAGGGCCGTAATCAGTAAGAATTCGGGCAGAATATTTTTAACTAATTTCGTTAATGACAACCTATAGTTGGACTGACAGCAAAAATGGCTGAACGAGGTCGAAATCACTTAACAAACTCTTGCTGTCAGTTCTTCTAACTTTTCCTCATTCTGTGTTAGGAATGTCTTTAACCCTTAAGTAGGCGCGTGCCATTTCGTTGCATAAGTAGGCGCGTGGGGGTCATGCTGACCCCCACCCTTCAAATGGGGTCAGTAAATCAGTTTGAACTTTTTTTTCTTCTAAGCTTTCGTTTTATGTAATATGGAAGTATATACTGACTGATTATATGTATTCTAATCGAAAAAGATTGATAAGAAAGAAATATATTAGCTTAAAAGTTTTTATTGTGATTTTCACCTTTGAGGATGTAATGAGTTTTTGAAATCAAAATAAAATACGGTTTTGTTACGAAAGCTAACATTTTATTTTTATTAATTGGTTATTAACATTACACTTCGGCTGAAATCAGCTACATTAAAAAAAAAGTACATATATTAAGAAAAATATATGTAAAGCAGTATTGGTAAAAACTGTAACGTTAGTAGGCGCGTGGGGGTCAAACCAGCCCAGCTGCAAAACAGATGTAATAATATCTAACAGTTTACGATTTTTTTCGTTTTATTTTCTAAGAAATGCATTGCTGAATGTGTTTTAGGAAGGTACTGAAACGTTCCTTGATTTAATGCAAAAAACCTGCAAGTTATCAGCAAATTTACATCAGTGGGGGTCAGCCTAACCCCCACGCGCCCACTTACGGGTTAAGTAGGTATGGTATTCATTACACTTTGATAAACTTCAGGTCCTGATGCTAGGCCAAATAGTAGTCTGCTGCAAGAATACCTCTCCCAAGGTGTGGCAAATGTTAAGAATTTTCGGCTTCTTTCACTTACTTTGATTTGCCAAAAATGCTCTTGTACAATCTAGTAGTAATGTAAAGTAATTTAAATTAGTTCTAAACTTAAATCTTGACATGAATTTCTTCCTGGAATGGAAATTACTTCTTCACTTACAACTTTAAATGTTAGTGAAGCTTTTTTATTACCAATCTCACCTTTCAGTATAATTTCCCCTAGAACAGTTATTTTGTCGTTCGTGAATTCCACTAGTTTTTTGGTTAGCGACTGCTTAGGCGAGAATCTAAGCTAATTTGCTATACGCTTGGAAAATAGACTGCACTGTGCGCCTGTGTCTAGCATTACTTTGATTTTTTTGTTTTTGACTTTAACGACTTCTAGCCATTTATTGCCGTTACGTCCTCTGATCAGGTTAACGTACAGCATTTCCGCTTCATCTCTATCATATTTACTTCTTTGCCTTTCTTCGCTTCTGTTTTGTCTTTGTTTTCCGGTAAGCTAATGATTTCCATTAGGTCAGGAAATATGAGGCTTAATGGCGCTGTCAATCAAAAAGTTGACCACATATTGGCCATACTATTATATATTAAAAGATATATCTTTACATGCAGCTACTATAATTTATACCACATATATAATAATGATAATTGTACAAACGTTGATAATATATGGAATCCTTCCTAAAAAATTGTAATCTATATAATTTCGTAGTTTTATGACGCAGCTACGTGTTCAAAAAATTATATCAGTATAATACCATTGGAAAATTTCGAATTTGTGTCGTCTTGAACGAATCGTTTGAGATCCTTATGGTATAGAGATGACTAACAATGCAACAGTTTGATTAAAGTAATCAGGTTCTTATTTTCAAGAGCATAAAAGCTACGAGAGAAGGGGTTTTTTGAATAAAATTTGAAGGCAATGTAATAATTCCGGTACTTTAAACTTTCAATAATTTATCTTTAAACAAGAAAATTCAACGTTGTAACGTTGCGTTTTAATGATACGTTTATTTGCTAGCAACTGCAACATAATGGTTTTGAGTTTAACAAGATTTTTTTTTACTGAGAACTGAGCATGAGTAGGGAAACATTCATTGCTGTTCCATAGAGTGAACACATTGAATAATAAACATTCTGCCCAATAAACATTTATTAATACGTATTCGCATTTTAAGCTATTGTTTTGGATATCTTACTAATTAGCATGCTTCCCCCTCCTTGAAGTCATATTTAACATTGTTCATGCTTCGCGTTTCGAATCCTTGAATATTTAAATCAGATTCTTCGTATTCATCAAAATGGTAAGCTAAGAAAATTGTGTTTCTCTGTTTAAAATGTACATTTTAGTGGCGTTACCTAATAATTGCGTTAGTGATCATCGTGTTACTAGTTTTCCTTGTGCTTTTAAACTTTAGCTATGGTTTAATGTACTGGACAAACCCTGAAAAGAAAATTTAAGGTAAGTGCAGATTTTTGGAAGTAAACAAATCGCATTTACTAATTTCATTCCGTTCCGTGTCTGGGCATGGATTAGGTTAAGGTCGTATATTTTTTTACAAACATCATAATTTATTGAGCCTCAAGCAGAGAGAACGATCAGATAAATAAATTGTCTCACCAACCTTGAAATTTGAATGGATACCCGTGTTTACGTCAATGCAAACTAAAGTAATTACCTAGTCAATAATGTTCTTGTTTAGGCAATTTACAATACAGCTGTGTATTTCATCAACTTAGAAAAACGTTTTCTAGTTTTAGTCGTCCACTCAATGGCATTTAATCAGGACAATTTTTTTACTAATTACTCGTACATTGGAAATTCGCATTTCTTCGGTATAATGTTTTGGAACGTATATATTTCCCTCCACTACGTGGATTGATTGAAAATGACACTGTTGCACTTGTGTTTATTTTGTCGGTAAATTATTAATATTTGTATTTTATCCTCACAGCGAAACCGTTTATTTTCTAAACTCTAATATTAAGATAGTTACACAAAAAACTTACTTTAAAATGTACAATTTGTTGCGGAACTGCTTACAATTGACATTTTATCCATATTCAAAAGACTTAGCTTTTCTAAATGTAATACAGTATAATCGTACTGCTCAACAAATGAACTGAACTATTTGCATGCATTGGTGCAATTTTTAAAAATATTTTCCAAAAGGACAGTCATGACATGTTTGGTAACCTTTCAGGATTGTGTCACTACAAAAAGAATTTATTTTCATAATTTGGTTTAAATAAAACTAAGTCCAATAATAAAATATTATTATTTGAAAAGTTTGAAGTTTGTACAAATGTTGATAGCACATTGCATACAAAGTATGCCAAATCGTTACCAAAAAAACATTCCGAGGAGACTCAAAAAACTATTCATTTCCTTTTTTTGTTCTTCTTATGTTTGTTAAATATAGTTTTTTTATAATTCTATTATTTTTTAATTTTATTAATATGATTTGGTTGATGCTTCATTGAATTTGAGGGCAGTGCCATTAAATATGCTTAATATGAGTAGGTATACTATAAAACAAAAACTTTTGTATATATTTTTTATGACGTAATGTAGTCTGTAGCCAGTTCATTTATTAAGCGGTATATATTTGCAGTAATAGTATCTTCTAACAATATATTTTCAATATCTGCAGTTGTTCTTCTTTAGTTACCCCTCCTCACCATTTGACACTTGACGTACCTGCTTTGCTTATAAAGTGTTTTTTTCCACTCAAATCTTCTTGTTATCTTGAATTAGCACATGTAGACGTAGTTAGACTCTCCAATTTCGGATGCTCAAGCCAAAGTCAAAACATTGATTTATTGAGCAACTATTAATAAAATTGATTTGCAATAACAAATACAACTACGACTAATACCGACATGCATATTTCGTGAACATTTTAAAACTGCAAGGACATTTCATGCTGCCTTGTTGATTTCGCTAAGTTATTTTCTATAGATACATTACTCAAATAACGTCAAAAGTCATTGTTCTTTCCAGGTAATTTCTAATTATTTTCGTAGCCGAAACTGTCAAAGTATTCTGATTCAGAATTTTCTGTATTTCAGTATTTATAAACTCAGCAATTCACAGTTTTTGATCATCGTGCTGTTCTTTAGTAATAAAATTTCAGTTGTGAGGTAGTATATTATGTTATTAGGAGCAAAAGTCATACCTTATGTGGCGTGCGATGGGGGTGGGGGAGATAAGGTGTTTCATAACCTACGAAGGAAACTGAAAGGGTAACTAGATGCCCGCCAAAATAAAGTTATTTTCTTCATAAACTTCTGCCGAAAACACAATAACAAAAATAACAACACAAATTCGTTTAAAACTCCTCAGCACACAAATATTTAACAACTGCTAAATACGTATTTCGACAGCCCAGCTGTCGTCATTAACACAGCAAAATGGCAACGATATGCTCGTGATCAAATCACAAATGGAAGTGAGCGATTCCTGCGCAATTTACAGCTATTTATATTGTCTGACCCGGAGGGCGTGACCGACGGCCAAATAACATGACCGACGGTCAATACAACTTCAATAAATCATATAAGCCGTTCACGACCTTTTTGGGACAGAGTTGGCTATGATTTTTTCTTTTCATGTTGGACTAACTGATTCGATGATGTAGGGGATGCAACTTTTTTTTCTGTCAGTGTCTGTTCGACTTTTTCTTGCCACCACATTGCCAGATTTATTATTTTAATACTAGCAGTCCAGTGAGACAAATGTCTCATTTAATAAAACAAAAAAGACCGTTTTGCAATAGAACGCGTATTCACCACACGTACGTATAAAGCACCTCTATAATACGAGCATGCTTGTCAGCCATTTTGAATCACATCACAAAAGCGGCAAATTCAAAAAACTAGTTACTTCTCAGAAAATGAAAATAGGTTAATGTGTATACATTTGATGCAAAGCATAAAAGGCAAAAAACACAGGAAAACGAAGACAGCTGGCAACTCAAACACGAGGTTAGAAGCTAGAACAGCGAGAATAGATAATATAATAACCCACAGCGACTGAAATGTTTGACATTGTATGGTTATGTTTTGGTTGCATCATGTCCACCAACATGTAAACGCGAAAGTACTGTGATGCAGGATTTTATGCAACTTGTGCGACATGCGTCTGCTTGTATTATAAAGGGCTCTACGTACGTATATGACGTCATTGTTGGTAGCAAATTACCAGTCGCATTCGCCTTGATAAAATTTGCCTAGAATCTAACCTAAAAAGTTAGGATTAGGATAATTAAGATAATAATTAGTGTTAGAGACTGAAATTCGGCTCCTGACCTGACATGACCATTCCAAACATATAACTTTAATAACTTTTTTCTCTATCTCTTATGGTTTGGCTGCTGAAACAGCGTCCCGGACAGACCAGCGTCCCGGACAGACACGTCTATTAGATAAAGGATTCGTAAGGAAATAAATGATTTGTCAAATGTGTAAAAATAATTTTAATTTCCGTCAAAAAAAAGTTAAAAAGCCCAAAATAATTTTGTTACAACAAAAAAACTTCCATTAAACGATGCTACTTCCAATTTAAGAAGGATGGACCAAATTTAAAAGAACGCAAGTCGATGTGGAGACTAGAGATATTCCGGCAACAATGTACCTATTCAGAAAATATAACCTTAAACTGAAAACAACCTAACCTAACACAAAAAGTGTCCATTTCCATGAGGGAGTTTAGTTGCAACGGAGGTTCTGCCAACAAAATTACTAGATGGTCATAGCCTCACTTGACCCAAAAAGATCGTGAAGGGTTTATACAAGGTGGAGTAGTAGATAGTAGTAGTAATAAGAAATAAAAATAAGTTGGAATTCGATATTTATAGAAAAGAAACCAATGTAAACAGATTCATTTTAGCTGCTTCAAATCATTGTTTTCAACACAAAATGGCTGCTCTACATTTCTTAGTGCATACGAGTAAACTGTTAACCTTTTCTTTAAACAAAGATCGATATACCACTGAACTTCAGACCATAAAAAGCATCGTTGTGTGCAATGGTTTTTATTCTAAAATTATCGAAAATTTGATTAGAAAACAAAAAACAAAATTGTACGTTCGAAATTCCACTCTCGTCAGTCTTAGAAATAAAGGACTCAAGTACATCAAAATTCTATTTCACCCGGCTACAAAGGACCTAGAAAATATTTTTAATGAATCGGACCATAAAGTTGTGTATGGTTCAAACACCAATATAAGAAATTTGTTGGGAAATCCAAAAACCAAACTGAGGACTTTAGAAAGATCTGGAATGTACGAAATTAAATGTTCCCATTATGATTCTAAATATATTGGGCAAACACGCCGTAAGTTTGGTACTAGGTTTAAAGAGCATTTAGCTCATTTTAGATTCAACAGGTTGCCCAACATATTTACGAAACGGGTCATAGTATAAAAGACGATAACCTAAAAATTGTAAAGACGTTAACTTCAACAAAGCAACTAAATTCTTTTAAAAGCTTGGCCATTTTTAAGAACCGAGATAATAAACTTTTGAACAAAGATGGTGGACCTATACCCGTCTCCATCTTGTATGATTTATTGAAGTTATATTGACCATCGACCATGCTATTTGGCCGTCGGCCACGTCCTTCGGGTCAGACAGTATAAATAGCTGTAAAATGCGCGAGAATCGCCCACTTCCATTTGCGATTTGGTCACGAGCATATCGTTGCCATTTTGCGGTTTTTCGTAGCTATTGACGATGAAAGCTTGGCTGTCGAAATACGTATTTAGCAGTTGTTAAATATTTGTGTGCTGAAGGGTTTTAACGAATTTGTGATATTTTTAAACCACAATATCCAGCAGTGTTTTATTTAAAATAACAGCAGTTTAAAGTTCTTGTAAATCAATGCCCACTTATTGAATACCTGCTCTTAAGGTAGTTTAATTTTAATCTATACAGAAAACACAGTTTTAAATGAGATACATTTTAAATAAAGAAAACGTTATTTTATAAATTACAATTATATGAAAAAAGCTATAAACAATTCACCGTAACAAAAACATTCACATTAGGTGTTCGAAATGCTGACGCTGCATTTCAACGCACATTTGCACTCGACAAATCCTGTTTTCTGATACTCTTAGAAATTGTTGACATTAACTCTTTTGTTGTAGCTTTGATGCGATGGCGCAATTCGTCGATTCCAATTCTTTCATAAAACCCCATAAGAAAATATCTGGGTTGAGATCTGGACTGCGTGGGGGCCATAAAATGAATCCATCCCGACCGATCCATCTTTGTTGAAAGATGGTGTAGAGGTAATCTCGAACAGCATGACTAAAATGTGAAGGACAGCGGTCATGCATAAACCACATGATAAGGCGCACATCGAAAAAAATATCTTCAAGGAGCTGTGGCAGAACTTCTTGTAGAAACTGCATATAGGAATGGCCATTAAGGCCTGCTGCTAATTTGTAAGGCCCTATGAAGGTGTTATTCAAAATACCAGCCGACATACTCAAGCTAAAACGGTGCTGCAAGCTACTCTTTTCATCATCCCATATGTGAGAATTGTGGAAGTTCATCCGTCACTAGTATACCTGTATTGGAAATTCTGCTTCCCTATTAGTACGATTCAGCAGCCATTCGCAAAACTGCTGCCGCAGCGGATAATCCATAGGAGTCAGCCCTTGCACCTTTTGCAGATACTAGGGGTACAAACCATTGCTGCCCCATGTGCGCCAAATGATGAAGAAACTCCAACTTGGTGAGAAATTTAGCCTGTATTTGTAGTTGGATAGCATCAACCATTTCTAAAAGTACTTCCTCTAGATTCACCCCATGTTAATTTGGTCTGCTGCCACCATGACCTTTTTTATATTGTAAGTTTCCAATCTCGCTTCCGCGTTGGACTACTCGAAATGAAGTAGCTTCGGAAGGCGTTTGAAGATCTGTAAATCTTTCCGAATACATACGTCTTGCACGTGCAGCATTTTTTCAGCAGTTACATACATAATAATCATATCTACATATTCCATGCCATTTAAATCGAATTAAAGACTTAATAGCTGATTTATCTTAATTTCGACATTTAAATGAATTAACACTCAAACACATTACTACTGCTACTGTGTTTTTTGAGCTATTATTAAATAATCAGCAGTTCTTCATCAGTGAACGCCAATTTTTAAGTATTTAAAAGAAAAATTTAAATAGCCGCAGTTTCTGTGTTATCAATTTTTCTAACTCAACAATGTTTAGTGAACTCTGAAATATCTCCTGCTTGAACTTATAACGTAAATTACTATCTCAATTTGTAAAGAATGCTCGTTAATTTATTCAACTTTAACTTGCTGTAACTACCCTGTTGCTGGGTTTTGGTCAGAAGTTTTGGAGCTATTAACATTTTATGCAAAAAAAAAAATGTTAAACTTCGGGCAGCTGCTGTAAGTAACAGAAAAGAATCGAATGAAAGAAAGCATTACCAAAAAATTGTGGTTTTCATGAACTACCTTTCGAGTGTAAAATTGTCGATCTGAATATTTATGCTATACAGGGTGCTCAACATTTGCAAATTTAATAATTTCAATTTTTTAATATAGAACAGCCTGTATATTTTTATATTGTTGAAACGTCCTTTTAATGAGCTTTCTTTTGATATATTACTTCATACATAAGCGTGTGTGAACATAAAAAAACAATGTAACCCCCTTAAAGATGCTTTATTTCAATATATAACAAACGAATGCCATCATAGTGAGAATTTAAATAAAAAAACAAAAATACAGCCACTATTGAAACCAAAAATAACAAACACGAAAAAATGGAAAAAGCAAGTTAGTTATATCTGAAGACGATTGCATTTAGGACTAGAAAATGAAATACCAGAAGGAATCTCATTAGCAGTACTGTCAAATATACAAAAATGCTGTATACAGCGTATCCCATTTAAACAAATCAAAATAATTATATATGTAAACTGTAATCTCTCTGTATAGCTTTAATACCCTGAGCACAGAAGGAGAAATATTTGAACATTTAACTTAATTACGTATAGGATTTTGGTGTATTGGCTTTTTTTATCTGATTTCATTTGATTTTGGAATTAATTTATTCCTGCATTTCTCAGTTTTGTGTTTATTATACAGTGTGTCCGCGGATTGAGTTCACATAGGGTGTAAATGACGAAACATTTTCGAGTTAGATGTTAATATTCTAGGAATCGCTCCTGCTTGTTCTCAAACCAAGATTTTGAGAAAATCAATCAAATTAATTAATATACAGGGTGTTTTTAGAATCGATTTCTAAAAAATGGCCAAGAGTAAACTACCTTTATTTGAAGGGATAACAAAAAAGGTATTAAAAAAAGTTGTTTAGAATTGAGACTGGTGGTAACTTTCAATTTTCAGACAAATCTGCGTTACTATGACTTCACTATCGAGAGATAAAATAAAACTGATCCTCAGCGGGCTGTGGAAATTCAAACATATGAATAATATGTTGGTGGCACTGTAAGTCTATGTCAAATTCCAGGTTATCAGGTTAGGTTTTGCGTCAGTCTGTGTCAAAACTGACGGAAAACCTAACCTGAAACCTATATTTGACATAGACAGTGCTACCAACATATTATTCATATGTTTGAATTTCCACAGCCTGCTGAGGATCAGTTTTTTTTATCTGTCGATATAAACAACGTTGTGAACAAAATCCGAAAAATCTATAATTATTCGTCTATCAACCAGCTTTAATTAAGTGAGAATTTCTATGTATATTTTGCAATTATCTACAACTTGCTTGTCAGAGGAGATAATAACTTGATCTGCCCCTGACGACCGGAGAGTGTATAGATGTCATGGCACTGAAGTGATACTTTAGTATCGTCAATCCAGCAATATAATGTCACATTTTACTGACGTTTAAAGAAAATGACATATTATATTAGAAGTAAAACTGATAGTTTGTGTGGCGAGACCGGACGTTTGACTGAAAAGCGTAAGCGAGTCAGACAAGTCCGGGCACACAAAGTCACTTTTACTCCGCATAGCATACTGGGTGACAATGAGAACAGGGTCATACTTATATCTTCTTTATTTATAAATCGATTTAGATAAAATTTTATATGAAGATACTAGAGATAATTTCTGATTGATCGATAAATATAGTCAAAATGGCCGACTTTAATTTTTTAAAAGGATCACCCTGTATATTTTACGTTTTTCGGAATCTACAAGTCAAATTACATACATTTTTTCAAAAAAAATTTTTTTTTCAACTTTCAACTAGAAGGCTGTGACTTTAAAAATGTGTTCTAATTGACTCTAGCAACTAATAATAATAGCTATTTTATCAATGAAGTCAATAACAAACCCTTAATAAAAAAACAAAATTTGCTAAACACGTGTTTTAAGAAAAAGACACTTTCTTTAAATGGCACCTACCAAGGGCCATTTTGCCATTAAACAGCAAATTTAATTACCAATCTAACGATATCCATCATGCACTACTTTATCTTTATCTAAAATTGAAGAATAATTAATTCATTCATTTTTTTAATATTTCTGTGTAATACCTAAGCAAATTCGGCAGCACTGTTGTATCTAATTTGAGTCGTATATTGCGAAAAACATTATGTTATTTCCGGTGAAGCCGGAAGTCGGCCATTTTGATAATACTTGTATGTCAATCCGAAATTATGTCTAGTAGGTATACTTGTATCAAATTTCATCAATATTTATTCATAAGTAACGTAGATAGAGGCATGGCCCTGGTCTCCCCTGTATACAGGAGAATTGACGTCTACGTAAGTTTCCCACAATCAAGAAGACCAATATCAAAAATATTCTAAAGCTCACGACCTGCTGAATTGTTTGGCAAACGTCACATTTGTCACAAAAATCAACAGGCCGTGCTAAAGCTAATCAAGTTTTGAATTACTTTACTACGCCTCGCCGACGTAATAGTATATTATTATACGAGCATATAATGGATGCTATTATTACACGAAGATGGCTTTTAAATAACGAGCGAGCGAAGCGAGCGAGTTCTTTAAGCCATCTGAGTGTACTAATAATAGCTATTATATGCGAGTGAAATACGCTATTTTATTTACAACTACTTTATTTACATTCATTCCAGAAAATTTTTGTATGCGATATCATAAGTTTTCTTCGACTTTCTGAGAGTAAATTTTGTGTAGCTTGTTTGCCGGCTTGGCGTACTTCAGGGGGAATACAGCACTATTGTAGCTACCGTTTTCCATTTTAGGTTTGGGACGAAAGAAGTGTAAATTATTATTTTCAAACTGACAGACTGATAACTGTCAACTCGAAAAAGCAGTTTATGGCCTGTTTGATTATATGCACATAAATCCGTATTAGCGATGTAATTATGGTGGTATCCATGCATTTATGGCGGTATCGATGTAATTATGAAATGTAAACAACAGGCATTGTGATTTTAGTTAATAATATATATCATAATTGACAAATTATCGCAAAATAATAACGGTATTGTTTAACAGTTGTAAATAAAAGTAACTAGTGATGGGCTTATTCGAATGAAAAATAACCGGGTATCCGGTTATTGAAATAACCTATGTAACTCGGTTTTCGTTCCAAGTATTCGAATGAAAAATAACCTCATCCTGATACGTACTACGTGCCATATCTCAGCGACCTGCGAGTGATCGAAATTCTGTAAATAATACGTCATTCAAAACTCACAAGCATAAGCTGATTGTATTGAAAACACCATTTGGGCGTCCCGCTCTACAGTTTTCTCCCTTGCTTCCTTGCCAGCTGAGGCTCGCGGTCGATCCGTCGTCATATGATATGAACATCAATCAATTTTTTGCCGCCTTTAACCCGGCCGATCGATAAACATAAACGTTTTACCACTGTTTTTTATTGCGCTTAGCAAGCCGTCCCGCATATTTCTTTCTTTCTACACTTAATAAATGCCTCTTAATTTCCAGTACATAACACATAATGTACATATTATGTTTTGGTTATAAATCGGAAGAATGTAGGAGTAATCGAACTAATGCAGAATAGCGAGTCGTAAAACTCATACAAATACAACAACATATTATTAATTAATACCAAATCGCCAGCAATCGAAAACAATAAAGGTGTATCCAGATATGTTTCATTCATATCCACAATTACTTATTGCACAAACTCCTTAGAAATCAAATAAAAATCATTTATACAATTATTATAATTAACGATTAACTGAGTTCCTCTGCTATCAGCAAGTTACGATACTGATGCAGATGATGCTGAACCGCGTAACCGGCAAACCGGCGAAATCGAAACGAATCGAAAGCCAAAATGTATTCGAATGATTATTCAAATAATCATTCGGTTATTAATATCATTCGAATGCAAATAATTCGGTTATGAAAATTGTCCGGTTATGCCCATCACTAAAAGTAACCAATTTTATGCCTAGGCACAAAAGTAACGTATTTACCTTGTCAGTCAAGTGATATAAGTTATCACTTTTATGATGTTTAAAAATAAACTTCTTTGTTTATTACAAAAGTAGTTGATTAATGATCATTAAATTTGGCACTTTCTCCGAAATCGAGTTTAAACAATTATCCATAGCATTTGTAGTTACCCCACTTTCTGGGGAAAAATGAATTTTAGTTAAATTTTCAAAACGACCACTCAACCAAATATGCAATAAGTGATAATAATTCGGATCGAGTCTCTAATAAGAATAAGTGAGTCGGTATTGGTATTAGAATAATATCATTTGTACTTGATTCTATTGTCGATAGATATAATATCAAAATACTTGATACTCCAACAGCTGCTGGGTCGTAAGAACATTCATATTCGCCCCAAGATCTCACATTAGGCTCAGACGACAACAACGAAGACAGCGAATAAAAGTTAAGAATCGAGGAACCAATCTCCTTCGTATCAATAAATTCGTTTGAATGAAATATGCTTACTGTTTTATAGAAACCATGATTTTCCTTTCAGATTTTCTAGTAGTTTCAACCTCAATGTGGTCATATCTAGGAAAAACTTCAATCTTTTTCCATAGAAATGAAAAATCACCATACTTCACTTTTCCTCTAGGGTATTGATGATATCGTTAATGGTCGTTCTGGATTCTGCCAGAGTTACTTCCTTTTTTTTTACGCCTTTTCTCTTAATTGGTTACTTTCGTTACCTTAGTCAAAACGTATAAATTGTTAAAAACTGTGTTATTGTTATACAATTCCACAGCAACTGGGTCTCGGTTTTCGCTTTATTCAACCTCTTCCTTCGACAACCGAATAACGGAAGCATAATTTTTTCACTGCTTCACAGTTTTTCGCCCTAAAATTTCACTTGGTACTCTACTGGTCAGTGCAGTGTACTTAAATGGTATAATAAACTTTGCTTCTAATCTCTTTGTTCTATGAATTAAAATTTCGCGACGCTACATTCTACCTCTCATGACATGGAACTGCTCTTCTGCTCCCATATTAGTCCAAGCCCTAATGTTCCTAAGCCACAATTTACTTTTTAGTCATATACCTTCCTTTCCTTTTACTCCACTCTACTGTATACAACAGTGACTATTCAATTCACCTGTCATCTGTCAAAAAGTAACCAATGAAAATACAGAATTCTGACGTTTTTTGACCAATCAAAAAAATATCAGTGGATATATCTTCCTAGAAGGTATTCAAGTGACTATTTTTAACAAATGCGATTTTTATTAGAAAAAGTCAATTTTAGTCTGTTACTATAGAAATTGTGTAGTTTGTTGCTAGATTTACTAAAAACTAATTTGAAAAAGTAGTTTGGTTCATTAAATAGTCCCTCGAATACCATTCTTAGTCAAAGTTAAGTAGATTATTTTTGCGGTGGTATCACTACTCATGTCCATTGTGCTTGGGATTAGGACTCGTGCTATCGCACTCGTCCTAATCGTACCAAAGCGCAATGGACATTCGTGACACCACCGCAAAAATAGTCGACATAACTTTGACTGCTCATGGTATTATAAGTGAATATTTTTCACTTAGTAGGTAAGTACTTAACAAGACATCATGAATTCCAATCAAATTTCACAAAACGTGTGCGGCTCGTTAACTTACTGTAAAGAATTGCTAACTGTGAAAGAAAATAGTAGCACTGAAAGTAATAGTGAGTTAACTAATGTTGCATTTTCTCTAGTGAGTTATAAGCAATTAACTTCAACTAAGAACTATTAGAAAACTACCGACTATAGTTAAAACCAAATACTGCTAAGGCAAATGAAAATGGAAAATTAGGTAGAAATTTGTTCTCGCAATATTTTTTTGAAAAACTGTAATAAATATCGAAAATGATGTTTAGTTTGACACCTAAAATTGTAAATCAGGTTTAGAAAAATACAGTTATAATTAGGGCTATGATAAATATAGAAGTAGGTAGAGAAGAAAAGAACTAAGAAGCCTGATGCAGATGAAATGCGTTGGAAGTGTAAAAAATAAATGTTAGTGATTAAATGGGCAAAATATTTGTCTACAGGAAATAAGTAAAATTTATTAATAAATGAGGAGAAAAAACTGATTGGATCTTCTGCACACTTACAAAGTGTCTTATGTCAAATGTGTTTGTCAAATAGCACATTCTTGAATTACATTTCAGGTGATGTCACATTTAGGAAAAAACATTTTTATTTCGCTCCAAATCCAATAACATTAAAAAGCAAACAAAATCTTACCATGAAAAATGTTATGTATACAATTGGACGATGCAAGATAAGAGAGATAATAAAATTCAGAGCCGAAGAAGCCAAGCAGTAGCTCCTTCAGAGAACCATAAATACGCCATTCATGACCGTTTAGCTAATTTACCAAAATGTTAAAGCCTAACTAAGACATGGGAATTATTTTTCAATAAAAATATGTATTGATAAGGCAAAAAATTAAATGCACAGTATTTTATTAAAACGTCAAGTACATTTGCTCAGTAGAAATAATAAGCGTCATGTAAAACTAATATATGTTATGTAAGATAATAAATGTTCAGTAAAAGTAATAAATTCACAGTAAAAATCTTAAAATTTCAGTAACAATTGTAAATGTTTAGTAAAATAATTGATGATTAGTAAAATAATAATCTTTTGGTTAAAATAGTAGACAATCAGTAAGAAAACAATAAGCGCCCAGTAAAATAATAAATCTTCATTAAAGAATATAGATGTTCAGGAAAAATATAATGTTCAGTACAAATAAAAAATGTTTCATTCAAAAAATCAAAGCGACGGTAAGAAGTTTAAATTTCAATAAAGCAAGACAACAAATTAAATGCGCATTATTATATTAAAACCATAAGTAATTTTGTTCAGTAAAAAACCTTATTTTTAGTAAATAAAATAAAGAGAGCAATATAAAAATGTTTAGTAAAATAAAATATATTCAGTAAAAATAGTATATGATACATAAAATAAATGATCAACAGAATAATATTGAAAGGAAAATTATTTATATATTATTATGTAGGTATTTACTAAAACACTTGCCAGAATGTTACTGCAGATAACCTGGATTGCATAGAATATGTCTACAGTGTTTCTTACCTTCTCCTATCAGACATAGCCAAATTAACATTGGAATATTATTGGGCGATCAATTATTGCTGTGTAGCCATCGAGGTACGTGATTGGTCAAAAATTACAAACGTCAAATTAATTTCAAATTGTTTGCATTTCTGACCAATCGCCTACCTCGATGCGCACACAGCATTAGTTGATCTTTACACAATTTCTCAATGTTCATTGCCCTATATGTGATAATACTCTGCGAGACACACTGTATATATACTTCCAATGAAGTCATTATAACAAGCAGAAGAAACGACGAATATGATACAAACTAAAAAACTCTCTTAAATACAAGAATAAGAATTTAAATATTTCCCGCTAGTACGTACATATATAACATATATACAGGGTGTTTCAGAACAAATGCGAAAAACTTAAGGGGCTGATTCCTTGTTCAAAATAGAGGATAGTTTATTATGTAAACATTGGGTCAAAGGTCAACCATTAGGGAGATATCGCACTGCACTCCTATTACTGAATAATTAAATGATCAGATAATAAATTTTTGATTAAATTAGTCGTATTTTGTATTCAAACTAAGTGAGCAATGTCAAATAAAACAACAATAAGAAACGTCTTAAAAAGTGATAACAGACAACTAGATTATTTTTCTAAGATAGATTTCTTTTTCTCAACATGCAATGCTTTACGTTTTATTTTTTTATTTGGAAACGGTAAGTTTTATGAAAAAATTGCAAGAGACAAAAAAGTTTATAAACAAACCAGGCTATCAATTGATATTTTTCCATGTCATTGAGTGTTTTTCTTACATTTAGTTAAAAAGAATGATAGCGGTAGTCTAATTCAATCCCCTCTACTGTTTTTAAAAAAGTTGAGAAATATGCAAAAAGTGTGTTTTTATAATAGTAATAATTCCATAAAATTTTATTGTTCCACCTCTTTTCGTTTTTAAGATAACAAATAAAAACATTATTTTTCCGCCATATTTGCAGTGCGATATCTCCTAATGGTTGACTTTTGACCCAATGTTTATATAACAAACTATTCTTTATTTTGAACAAGGAATCAGCCCCTTAAGTTTTTCGCATTTGTTTTGAAACACCCTGTATAAGAATAGAAGTCCTGACTTATTCACTCACTCATCAACGCCCAGCCCAAACCCTTGGTCCTAGAAAGCTGAAATTTTGCACAGAGGTTCTCTTTATGATGTATACAAGGCATAAGGAAGGATATTTCGAAATTCAACCCCTAAAGAAGTTCGAGTTGAAACTTCGTAGGAGTACTCCTAAAAACAAATAAGCAAACACGTATTTCGTGATTTTCCGAAAATCAACCCCTTAGTGGGTGAAATGGAGTAAATAAGCCTAAAATACGATATGGTTGTCGATATTGAGGTTTTTTGGGACGTTGATTGCGAAAATGGCATTTATTTTTAAGTCCAAGACGGTGGACATGACGGAATGGGGAGGGAAGGGCTGGGATGGAAGGGGAGGGGAAGGAACGGATTGGGACAGAACGGGACGGGACGGGACTGGACTGGACGGGAAGGGACGGGAAGGGACGAGACGGGACGGGGCGGGACAGAACGGGACGGAAAGGGAAGGGAAGGGATGGGATGAAAAGGGAGGGGACGGACGGGACGGGAAGGGAAGGAACGGGACGGGACGGGACGGAAAGGGAAGGGAAGGGATGGGATGGAAGAGAAAGGGACGGGACGGGATGGGTCGGTACGGAGACGGGGACGGAGAAAGGGACGGGGACGGGGACGGGGATAGGATGGGATGGGATGGGATGACAGAAAATAATTAGTCATTATTTAATACACAAATAACGAACCTCGCGCGAACGAAGTCGCGGGTAACAGCTTGTAACATATATTATTAGAGAGCAGCAAAACTCTCTCGACTGTTGCTGGACGACCTCAGCGTCGTTTGTGTCCTATTGGGATGGTATTTGCTTCTGAAGGTGGGCTTACTATTTTCAGTCATATTGCTAGTACAACGATGTGTTTGCACATCATTTTTTTTTGCTGAACAGTCACAATGGCCATCAAGCCATTAACTTTTATATTTGAGCAAAACTGTCCTCCAAATTTTGAACATTACAGATATAAACTCATCAACTGAAGAGAAATCTATGCCATCCTTTTTTGTGGCAAAATTTTCTTCTACATGAGTCGCATTACCAGCAGGAATAATTCAGCTGTTATTGTCATTATTTGTACCGTCTGTCTCACTTTCCAGAATTATATTTCTTTGCTGTTTAGCCCACTTATTAACACAAAACCTAACCTGAAATATCCAGCCGGTAAAGGAAGTTGCTCTTACTGAACGTTTATTTTTACGGTGCAAATTCAAATAAATTACTGTGCACCTACTATTTCTTTAATATGCGTTTTAAACTGGCCATTTTTAATTTTTTGTTGTGCAATTTGCAATATTTCACTAACCATTCGGGCTTTCATACTTTGCAAAAATTAATTGATTACTAAACATACATATTTGTTTACTGAATAAAACTGGATTAAACACTGAACGTTTTATTAGTACCCTATTGATAAATGTAATCACCTGGAAGGTTTTTACGATTCCCTGTTTGAATTCGATGTTTCGTTTTTGTGCTCGTAATTTAGCTTCGCTTTTATTAATATCCTGTTTCATTATTAATGATATTAATTATCACAAAGCGAAGTTTTTATCTAGTTTACAATGTTTAGATTTAAAAGGGCCATGTGTATACCTTTTAAGTTGGAAAATATACGGTACCCCCACCCCAGAAAAGCGCCCATCGGTACTTTCCAAGAATACTTCAACATTCAGAATCGCTCCGTTTCGCTAGTACCAAAGAGGGCTCTTTGCTAGTACAATGAAATGTTATGAACCAGTTATTAATCATAAAAATCGTCAATACGCGGTTCACTCCGCTTCACAGTTCAATGTTATGAATCAGTCTATTGTTATAAAAACTTAGAAGTTAGCAGGTTGTCAGGCCATTTTAATGTTTCTGTAATTCCTATAGCTACATAACCATTTCGTATAGTTTTGGTACAAAGTTGACGAGTTCGCCTGTATTTCGAATCTAGTGTAGTCATAGTTCATCGGATAATGCTGCAGCGTTTAGCATCAAGCACAATAATTCCAAAATCTTTACATCGTTGTGAGTGCAGCTGGTTATTTCATCGCATGCAAGAACGCTCAATATCTACTTATTTAAAAACACTATCCTTAAGAGCGAGCGAGACTCCTTTCCCAAAATATTAAAACTTCAGTCGATCTCTCTAGCGCACAACAAGCCTCGGACTCGTGATGCGAGACGGTCTGTGCGCCGATTGGTTGCAGCTGCAGAGAGAGGTCAGGCGCCTGCCACCAAAAAGTTGACTTGGCGAGGACTTCGATTCCGACTGTGAGAGCGTGCGATGGCTTTCTGTTTCGCTGGTGGAACGTGTGTTGGTGCTTGCGTACCTGGATGGCCGTCAGCTTTGCATCAGTGTCGTAGGACCGAGATTAGGCCCATTTTTCCCCAAAAGGAGATCAAACTCGCAGAGCTTCCCAAATCTTTGGCCTCGCCGTTTTCTTGTCTCGTAAAGGGATATGATTCAGTCTTCGCTCCATGAGTGGATCTTCGGCAAGTGACGACCCGACTCCCACGCCTCCCTTCCTGCGTCTGTTGCAGTAGGCACGCTGACACGCCGTTAGCTGCCGTCTCAACCACGCTTGGTAGGTTCCCAACAAAAGGTAGGGAGCATGTGTGCATGTAATTTGAATATCTTTGTCGCTAACTTAATGTATTTTGGCCGCCAGCTTTTATAGCTCATCACCTGTTGTTTGTGGTGGCGTAATTTGAATAGTTTTGTAGCTAACTTAATGTATTTTGGCCGCTATCTTTTATAACTCATCACCTGTTGTTTGCGCTGGCCTAATTTGAATACTGTTGCCGCTAACTTAATGTATTTTGGCCGCTAGCATTTATAATTCATCACCTATTGGTTGTGCCGGCCTAAATTGAATATTTTCGTCGCGAACACTTTGCGGCTTAGCCTTTGTCAATTAGAGACCTGTTGGATAATTAGATTCACCTAACTGACCGATCAAGGCCTGTTGGATAATTAGATTCACGTAACTGGCCTACCACGGCCTGTTGTATATTTAAAAGGTATTATGACCAGTTATGTATAATTAGAAATAAAGATAAAGCAGGGGCTCTAGATTTAGGTGGAATTTATTCTTTGTAGTCCTGTGTATCACCCAGTTTACATGCGTCAAGCCAATAGACGAGTATTTGAACTAAGGCCTTATAATTACAACAAATCTGTGCATGCCCTTTTCAGGTTAAGGTTATTGTGTAAAGATTTATGTACGACGAAGCCTGAGCGTTGGAGCGTCACAGGTAAGTTTGGCGACGCTTGCCGCTGCAGCGACGAGGTTCGTGAGGCCGAGTCCTTGTATTACACCCCGCTTGACCTTCAAGATTCGGTTAAACGTGGGTTCCCCCTGATTCAACCTTGTGGTGCCCTTTTCTTTTGCAACACCCTATACATGCCGACCCGCTTGTCCTGTGGTGTACCGTTTTAGGACCACGCCCATCTCCTTGAGCGTATTTGAGCCACGGCCTTGAGCCTGTTTTGTAGCGATTTCCAGGGTAAGTGTGGACGTTTGCCGGACTTGTTTAAGTATTCGGCACTCACTCATCCGTGAGTGTCGTAAAACCAGTTTCATACCGTAACAAGTTTCCATATAGAAGGAAGGGGATAGCCTTCGTCCCGATTGAGATTATTAGGGCGTTTGTAAATCTCAAGGGCTTCGCAAATCTTTCTATTAAAGAAGAATGGGGATTTGCAGATAATGGAAGTGTCATCAAAAAGGATATTATGACCGGTATCACGTTGGTGTTCAGCGATTGCTGATGATGAAACGAGACCCAAGTTGAGACAGCGCTGGTGTTAAGAGAGGCGTGTTTTTACTGAACGTCCTGTTTCACCAATACACACAGTATTACAAGACAAGGGACCTTTATATGACAGTATTTATTTGATCTTTACGTGAAGGAAGAATCTGTGAAATTTTGCTTGGCAGTTTGAATCCTGTTTTACTATTTTGTTTTCGAAGAAACTTTCCTACGTGATCGGTGACTTGGTGAATATAGGGAAGAAAGACTATTGCTGCGAGAGAATCGGTTTTCGGAGGTTTGGGTGGCCGTGGATGAATATGGCGATTGATGGCAGACTGTATCTCCCTAGCACGGTAACCGTTGTTCCTAAGAGCTGTCCGAATGTGGTTTAATTCAGCGTGAATAATATCTGGTTGGGATATGGAACCAGCCCAGTGTAAAAGCGAATTGATAACGGAAATTTGTTGTGCAGGATGAAACGGAAATTTGTTGTGCAGGATGATGGTGGGAATCGGCATATACTAGATAGCAATCAGTGTGAGTGGATTTGCGATATACAGAATGACCAAGTTTGCCACTGGGTTGGCGAGGGACCTGTACATCTAAGAAAGGAAGGGAGTTGTTACTTTCTATCTCCATGGTAAAGTTAATGTATGAATGTTGACTATTGAGATGGTTTAAGAAGACAGGTAACGTGTCTTTACCACGTGAAAAACTAATAAAGGTATCGTCGACGTATCGGAACCAAATCTTGGTTTCAATTCTGAAGATTCCAGGGCTACTGTTTCGAAAGCTCCCATGAAGATATTGGCAATGTTAGGTGAAGAAAGAGAACCCATAGCCGCACCATAGATTTTTTTAAAGAACTAACCTTGAAATAGTAAATAAGTGGAAAAGAGGCATTTTTCAATAAGGGCAGGTAGACTTGGAGACATCTTCCCATGCTCTGATAGCAACTGTTGGATTATGATTACGCAATCGGGAATAGGAATTTTAGTAGAAAGGGAAATGCTATCGAAACTCACAAGTAACTCCTTCCTATCGTTAGAAGAGTTTGACCTCTGGCGTGGTCTACACGTTGAGTACCGTACTCTTCTATCCATTCCCTTGCAAAAGAGTTTCGCCTCTGGCATGGTTTACACGTTGAGTTGCCGAGCTGTTTTTCTTTTCCACCCGATGAAGCCCCTTACGACAGTGGGAGAAACGTTGAGCTCTGCGATCCCAATAATGACACGGTCCAATCCCGGAAGTCGTTTGTTACATAATGACAATGGCCGTGAAAGCCTTCGATACCAAAAAAAAAAATGAAAAATAAAATGTTACTGCAAAGTTATTGAAATTTTCTTGAAAGCTCATATATTGGAGCCCATTCATATCTTAGGAAGCGAGCGACATGCACCCATCACAAGTTATATCGGAATTCTTACACTGAAAAGAAAATACGGAACTATTCTTGCAACTACATCATTGTTTCGCATTTTGATAAATGTAAATTTTGACGAAGGTATAACTTTTTTATATACTTTAAATCTCCAACCGAAGATCCTTTGTATAAAATTCTTGTCTAGCAAGATTTTCTTTTAATGGGAAAAAGCCCTCGCGATACCCGCTCGTGGCAATTTGTTCTCGTTTAATTGCTAAGCATTTATGCTCATAAAATAAAAATGTTTCGACAAGATTTGATCACTCGTGAGTTTATTAAATATTTTTCTTTTGCGAATTATATGTCGAGCGAATATTGTTGTACAGAAAGGAAAGGACAACTTATGGAAACACGTTTAAGTAAAATAAAAAAACTGACAACAATTAAGCACAGACATTATAAACAATCGTAAAATCCGTGTGAGCGGATGGCCTCGCGAGCAAATGCTCGCCTCTCAGGCGGCCAGCCCGGGTTCGAATCCCGGCGACTCTAGAGTTTAAAAATCGTACGCTCCCCGGCTACCACGCTAACACCCGCGGTAGTCGTTAACCCCTAAACAAGGAAACTCTTCCTCAATTTCGACGGACAAGGCTAGCCACCTACCCGGCCTAAGGGCAAAGAGGGCTCATAGAACCACTTTGTGGTTAAAACAGGCCACTGGCCTATAATAAGAGGAAGAAGTAAAATCCGTGTGATAAGGTATTGAGGTGCTTAAATCATTTTATTTAAGTCTGAATGACAAATTTAAAATATTTGGTAAATGTGAATAAAATGAACATTATAAAGGCTCCAAAATAGTCATTACGTCTTGCAAGTTATTATTTTGAAAAGAACAAACCTATACAATTGATTTTACGTCCTATCAATAGTAAGTTGCAAATGTTTAAGATAAAATAATTTGTAAAATATCAAGAAACACAATAAATTGAACACAACAATCATATGCCAACAGCTTAATTGAAAACTTAATTGAAAAATTAACAATTGTGAAAAGGGCAATAAATTATGCATTCAAAATTAATTGCACGCTCGTTAAGCCATGCGAAATGTTTTCAACCAATTTAAATATACGTGTAGAGCCGTTGCATTTATATCCAACTCTCGTTGTACTTAAAACTTTTTGCAAGTTGTTAACACAGAGTACTACATGTTGATTTGACGAGTCTTAAGGTCAAGTGCGTTTAAATTGTTTACATTGTTCAAGAGCTAATGCGTTATCGTACAAACTTGAGCTAGCCACTACAACTATTAATTGGACAATTGTAGGGCACCTACTGATAAAAATACTTTTGAAACCATATTTCAAGGTTAATCTTGTTCTATCTGCGTAAAAGCGTAAATGGAAGAATTGTTCTCCTATTTAATAAAAGCTGGATGGAATGTGATAATTAACAACAGCTTTCCAATATTAATGAGCGGTATTCAGCCAATTTAAACTTTTATTTTACAAACTTCAAAGTTATGGGTTTTCGCCAGGAAACAATATATTCCAAAATCTGTTCGACAGTAATATTAGAATACTACTTAAGTTAATGTGTAACGAGATATACTTTTATTATGAAGGATCCAGACTATAAATTCCGAAAAAAAAATCACGGCCCAAACTGTTTTTCTGCCGCTACCCTTCAGCTTCTTTTAACGCCTTCGCAAGTCGCCTCATTGTGGATTTTTCTTTCAATTGTAAAGGATCTGTTTCTGCCATGTAGACTTCTTCAAGCGCCTGTGTATGGAGCATGTTGCCTATTTTTGTATAGGTTAATTTTTGGAAAATTTTCCAAAATTTTATTGTATTAGACCATGCGTGTTTAATTTAATGGTGGAGGTTTCTTCTGGATTTTCCAATAATTTTAGCACTTATCCTCCGGTTAACTGTCGACTGGGACTTAAGAAGATTTTTTCCTTAAACGTTAATTACGTTAATCTAAGAAAGAATCCTACTTCTTTTGGGCGGCCTGCAGATATCCCGTGGTTGCTAACTTTTTTCCACCGTGATAACACAAGGTCAGATTTTTGTTATTTTACCATACTATCTTCGCATGGAGTGGCTGTACTGCATTGATAAGACTCGCTAACTATGTGTGCTTCTTCCAAATCACCTGAGCGCGCATTCGGAATATTTTTAAAATAACATGGTTCTCTGTTAATATTTTCAAGCGCTCAATGATCTTTGCCGCCTACTCTTGGTTTAGTGTATTAATTAATTTTGGATTTCACTTAAGCTTTTTTCTACTTTGCGTTTATAATGGACTTATTGTGACACTGAAAACAGTTTCACAATGAAGCTATTATTAAACTGTTTTTGGTGAAATGTTATATCTTAAAGTTGGCAGTATTTGCTGCATATGTCAAATTATCAAACATCACATCAACTGTCAAATGCCAATGCAGTGTTTATTTGATTTGAAAAACGAAAACCACTCAAATAATAAAGCTGTCTCAAACGAATGGAATTTGTTAAAAACGGTAAAGAAAACTCAACATTTAACTATTTTTTGCAGCTGCACTGTTAGTACTCGTATTGCAGTTATTGTGAATATTGATAGTTACAGTGCAGGTATCTTTAGCATTAATAGTTATGCCAGGCAGGTTTTGAGTCAGTATAGTGTGTTGGTAATTTGTGTTTCCTTAAAGGTTCACATTCAGCTCATCTGGAATAATTGTTTGCTTTTCAACCTCAAAATTAAATAATGGTTCACTGGAGTAGGAAGTACTAGGTTGTGGTGAGCGAGTTGGGTTAAACATTTGGGCTACTTCTATTTTTTTCTGTAAAGATGTCTCGATGTAGCCTTCGGCTACTGCAGAAGATTTTCACCCTCCGTGCTGCTTAATTGTTATCAAATCACCACCCCTATTAGCCAAATGTGATGCACTTGACCGCCTAAAACAATGTCCAGTGTACCGTTCGAGGTTGGAAAGTTTTAGAAAAGAGGCTATAATTTTTGGAACCTGACCAATCTTATTAATACCGATCGGACCTGTTATGCAGCGTCCGTTTCGATAGGTCAAAAAGAAACGTTTCGTAGCTGCGCTTTTAGGACGAAGGTTAGCATATTTTTTCATAAGACCAATCCATTGCTGCTCATTAATGGCAAACATTCTTGGTAAGTGCGTTTTTGTTTTAGGAACTGTTACAAGAATAATGTCATCTTTAAAATCGAGGTCATTAATAGACATATTAACTAACTCGTCACGTCTACAAGCAAACACCTGCGTAACCCATAATCAGGATAACCTAAAAATTAAAGCTATTGCATGAATGATTCATTTTATATGTAGATTAAACCTACCTTAATTGCCAGGTAAGACATGTCATCTGCCTCCTTTATAAAACGATCTATTTCCAACCCTCTAATATTTTTGACTTTTTAGGCTGGTAGCCATCGGATTGCCTTTTGAGAAATCCCTGTAGTCTTGCAAATTTTGAAATATCCAAGTTTTTTTTATAGGCATTTAAGCAAGCCCGTAGCATACTGTAAGAAGCCCATACCGTTGAGGATTTCTTCGTTTTGCTAATTTCATCGTAATAAGCAAGCAAAACATTTTCAGTTACAGCTTGAATGCTATTTTTATGACACCATGAATTAAATCTATTGTACTCTTTATCATAAATTGGTTTACTTGGGAGTAATTTGTTTATTGCTTCATAGCAGCTTCTCTTATTTCTGGAGGCGTACAAGAAATACTCGACTCTTGTTCCATTTTAATTTAATTGTATTTAAATACTTTCAATAAACTAGTTCTTTTACAAACTGTCAATTAAATTTTGTTTATAACAATTGAAAAAGGGTTGTGCTGTCACACATTACAATCAAAACTCCCTAGATATTAAGGTGTTTATTTTTACAACAAATTTCCATATTATTGTTAAATAAATGACGCAAAGTAGAAAAAATAGTATATTATACTCGTTTAATAAGAGGATTTGTAGCACTCGTTCCATTGGAGCACTCCTCGCTACGCTCGTCGTGCTCCAAACTCACTCGTGCTACAATAGGCCCTCTTATTAAACTAGTATAATAATATACTATTAGCTTGCCAATTTTTTGGGAGTGTTGCAGGAGCTCCTTTAATTAGGGCTATCTTCGCTTTTAAGTTTCAGGCCAATATGTGTGTTTAGCTGTCGTGGAACGCGGACGTGTTCTATTCGTTCCGTGTAAATTCAATCAAATAATTTTGCCCGTAGCGGGCAATGATATTGCCACAATGAGTGGTTATAATAGATGTGATAGGTGTTTTATGGATTTTAAAAGAGGTGAAAAGTGTTTGCCCTGTTCTGGACTAAGGCGTATCACCCAAAATGTGTGAACTTTAGTTCAGAAGAATTCAGTGTACTTGCGTCAGAGGAAAATATTGACTAGTTTTGCGACTCGTGTGCAGATAGGAAGAATAACTATTTAAGACATGTGCTAGAAACCATTACGGCAGTCTTGGATGGCATAAATACGGGATTGAAAAAGCATTCTGACAAACTAGAGGAATTACAAAATCAGATTGGATCTTTTGATGGCAACGTAAAAACTACGGTCAAAAACATCATGGAGCAACAAAAAGATATGACTTTTTCTAAAAATTAAAGTTAAACAAACACGAACCGGTCGCAGTAATAAAACCCAAAAATCAGGACCAAAAAAGTATTGACACTAAAAAAGACATAAAAAATGCCATCGATCCTACTGAGTTAAATATATCTGGTCTGCGGACTGTAGCAAGAGTGGTGTTGTTATTGGATGCAAAAATAAGGATAATGTAAGCAGAATTAAAGAAAAAGCCGAAACTAATCTTGGAGAGAATTATAAAGTTAGAGTAAAAATTGTTGGACTAAGCGAAAAATTGACAATGGAAACGATAGAGAAGAAAATAATATCTCAAAATAGTTTTTTGGAATCACAGGAACCATCCGTAAAAGTTGTACATATAAAGTAGACCACAACCAAAAACAACAGAAAAAATTATACAGTAATTGGAGAAGTAAATGTATGTTCATACCGTGTAATTATGAAAGAAGAAAAAAATAATATCGGCTGGGATAGGTGTAGAATTTATGATGCAGTTGAAGTAACCAGGTGCTTTTCATGTAATGGATTCGATTAGAAAGCGAGGTCAATCGAAGATAACATGCCCAAAATGTGCCGGTTCTCATATTTTGAAAGAATGTAAGACGAAGAAAAGAAATGTGTGAACTGCTGTAATGCTAAAGAAAAACTAAAAATTAATTTAGATGTAGATCATTTTGCATGGAGCTTCGATTGTCCAGTTTACAAACGTAAACAAGAACGATAAAGAAGTAAGATAATTTTTTTAGAATAACAGAACCAAATACTGAAATTATTTATTGAAATGCACAAAGTATGCTAAACATATGGAGGAAATTGAAGTTTTAATTGAAGACAGACGTCCAGCTATCGCGTTTTTAAGTGAAACAAGATTCACAGATAATATTGAAGACTCAAATAAGTTTTCGGGGTTATGTCACCATTCGTTGTAATTCCGCAAATCGGCACACGGGAGGCTTGACAATTGTTGTGCGTAATAATATTAAGTTCAAAATAGTGTCAAACTTTTCATTTAACAACGAATTCTGGTTGCTATGCATTTACATACCGCAAGGATTTCAAAACGAATTGTACACTGCTGTTTATCGTTCTACAAGTGCCAGTATTGCAAGATTCTTAGAGCAGTTTGAAAAATGGTACGACGATACAATCCCAGACGATACCAAGCATTTAATTCTAGGCGATTTCAACTGGGAGATCTCTAAAGATTCATTCTACAATTAATAAGTACGTTGGGTTTAAATCAATTCGAAACCGAATTTACACGCTCAACAAAAAATTCCAATACAATCATTGACCTCGTTTTAAACAAATCGAGACAATTTAATTGTTAATGTGCAGATTCCACAAATTTCTGAACATAATCTAATTGACATCACGTTACGAAAGGTTGCCCGGTATATTAGCAATTTTGAAAGAGTTAATCACAACGTTCGCAAATAAACTAAATAAATATACCTGGGTCACATTATTAGATAGTAAAGATGTAAACAATCTTGCCACACATATGGTCAGCAGAACACAAAATTCCATAAATGACCTCATTTACAATAAAACAATTGCACTTAAAACTGACAACCCATGGTTTAGCTGTGATTCGGAATTTTTACAGCAATAAAATTAAGGACAGGAAAAACCAATATTATGAAAATAGAATAGAAAACTGTCGTGGAAACTCGAAGAAGATGTGGAAAACTGTCAAATCTTTAATGAAAGGACAAACAAATACTTTTTCAAACATTTTATTTGACGGAGAAGAAATTAGCAATGCCCAGGATATTGCTAATAAATTTAATCAGTACTTTGTAAATGACGACCGCTTTGAAGATGCTACGTTTCCGGATATCAGTACTTTTACATTTAAAACAATTACATTAAATGATATTAAAAAATCAGTAGGTAAAATTAAACGAAAGGGTTCTTTCGGGCATATTACAGTGGCTGTAATTGCAGATGCCTTACTAGTTGTAGGTGAGATATTTGTTAAATTAATAAATCAGTCTCCCGGAACAGGGTGCTTTCCAGACTCATGGAATATATCTAGAGTTGTTCCAGTACCTAAAGTTAAATTAACTAACAAGTGCAAAGAATTTCGAGCAATAAATGTGTTTACCGGTATACGGGCAAATTATCGAACTAATTGTGAAATATCAACTCCAAATCTTTTTAGATGAACATGACATTATAAGTAAAAACCAATCGGGATTCAAAACTAAACATTCGTGTGAAACGGCGTTAAACTTGGTTCTCATGAATTGGAAAAATGACTTAGAATTAAATAAAAGTGTAGTTACTGTTTTTCTAGATTATAGATTTGAAACTATCGACAGGCAGCGGTTAGTGAATAAACTACATAAATATGGACTACGTGGTAACGAAAATATGTGGTTTCAAAGTTATCCCACTCATCGACTACAAACTACATACTTCAATCAGTGCCAGTCAAGCTATATGGAAAACAACTTGGGTGTACCCCAAGGCTCTGTTTTGGGTCCATTATTGTTTTTTTCGTATATAAACGATTTGGAATTGAATCTAACACATTGCACCATAAATCTGTTTGCAGATGATACATTAGTGACAGTTACTGACGAAGATGATAGAAATACTGTTAATAAAATGAATATAGATTTAGAAATTATTTCTAAGTGATTAAAATGTAATAAACTGAAACTGAATATAGCAAAAACGAAAGCAATAATTTTATCAGGTACTAATGCAGAATCGATTAATAAAATTAAAATTGAAAAATTAGAAATAGATAAGGGATCTCAAGTTAAATATCTAGGGGTAATTATAGATGATAAATTAAACTTCAAAGCACACGTAGATTATGTAATTGAAAAGGTAGTTAAGAAAATAGGCTTATTCAGTAGAATTTCTAACAAGCTTAGTATACAGTCTAAAATTATGATTTACAAAACAATCATCGCACCGCATTTCGATTATTGCTCTAGTATATTATTTTTATGTCAAGAACAAGAATTGGCTAGAATGCAAAAACAGCAGAACACAGTAATGCTTATTATATTACGCTGTTCGAAATATACAAGAATTTCTGTGATGCTAGATTGTTTACAAAGGTTAAATATAAAGCAACGTATTTATTTTAATTCTTTGTTATTACTTTTCAAAGCAGTCAATAACCTGTTACCTGAATATATTACCCAAAACTTAGTTTATGGTTGTGATATTCATAATTATAGTACTAGAAATAGGCAGAATGTTAGATTACCCAAACTTATAAAAAGCAGTTCCCAAAATTGTTTCTTTTATAAAGGCTTCAAAATTTATAATAACCTTCGAATTGAAGTTAAAGGAACTAAAAATATCCATGAGTTGAAAAAAAAACTAAGCGATTATGTTAAGAAAAATTATTAGTTAAGTAAATATGTAAACAATTGTAAATCTTAAAATAGTTTATAACTAAATAAAGATTATTATTATTATATTTAATTCAATTCTCTTTTCTACGACCGCTACTAAAAGTAAGCCTTTTACTAATAGCTGATTCAATCGATCAGAATGCTAAAAGTAAAATCAGCTGTTTACTTAGCACGTGCTAAAAGTAAACAGCTGATTTTGAATTTACGTATCTTTGAACTGGAAATGAGGTTACAAATAATACTATAGTAAAAACTGTTTATGGAACAGTCGAACATAAAGCTTAGTTAAAACACTCAACAAAATGTTTGCCTGCCCCCCCCCCCTCTCAACATAATTACAGTAGTTCCTGTGTCGCTGTAATGATACCGTTGCTGCTTGTAATTTTATTAACGTTGACATACAACTTGGTACAATTTGCCGCTTCCCATTTTCTCAATTAACCCTTCCAAATCTGTGGTTGTTTTATTTAGTGGTAGAAATACTAGATGTGCAGTATTGTCTGATGATGCAATAATTCCTAACAGTGTCAAAGACAAAACAACTTACGAGATGCTGGTGACAGAACTATTTTAGTGGATGATATAGAAGATTTACGATACTTCGTAGAGAGGACCAATATGTACTTCAATCAACGAGCTCCAAATAAACTTAAAGAAGATATAATTGATTTCAAAAATGCCGACTATCGATAAAAATTTAAAAATATCTAATACCGACATATAACGAGTAGCTACTTGTAAAATTTTGATCAAAAGAAAGAAATTTAAAGTTGTATTGAGACTATACGTACTTTTTCCAATAATATTAAAAGCTATGTAGCCGTGAAATCAATCGAGACTTACGTGGGTACTCGAATATTGCTTCGTGTTCTCAACATTACTCTGTAGAGTATAATAAAGAATACTGAAGCTTAACAACATTAAAAACATCAAAGCTTTTAAATATGGTGTTATAGAAGGTTCTTGAGAATATCGTGTGTCAACAGAGTGACAAATGCGGAAGCGCTGAGAATAATGGGGAAGAATAATAAAGTTGTCAAGAACATAAAGAAAAAGAAGCAAGAATACCTAGGACGTGTGATGAAAGGAAAGATATACTCATTACATACTAAGCATGATCAGAGGAAAGAGGAGTCCTGACAGGCGAAGGATCTTCTGGCTGCGTAAACTAAGAGAATGATTCGACTACAGTTTGGGATAGCCTTTGAAAAGAAATGCAAGCAAAATTAGAATAGCTATGATGGTGTGCAATCTCCGATCTGAGAAAACTGCAAGAAAACAGTCTGCTATTGTAGACACATATAGTTCTGGGCTAATTTATTATTCCTCGATTTAGATAGGTACATGCTGGTGACTCACCAAAAATTCTGTAGTGCCCCTTCGGTCTAAGGGTTGTCGAGATCAATGATCCTTCATGTGGTATGTGGTCATTTACATTGGCTCGTAAGCACAAAACAGCCAATTTCCACAAATGCAAAAAAGCGTAAACAAACAGTAAGATATTTTTACCAGTACGCATTCCAAATGATAGTACCTACAGAGGTTAATGCAGACCCCGCAGTGCTCTTACGTGGCATTTAGTAGAGTATCTCAGTCAGAAATAATCTTCAGATGCACCGTCGCGTCGATGAGATGCTTGTAATATGGATGCTTACAACATCTAGTGCCAATTAGCCAAATGCTAAATAGACAAATGAGCTACAACTCATGTCAGTGTGACGTACATCTACGTTTGCCGCCTCCGCAGAATACTAAAATCAGAAGGCATTTGTAGGAAATGAGCATGCCAAGCTATCCAGGTGCGCTTCCTGGATCACTAATAATTTCTTATTAGGTTAGTGATCATCTCGCCGGATGACCACTAATCCAGGTATAAAGTGCACTAACGCGGTAGCGATTGGGCATCAACCCAACAATAAAATATAAACAGTGACCCAAACAAAGAAGCTCTCTACAATCAGCGGGAATACCAACAGTGAAACAGTGTTCAACTCGGCTGCACAATGGAACTACATACAATCTCCATTGCAAAGTTAAACAATATCTGCTATAGACTTTATTCTTTCACCCCTTTCTTATTAATCCACGTAATTAACACAAGCAACAACACAAAAATCACATAGTGAACTGCGACTCTCTGTGGTATCACATTTCACATCAACACATGCACGTTTCCAACTGCCAATTGTCTGCTTAAACCCCGAGGATTTTAGAAACAACCCCCCGATCCCTTAAATGACGCCAGGCATGTTTCAATTCCATAATAGGTTTAGAACGTATTATATTTCCAAACGCAAAATGAATGAGTATAAAAGTAAACACTACAACATTTACTATTAATTAACAGAACAGTCTTCGTATTTTGCTAAAAAGTTAATGAAAATGTATTGCAAACTTGCTAAAAGTTGTCAGTTATGAGTGGTAGAAATAGTATTCCTAGCTCAAGTGCACGTGTCGATGACTAAATAGCCAACTTTTTGATTTAATAATCCTTCCACGGTCTGCAAATTTCAACGCCCCGCATAAGTTGTTTGTTGTCTCTTTCGTATTCTTGGTGCATCATCAAGCTTCAACGTATGCGGAAACTAAATGCAAGCGTGTTAAAGTTACACAAAGTGAAAATCGAAACATTTAGGTACTGAAAATCGTTAAAAGTTTGTTGCAGCTTTCTGAAAACTTACTTCAAAGTTACTGACGTTAAAACTGTACTCAAATATTTACTGCGAAATAACTGACTGAAAAATTGCTGAAAACTACTAGATAGAATGAAAACTTGTTAAAGATTGCTAAAAATTTGCGGAAAATCTATAAACACCCAAGTATATAAATGACTTAAAACAAAATTATAGCTCGGTAGATTGTAGCTTGTAAGTTGGCTAAAAAAATCTAATCTATATAGAATATAATAATAAGAGCTGAAAACCAAGTTGAACTTGTTTACGCGAATTTTTATCTAGCATTTCGCTCGCTTATCACCTTGATAACGTAAAAATCATATCTTACCTTAAACAACACAGAAGAGCTGAAGTTCAAGCACCTCGTGTGAGAATACGCTTGGCAATTAATTAGAATCGTGCCAGATTGTTTAGATCAAACCAGGCACACAAATAGCTAGCAATAGCCTCGATTGAAACTGTCAATAGGCTGAGGACAATACATTAATAGTCAACGTGGGATAAGGATAAGATGATTTCTGAATGCTAAGTACAGATACAGAGAGTACATATAACCAACTCTCCTTTAATTTAATCTCCAAAAAAATGTAATAACAATATTGTTTGTGCTAGTATGAATAGAATAACGTACACGCACGTATTGCCCATTCGCCTGAACGAACATATACTTAAATTATAGATCATTCTGAACTATAAAAATAAACTATTCAGCTGAACAAACTGGCTCAGAACAAGCTATTCCTGCAAAATAACTGAAAACTGAAATGCTCTGTTTTAGTGCATCATTGCGTAGGCTCATCACGAACTTCGACGCGGCTTATGGGTTATGGCGTTCAATGGTCACTTTTGTCACTAGAATTAAGTGCAACACGAGTTGTTCCGATCTGAGGTTCAAGGTTGAATCGTTAAGTACATCTTCGGCATACTTAGCTGCATTTCACAGTAGCACTCGTTGATACATTTCGCAGTTACAACAAGCTAACACCAACATGTCTGGGTCTTTAAAAATCCTTTCCAGGTAGTTCGTTTCAGATTGAATTAACAGTGCGTTCCTGGAGGAACGTTTATATTTATAACCTGATCGGTAGGTATACGGCAAATTTAAAATTTGGATGTCAAGTGCTGTGTCGACGCCGCGCGAAGATGCACGAGGAGTTCGCGTCGGACTTTGACTGCTTACATGTGCGATATCAGAGTTTATACGTAATAAAAGGCATGACTAGATGCGTGAAACTAACATTGCGGTAGTCGGTGTTTGTTGGAAAAAATGGTGAGTAAATGGATATTCCCGCAGGAACCATGGTGATATTGGTGATTTTAATTTTCAGTGGTTTGTTGTGGCGCTAGTGACTGTTGTGGCGGCGTTTCTGTCTCAAAAGAAGCGCTATAGATGGTTTTATATATTATCCAAAACATATCGCAGGGATATAAGGTAAATATATTAAAAGATTATTAGGTTTAGAATAATTGTCCACTCAGTTGTTTTCATTATAATTTGAATTGCGAAAATGAATTATATTTTACAACTTGATTATGAATCAGTATATCTTCCAACATGTGTTTATATCGCAGTTTGTCAAAACTAGATAAAAGAGAACCGCCAAAAATTAAACATTGATAGTAAAAACCATGCCCTTCCTACTACACGAAATGTGCTGACGACATTTAAAATGATTGTTTTTCTCAATATGATAATGATTTTTTTTAATGATTTTATAATTTTCTAATCTATAAAAGAAGTAAACTAGTTTGCCATCTAAAAAAATAACCTGGAATTAACCATAAAGTCTCCAAATAATTGGGCAGTTAACTCCAAACACGTGCTTACAAACCGACCTTCGTCATGTACAGAGTGTCTCACTTTCGATGGGATGAAATGGGTATCTTCGTCAGTATCAGAATTAGAAGAAAATGGTACAATTACTTCTGATTGTTTAGTTTTTAAATCTGCTTTTAGCATATCTCGAAAGAAAAGTTTCTGTATGTTTATATGTATATTCTTGTCACTGGCGGCTGCTCTTTAGGAGCGCAGGGGCGCTAGCCTCCCAGCTGCCAACAGCCTATCATACCATTAGAATAACTATTCTATAATTGAAAATATATTTTATCATCTATGTCACCCTTATGATACAAGGTTTAAGTTATGAAATTCGGATCGTCGATCCCGCTTAAAACATGTGAAAATGGCCAAGAAGTATGTCAGCATAACATGATTTATGTGTCACCACACTCCCGCGTATCAATGCAACAAGCGGTTGCAGCTGATGAGGGCGATTCGAAATTTTGCTCCAAACATTTATGTGATTACAAATAAAACGCTGACGTGGCAGAATTTACTGCATAGCGGTTAAGTGGATGCGACGGCTTTCCATGTTAAAGCTGAGTATTTACAAATATCGCACTCCCGAAAATTCAATTCGATCTGCGGGTTCAGCGACTGCCACGTAATAGAATATCGCCTGGGAAATGGTGCAATCCTTTACATTGAAAATAAACTGCAATGCAGAAGGTGAAATCAAACATTGTTACATGGATTTGCATCACCGGTTGCAATTGAAGCGTGATTGTTTGGATGCGATAATTTCGGTTGTCTTGTACAGGTTTTATCAAAAAATGGCAAAGAACAGTGTAAATTGTATACTCAAGATTAATTTTAAAAACCTACCGTTAGCTGAAAAAGTTAAAATAAAAACTTAGGGCTGGGACTCGTAACTATACAAGACATTTTTGTGTGAACAGTTACAAGAAAAATAAACATGGTTTTGGGGATGTGATACGGTAAGTGCCCTGTTTTGTTTTTCATGTGTTCTGTTTTATTGTGAACAAATTGACAAAACCTGGTGAAGATTAGGATTTAAAGGTCTCAAACATTTACATCAGAAGGTAAAAACAAGAGCTGTCTGCACGTCATATGAATTGTTGTTCAGAATTTGCCTTATTGGGTTCTGTAAATATTGCAATATAATCAAACATAATGAACAGGTAACTAAAAAAAGGTACATATTAAAGAGAATATATTTGGAAATAAACATCGACGGAGTTCAAAAAACCCACTTCAATTTTTGATCTATTATATGCAGGGTTGCCTGATTTTTTTATTATTCAGTAGGACCTCGTTTCAATTGGTTGATTACCAAATGATGGTTAGTTACTGCATTTTGGGAAAAAATATTAAGCGCCCACAAGAAACTTGCACAAATATGGCTCTAAATTTGCTGAAAACCTATTGCGAACTTACAAGCTTTTACTATAAATTTTCTGCAAACTTGTACGTTTTCTGGAAACCTGCTGAAACTGTGTCAAAAATTTATAAAAAATTTGATAAAATGCACTAATATAATTCTTCTGCATACTTGCTGAGATTTTTCTGGATATTTATTAAACTTGGAAGTAGCTGAAAAGTTCTACAAACGTGTCGACAAGTCACTGTAAACGTACTAAATTTTTGGAGAAAATTTGCTGGTTATTTATGTAAATTTTTTAGAAGAAAACTTGCTGAAAATTTTGCAAAAATGTATTACAAATTATGTCAAGAATTTACGACAACCTTATTAATCAAATATCGTAAACTCGCTTAAAACTTGACAAACACTTGCTGTAGTTTGTTTGGCCATTTTCCAAAACTGCAGTTGCAAACTCCCTAAAAGTTTATTGGACAGTTAATTAGAAATTTTTGAACATATTTGATGATAATTGATGTAAGTTTTCAAGAAGAAAACTTGCTCTAAACATTTTCCAAACGTTTATTACAAATGATTTTAAGAATTTATTACAAACTTACTAAACCAACTATCGGAAACTCGCTTAAAACTTGATAAAAACTTGTTGTAGCTTTTTAGATATTTTACAAAAATGCAGCTTAAAAGTCCTAAAAAGTTTACTAGACAGTTAATTAGAAAATTGATTTGAAACTTACTATTATTTTGCTTTACTTCCCGAAAATTGGCTCCAAAATTGTTGAAAATGTAGGAACTTCTAAAACTTTAGATACTGTAAGCGTAGAAAACTTTCTGAAAACTGGTTAAAAATCAGCTCCATAATTGGTAAAAAATCTATTGCAAACTTACAATTACTACAACTTTGCTGCAAACTTGCATAAGTTTATGGAAACTTGCTGAAACTTTGTCAAACATTGTTGAAAATTTCCCGAAAATTCACTGGAAATTTACGAAGAATTTGACGTATTCTTTAATACTGTGCTGTGGATTTTCTGAAAATATATTGAAAGTATGTATGTACTTGAAAGTGATCAAGAAGGTGTTGCAATCGTGTTACAAGTCAGTGCAGTCACTAACCTGTTCCAGCAATCTGCTGATCCTTTATGCAAATTTACCAGAAAAGAACTTGTTAAAAATGCGTTAAACTTGTTGCAATAGCTAATTATACATTTATAAAAGCTTAGTTATTCAGTTACTACAAATGTTCTGCAAAATTTCGACAAGATTTACTGCAAACTTCATCAGGACTTACTAGAAGGTTACTGAAACAAGACTAAATTTTTGAAAATTGTCTCCAAAATTGTTGAAAATGTTTACGAATTTATTAAAACTTTACTATAAACTTATCATCAACCTTTTGTGAAAACGTGGTGGAAATTTGACAAAAATTAACATTCATTGCAATTCGCCAAAAATATAATGTTAATCTACATCTTTTTGTTGGATGCTTGCAAATATTTCCTGCAAACGTGTTCTAAGCTTACTCAATAGTTACCAAGACGTCGTTGTAAACTTGCTGACAAATACTGCAAACTCACTAAAATTTTACTACTATCTGCGTATTTACTAAAAAAGTTGGAAACTCTTTGAAGACTGACTAAACATTTTACAAAATTTTACTACGAACCTTCGAAAAATATACTGTAACACTGTATACTGAAAATGTATTATAAATATTCCAAACGTATAGAAATAATTTGACATACAAAACCAAAATAATTTTAAAATTCCAGAACGCATTGGCAATTTACATTAGTGCAAAAAATGTAAAATGATCGACACTAGTGCAAAATTATGGATGTCATTCACATGTTATTGGCTGAAACTTTTAAATTCCAGCTCCTTTTTGATTGGTAAACATTTTTGAGAGAAATAGTAACTGCGCATTTGAAATATATTTTTTAATGTTAATCTCAAATTTTGATAAACACTTTTGTAAATTTGCTGAAAACTTGATGCAAACATACTGATTGTCAAAATTATCAAAAAATATATTCTGCAAACTTACAAACAATTTACTGCAAGATCGCTGGAAGGTTACTGCCATTTTGCTAAACATTTGATGTAGTTGCTGAAAACTTGCTGCATATTATAAAAACTGTTTCAGAAGCAATACGAGAACACGACAAATCAAGTGACAGCTCAATTTTAAATATTTTTTAAGTTATAGCGGCCAAGTTTGAATAGAGTACGTATATTCGTCTTTATAAAAAAGTGTTTTAAGTATTATTAATTACATACTTAGTTTTGATGAACGTTAGTTGGAATTGTTAAAATTATCATTTTTCGACTGTACCAGCTGAAAAAATCAGATATTCAATATGCATATATTGAGGCTTTCGTGGTTACTTGAATTATGATTATTAAAATCAAATTTTGTCCTAGTGTTTGTGTTGGTGTGTTGTGAACCCTTACAACCGACTCACTTTTGATCCTGTTTGTTATAGTCCAGGCAATGAAGACGAAAAAAAGGCAAATAGGGGAAATAATTCATGTAGAAGCCAATTTTGGCACAGTTGTAGGTGAAGGTGTCCTGAACAACATACCAAAAGTACTGATGGCTGGGGGTGGAGCTAAGGGAGGGGGGTGGTCTTTAAGGGTGTATTTGCTCATTTTTCGTTAATAACTCGAAAACTACTGCCTCCAGCCAAAAAATGCTTATACAATAAATTATTCTTCATAACATTTTATACAAAAAATGTCCTATACATTGTTTCGCTAGGATCGATACTTAAGGAGATATGAAGGAGGGAAAAATTTTTTTTTTTAAATCGATTTTTATTGTTACAAATCAAGTTTTCATGATAAATGAACAATGCTCTGACCACATATTGTGACATATTAATATTATTGCACGACCGCGTCACTTTCATAACCGGGCCAAACAACGAACTGAGCACTGACCTCCCCTTGCGCGACATGAACTGGTCCGATCAGGCATTTAGGTATCGGTATTGACTAGACGCTCGTCCCTTTTTCAGTTTTCATTCAGCCACCTTGTTGTTCGTAAGTCTTCAAAACATCTGCTTTGCACTTGCTTGAGATACTTCATTTCCAGTGGGTTCTACTTTGTGACTATGACTGAGAAGTGTTTAATTTGTGAGGGCGAAGTTGAAAATGATTCGTATAACTTCGGAAAAAAGGGATGATTGGATTAGTGGAGGTAAGTGAGTTAAGGAAAGATGGGAAAGCGACAAGTTTCAGAAGTAAGACAAGTGGTGTTGTTCACAATGCTTGCAGAAGAGAATACGTCAGAAGTGACTCAATAAAGAGGTTTTTGAGAGAAACTCTTTCAGCACAACCTTCAATATCACGCGATGCCGCGCCTTTGCGTTCAGGACAAGTGAAATTCGATTTTAAAACAAAGTGTTTTTTTCTGCACAGAAACGTATGACGAAGAGAAAGAAAGAAAAAAACCTTATTCTAAGCGCCGAATAGTTTTTAATGTTCGTACAACTACGTTTCACAATTACATTATCGTTCGTGGGCAAGAAAGAAAGGATGAGTGGGGAAACGACGTGGTAAGACGTACGAGGGGCTATCCAAATATTTCCGGAATCTCATAATAAAAATATTGGCGCAACAGTAAATCATTTATTATTTTTCAACATACGAACCTCCAATGCTAATACGCTTTTCGTATCGTTTCTCTAAACATTTTAAACCGTTCAAAAAATATTCTTTTCCTTGACGCTAAAAATGGGCCTCTGCTGCTGAGATCATTTCGGGAATGTCCTCATACTTGTTTCCACGGAGGTCACGCTTAAGGTTTGGAAATAAAAGATAGTCACACGGACTTAAATCTGGACTATACGGTGCATGCTTTAAAAGTGGGAATCCGGATTCTCAAATTGCATCCTTGGAAACTGCAGCTTGGTGAACAGCTGCATTGTCCTGCAACAGAAGCACACCGGCAGCAAGTTTTCCGTGTCGCTTCTCTTTGATAGCTGCACGTAACTTCTTGATTAAGTTGGCGTAATAGGAGCCAGTCATAGTGGTTTTTGGTGGCAGGTAGTCGGTAAGCAAAATCCCCTTACAGTCGGAAAAAATTGTAGCCATAACCTTTTTTGCTGAAGCTTGGCTTCGAAATTTTTTCGGAGGCGGAGAATCGGCATGTTTCCACTGCATGGACTCTTGTTTTGATTCAGGGTCCGAACATCGCAGCCACGTTTCATCACATGTCAGTAGCCGTAAAAAAAATTTCGTTATCGCTATTTATGAGAGCCAGGTTCTCGGAAGCACATTCGACCCGACGTTGTTTGTCGAACACAGAAAGGTTTTGCGGTACCCATCTTGCAGAGACTTTGGAAAGCTTGAGATGGTCGTAGAGAATTCTGGAAATAGAACCATAAAATAGCCCAGTTTACGCTCTTATTTCCCATATCTTCATTCGTCGATTATTCATCACCAGCTTTTCCACAGCTTGAACGTTTTCATCGCAGACAGCGTCTGGATGTCGCCCTGACCTTGCTTCATCTTGAAGCGATTTTCTTCCCCGTTTGATTTCGCCGATCCAAAAGTAAACTTGCGTTTTTGAAAGAGCTTTACCACCATACACAGTAACAAGTCGTTGGTGGATTTGTTGTGGAATAACTCCTTCCAGCGTAAGAAATTCTACGACGGCAAGTTGCTTAAAACGTATTTCATCCATATTTCTGACACCTTGCAAACTTTAAACGTCAGCGTAAACAAAACAAATGAATACACACAAACAAAACTCAGCACCTACTTGTAAAAAGCTTCAAAGAATATTGTAGAAATGGATAATTTAAATTTCGGTAACTACAAATATGAGATTCCGGAAATATTTGGATACGGGGGTCGTATCTGCACTGTTGGGGATCTACACGCAGCAGATGCAATATATCATGAGGATTGTTACAAAAGATTCGTGATAACCTCTGCACCTTCAAAAAGAAAAGCTGGACGTCCTCAAGATGAAAATATTTCAGAAGCAATGGGAGAAATCTACAATTACATTGAAGGGAATGATAATTGCCAATTCTCTATGGACGAGTTGTTGGAACAGGTTACGGGAGAACCACCACATGTGAAAACCAGCAAAGAGAGAATGAAGGAAAAATATGGGAGCCGAATTGTTTTTAGTACAATTAGCACCAGACAAACTGTTGTCTCCTTTCGTACTTTTGGGGATAAAATTTTGAGCGACTCATGGTACACTTCTAGGTGTAGCGATGAACAGACAGAACGTGAGAGGATTGTAAGAAAAGCTGCTGAGATTATCTTGGAAGACATTGAATCCATTGAATCTAGTGTTTATCCTCCTCAATCTCTCAGAGTCTTCATGGACCATATTGCAAAGAAAAAAGGTCGAACGAGGGGGTGGGGAAAAAGCTGATAACTATAGCTCATGCTCTTATCGCTGCTATTCGCCATCGATGTTTCATGTCCCCAATTCTGACCAGCATCGCTCTGTTCATATACAAGAAATTTGGATAAAAGAACTTGGTCTCCCTTCTTTCGAAGTTGGGATTGAGTACCTCTTACTACGACGCACAGCAGGTGGAGCTCGCCACCATCCACCACTCGAACTAGCCTATCCCAATGGAAACGTTTTATCAGTACATCTTCGATAATGCAGACTTCAATGTATCCACTCTCGATGGCTGGAATACCTTCCACAGCATGGGAGGTATCAAATGTGTTACACCAACACAAGCTTTACTTCCATCCACGAAGGTCGAAAGGCTGAAATCTGCTCCCTCCCAGGAAGAAGTGGGCCAGCTGGGAATTCTGGAGCTGCAAGCCTTTGAGGGTAGAGGAACCAACCCATTGCAGCAAATTACCGTCGAACACTTGAGCGTACTAAAACCCATCCCCACTGACATATTTACACCCACTCTTCAAGATATCCTGTGGATGAATGGTAAGTGGCTGCAGCAGGTGGAACCCACTCCAGAGGTGCCAACCGTTCCAGAATGGAAGGGTTTCATGCAATTGGCAGTTAATGTCATTAACAAAGAAAACACATCGGTAACCTTTCTTTCATTCATCACTTCACCACCTAACGAGTACAGCACTGTACACACAGCTTTACAGTATGCTTTCAAAAATAGTCAGATGGGCGCCACAGTTTGCTTCGTAACATTCGACCAGCCTTTGTACCTAAAAGCTAGAGAACTCACGTTTGGAACCATTGTTGTGAGACTTGGTGGTTTTCACACCCTAATGTCCTTCATGGGGTGCATTAGTCATATAATGGCTGGATCTGGACTGAAAGATGTACTATGCTAAGTCTTCGCTGCTAATTCAGTTGACAAAATGTTAACAGGCCACGCCTATCGCCGCGCTGTTCGAGGACATTTTTTCGTTCAGCTTGTTTTAGGACGTATTGTTCTAGAAGAAGCCAATGTCTCAGAGGAAGAGAAGATGGAGATCTTGACTATGTTGACAACGATGGAGGAACTTACTCCAGACAAAGTTGAAGAGAATCCTTCCTTGTTGTGAACTTTGAAGAAATTCCAGAATCATCTGAACTCCCTGAAAGAGAATAGGCCTACCGTTGCTTTGTGGGTGCAGTACTTCAATATAGTTACTCTGATAAAGAAGTTCATTGACTCTGAGCGTCGTCGTGGTGATTGGGACGGCCACTTAGCGTGTGTACAGCAGATGATCCCATTCTTTCATGCAAATGGGCACTTCCAGTACGCAAAATGTGCCCATATATACGCCCAAGATATGATACAACTGCAAAATGGTTCAATGACCATCCCCCCTTTCCAAAGTTGAATTTCATCGTGTCGCTGTCAACGGGCATCCTGGGAAACTCCAAAGTAAACTGCCACCAAGCCCTGGATATTGGAACCAAAACCATACGAAGTTTCATTGGCAGAAAATTCGGTGACATGAAGCAGTCTATGAAGAATGTGGTTTTGTCACTGGCCAGTATGAGTAGTACCATTAAAATCAATGGCGAGACAGTTACTATTAACCCTCTGACAATTTTCCAAAGAAATGTCATAGCAAAAAAGAGAGACGCAGATGTAGCAGAGCTTTTGATATATGAATTAACTCCATTCCCCCTGGCTCTCTTCAGCGAGAGCGGAATGCGAAAAGGAAAGAAGTCATCCCTCTACGATGTTTTGACAGTAGAGGACAACGGAGCTCTCGATCTCACCCAAGGCACCAATGTCGTAGACTGTGGTTTTCTTCTCCACCGCATGAAGTGGAAAGCGTCCTCTACCATTTCTTCAATTTGTCATCAGTACATTGCCTATGTTCAGAAACATTACGGTAAAAATTATACGGTGGTTTTTGATGGTTACGGTGATGTCAACAGTACAAAACGAGCCGAGCAGAAGCGAAGAGGGCTGACAAAAACTTCGGTTGACATCAACTTCAATGAAATCACGACCACAACATTTCAACAGAAGCATTTTCTTGCTAATGAAAGGAACAAAACAAGACTTATCCATCTGCTGACTGAAAAAATGGCAGCAGCAGGGATTGCAACAACTGTTGCCACAGGGGATGCTGATGCCACTATTGTGATGTGCTGGTTGGATAAAGCGGTTGTACATCCAACTGTAGCAGTAGTTGGAGAGGATGTGGACTTGATAGTTCTCCTCATTGGATTGGCACCACCATATATCAACATGTATTTCGTGAAACCAGGCCGTGGGAAGGTGGAGACCAAATGGTTTTCGGTGCGACAACTTCAACAGCTTCCATTCGCAACACGATCCTCCTTCTCCATAGCTTCTCCGGATGCAACACTACCTCGACGATACATGGAAAGAGCAAAGTGGGAATCGTCAAGCTCTTCACAACAAATCCTGGCCTCACCCATGACATCTCAGCAATATTCACAGATCTCTCATCATCATCTCAGGATATTGAACAGGCTGGCGAGAAGCTTTTTCTGGCTGTATACCAAGCGCCCGCACATCAAGAAAACCTGAACAAACATCGGTACTCGGCATTTTTGAAAGCGTCAACGAAGCCCAAATCAGACATGGCCACTCTTCCTCCCACCAGAGGAGCTTCAAAGCAACACTCGCTCAGAGTATATCTACAGGTAAATCCACTTACATATAGTTGATAATTCATAATTACAAATATCAATTTGTGCTAAATATTTAAGTTGGTCTGCTTACTTTCTTACAGATACAACAGTGGCTTGGCAAACCCCTACCACCCTCTCAATGGGGTTGGGCCAGGGGAGAAGATGGGATCCTTATCCCAGTTACCACGAACGACCCTGTGGCTCCCGACTCCGTTTTGAACATGATCTTTTGCCGATGCACGACTGGGTGTGGGGTGCGCTGCGGTTGCCGCAAAGCAGGGGTTCTGTCTCGGCGCATGTACGAACGGAGCTCCCAACGAAGGCAGCAGCGATGTTGATGATGATGATGTCAATTTAGATTTCGACGAAAATTAATGTTTAAGATACTTCTTCGGAGAAACATTTCATTTTTAACAATAAACATTTCATTTTTTACGATAAACATCGATTTATTAAAAATTGACGTCTTCTCCCCTCCATATCTCCTTAAGTATTGATCCTAGCGAAACAATGTATAGAACCTTTTATGTAGAGAATTTTATGAAGAATAATTTATTATATGGGCATTTTTTTGATGAAGGAAGCAGTTTTCGAGTTATTAACGAAAAATGAGAAAATACACCCTTAAAGACCACCCCCCTCCCTTAGCTCCACCCCCAGCCATCAGTACTTTTGGTATGTTGTTCAGGACACCTTCACCTACAACTGTGCCAAAATTGGCTTCTACATGAATTATTTCCCCTATTTTTCCTTCGTTGCCTGGACTATTAGAGCGTACGCGAACTTGGACTACAAAGATGACTGGGTATTAATTTACATAGACAAAATCTTATTTCAGTATTGAAAATGCTTCTGGCTAATATCGAAGATTCTTACTTAATCCCGTTGAAAATGGATGGGAAAATAAAAAAAGCACATCGCAATGCAACTTTCTCTGTGCATCTATTTATGCAGTCTAGTCATACAAAAAAATGTTGGTTATGATTAGTACAGCAGAAACTATATTAAAACTTAATGTTTCAACGGGCGGGAAAAATAAATCGTAATATACGAGTACAGATTAGATATGTAGCGTCAAGTGCAACTCCACTGAACTTGAACTTGGCCGTATCAAAAGCAAAACCGGATAGAACCGAGTCAATAGTGGAATTTTTAAGTGAACTAAGAATATTTAGATTATAAAATTGGTGTGTAATTGATGAAAGTAGAAGTATTTGATCGTTTTGATGTTTGTTATTATTTGTAAAACAATGGAGGAAGACATTTCTATGAAAAGCTATTAATGTAACTTAATAGTATATATGAAACCACATTTCCCTAACGAGGTGGATGATCGACATTTACAACATAACAGTATTCAATAACAAGGCCCCGAACAATAGCTAACACGTAGTTCAGTAACAATCCAGCTTCTTCTTTGGTTTCAATTGTCATGCGAGTCGGCACGTATTGATAAAAACAAATTTATATACGTCTATATAGTAGTGTAGTAGGTTCAGCATTGAATTTCGTGCATGGTCAATGTGCATTGTTGTCATTGAAAAATGTCAGGGTTGAGCTACTGAACAATTACTGAAAAATTGCTAGATTCTTTCAAGAAATTTGCTGCAAATTTCCAAAAAACGTTTTGGAAATGTTAACCAGTTTGCTGACAATCTTCTGAAAACTTTTTGAAAATCAATTTGCATACAAAGTTTCTAAAGACTTTCCAAAAGATTACTGGAAGTTTAACGAAAAGTGACTACAAGCTTGCTGAAAATTGGTCGATAACATTTCAAATTCGCTGAAATTTACTACAACTTAATAAAGAGTTTACTAAAAACTTCTGAACATATCACACAGCAAACTTACTGGAAACTTATTGAAAACTGACTGCTTCCTCGCAATTTTTGCATACGTTCTGAACGTTTATTCGAACTTTAACAAAAGGTGAGCGCAGACTTGCTTATCATTTTCTGCGAACTTGCTACATATTTTCTGAAAATTTCTCTATATTTTATTGAAAAGAATTGCAACTTAGTTTACTTAAACGTGTTCAAACCTAACTGCAAACACCATTTACCTACTATAAGTTTTTATCAATTTTCTCTCTACTTTCTGAAACTTGACTAGAAGCTTGACCGAAAACAGCTGCTTTAAATTAATTGAAATATTTACTGTAACCTTACTGAAAGAACTGCTGCAACATTACTACAAGACTACAAACTCGTCACAAGATACTAGAGCTTACTAAAAATTCACTACCGCCTTACTGAACATTTAACAAGTGGTCCTAAGTTGATGAAAATGTACTGTCAAGTTGGTGAATATTTTCCTGGAAAGAGTTGAAAATTTAATGCATCTTGTAAATTACTCCATAAGTTCTCCTTCTTTTTCTTTAATCATGACATGTTATTGGTAAAAGACAAAAATCCCCAAACGTTATTGCTAGTAAAAATTACAAACGTATCTCTTTGTCATGTAGAGAAATGCGTTATTTTCAATCAACTGATTTTAATACCTAGCCATTTGCAATATATAAAGCAGATATTCACTTATATTTTCGAATATTTCGAATCCAGCAACTAAGAGCATATTTTGAAAAGAGGTGCAAGGGCACATCCATGTCCAAACTCTTTCGTTGCTAGAAATTCTCAAAAAGTATTTTCACCATCTTGATTTGACTAACCCCAAAATTATGTAAAAAATATATTTTCTTAGTTAAATAATAGGATAGTTTCTCCTGTAATTTACGAAATCCCCCAAAAAAAGTTTACTTATTGCTGCAAACGTGATGTTTGAAAAACGTAATTATTTATTATCTTATCTGGCATAAATATAATTATTTAAGCGTATTACATAAACTGATAATGTTCCATAGCTTTTCTATTATGTTTAAATGTTGTTTTGTCTATTGTTAGCGGCTGCTTCGGTAATCTAAATCTATGACCGTGATTTTACAGGAGATCAATTATACTTTTATCTTTGTTAATCAGTAATTTACCAAATATTATAAGATTACCTTGGTTTTATCAAATTTTGATGAATATAGGCTCAAGTAAACAAAATGACAGCAGACAAAAACTATTCTAATGTACTAATGGAAATAGTAACGTTTGCGAGACTTGCATTTGTTTTTGTTATCCTTAGTTTCAATATTTTATTTCATGTTAAGTTTCATGGTTGCTGTGCTGATTCTTGCTTTAAAACTACAAAAATGCTCGACATATGCACCAAAAGCAGTGTGAATGTGTTAAATGCAATCCTACATATTTAGGATTTAGCTAAGCTTCTTAGACCTTCTATAATTAATTTCTCAGAAGTATTTTTAAATCATAAGCTATTAGTACCCGACGGCCCAGGGGCACTAAGAGATGAAGAAAAGTAAAGTAAGTATCAGCTATTAGCGTTAAACTTCTTTGAAATGTAGCAAAAATATATTATTAACTTGTGCGCAGTTTGTCATTAAACACAAATTGAATACCATAAAAGAACAATGGCAAAAGTTTATAAACAGGAACAATCTGTTAAACAATCCCACTTTTATGGATCCTTTTGTGCTGTTTATTAAAACAACACACTTTCGGTTAAACAATGGACTTTATCGTCTCTGTCTTTGTTTTTAACATTTTATGAACAACTGTATACGCTGAGACAACTGACTTAACTTACATTATACTTTTCGGCGCTGTATACCATCACTATGCAAGGGAGATCACCAACCATTGCCGCTCGACAGGAGAATTGCATACTTGATCCCATGTTTTTCTCGGTTTTCCTCTTGGTCTATTCTGGGTAGATTTCGCTAGCCATACTCTTTTCGTTTGTCTTGTATTCTCCATTCTTACTAAGTGTCATTCTTCTTCAACCTTGGTCTATCCACTGTTGGATATAGGTCTCTTCCAGCTTCTTCCACTTCTGTCGATCCTGCGCTACTTGAAACCATTTTTTCCTGCCGTTTGTTTGATGTCATCGATCCATCGTCTTTGCGATCTTCCTGCGCTCCTCTTAGATAATCTTGCTCTCCATGAAACGATTTTTGTGTCTCAGCGATTTGGATCTTGACGAGCTACATGTCCAACCCATCTTTAATATTCTTTCGTGTGTGTCGAAACCACCAACTGTCGTTTCTCTATGCTTTTAAAAACTGGTTCTACATTGAGTTCTGCTCTGACTGTTTTGTTTCGTATTCTATCTCTTCTAGTAATACCTTTAACACCTCTTAAATACTTCATTTCCAGTGCCTGTATTTTGCTCTTCATTTGACTGTTTAACACCCAGCTTTCACATCCGTAGGTCAGGATTGGTTTGTATATTGTGTTGTACACTGTCATTTTCGTTTTCTTCGTTATCTCCTATTTCCTTATGAACGTGTTATGAAGGGTGTAGAAAAGTCTCGTTGTAGTCTCTATTCTGTTGTTGATTTCCGCATCTTCCTTTCCATCCTTATGTATATTTACACCTAGATATTTGAATGCTTCTATTTGCTCTATATCCTTTCCATCTAGTTTTATTGTTATCTTGGTTTCGCTCTTTTCGATTGTCATTACTTTGGTTTTAGCAACGTTTATTTTCATGTTTCTTTTTTCTAATGCTGTCTTCCAGATGTCTATAAGTTCATTTGTAATTCCTTTTCATTTTTTGCGTAGATCATCAAGTCGTCGGCAAATGCACATTCTACTACTTCCACAATCTGCATGTTTCTGTACTCTAATTGTAGTTTCTTTGTTTTACTCTTCGTTTCTTTTATTATGTCGTCGAGAACTAGATTGAATAGAGTTGGGCTCAGTGCTCCCCCTTGTCTCAATCCTTCTTTGGTTACGAACTCCCTTTCTAACATACTTTCTTGTATTTTTATACAGACTGCTGTCAAATGCTTTTTCGACGTCAATAAATGCTACATATATGGTGTTGTTTATGTTCTTTTCTATCATTTGCTTCATAGTAAATATGTGGTCTTGGACTCCTCTTCCTTTTCTGAAACCGCTCTGTGCTTCTTCCAATTGTGCTTCTCTTACAGTTTTTAATATTTTCTCCAGGATTCTCTCATATATCTTAGCCATCGTACTCAACAAAGTTATACCATATAGTTATTGATCTTTCTCCCCTGCTTACAATTTCTCTTGTATATTTATGCGCATCCTTGTGTTCGAAGAAAGTATTTGTTATTATTAGATTATTTAACATACAGAATTCAATCAATCTCCGTCCATTATTGTTTCTAGTAATTTCTCCATGTCTACCTATTGTTTTTCCTGTTTCATCGTCTTTTATTCCTACGCGTCCATTTAAATCACCTATTATCAACAACCTGCCTCTACTTTCTTCAGTTACTACTATCAGCTGTTCCCAAAATTCATCTTTTATTCTCACCCTTTCGTCTTCACTAGGTCCATACGTTACTGTAATTGTTAGAACTATATTTTTATCAATTTTTAATTCTATCTTCAAAATTCTCTCTGTTACTGCAATCCACTTTCGTATATATTTCACGTTTTCTTTCTTTGTGTAGCAAGCTACTCCTTCTCTTGCCCTGTTCTCTTCTTTGGCTCCACTATATATTAGTACATGGTTTCCAGTCAACTTTAGTTCTCATTTTCCTTTCTTTTTCGTTTCTGTAATACCCAGAATATCCACCTTTTCTAATTCTTCTATTAATTCGTTCTCTTTTCCAGACAGGCGTCTGGTGTTCCATGTTTCTATTCTCCATATTTTCCCTTTCAATTTTGTTTCTTTTTCATTTATTATTTTCTTTTCCATTTGCATTGCCTGGTCGTCTACTTTTGCTCCCATCCGAGTAAAGTTTACTAGTTTTTTGACTTTACAAGCTGGTTTGTATACTTATTCCAGTTCCATTCCTCATTTTGTACTATTATCTTATTATTTTGGTTTTATTTCCCTGTTTTCTGGCTTCTCTTGCCTTCAACCTTAATTGTTTTTGCATCTCTCTATCACTTCTGGTCAAATCATTGTTGATATATACACGTCCATTAAGATGTTTCAATTTTTGTTTGTTTTTCATGACTTTCTCCTTATCTTGTAAACTTTCTAACTCTATTAAGCATGTTTTCGTTCCCAGTTTATGTATTGACTTGATATTTACTGTCACTTCAAGGTTTTGTTCTATGAAAGTATTCATAGTATTTTTGAGTTCATTCTGATTTGTAGTGTGTGTTTCTATTTTTTACCAGTGACTATAATATTTTTTCTCCATTTATTATTAAGTTAACTTTCCAATAAAGATCCAGCATTTTACATTGAGAATGAAAGTTTTTTCGCAGTAATCAGTTCAGACTTATTTGTCATTGTAATTTTTTATTTGGAACAAATAGTTCATTTGCTAACATAAGCATAACATTTTATTGATATGATTACGTGTAAACCAGTGTATGTATATACAAATCAATAATAAAAATTGAACACACTATAAATGCGTTTGTGGTTATCTATTTCGATGTTGTTATGGAAAAATATCGTTTGTAATACCTATATTAGCTACTATGTCGTTCAGGCTTTGAAACTGTGCATCTGTGCATATTCGCTGAACTGCATTTTGCATGTACCCATTATTCTAAGAAGTGCCATACTTCTGAAATTAGTGAGTACAGCACAGTATTAAAGCCCGACTTTGCTGAGCAGATAGATATTCCGTATCGTCAATAAATAATAACAAATCTATTGCTGTAAACTGATACGCAGTCCCTAAATCCTGTTTTGACAGCCATAAGATCAATATCTAAATCGAGAAGTAAAAAGACCGATGTCTTAGTATTGAGGATGTTCACAATAAGGTGGTAGTAGTAATCATAATGCTAATAGCAAACATAATTATAACTTTGGTGGTTGTCATGGTGTTGCTAGTATCATGATGGTAATAGTAATACCGATGGTAGCAATGGTAATGATGTAGTACATTTTACTTGCAGTATGTGTCTTTTGTAAACAGGGTTTGGTATTAAAGGCCTATAAGCCAAAACAATGAATGTTATAAAAACCCAACAACAGCAGGCATTTGAAACAAAAGCTGAAGTAAGACAGAAGTGTACATGAAGTCTTCTGTTGTTTACAATACTGATAGACGAGGCAACTCGGAAGTGCAAGGTTAAACTGGGACCATTCCAAATGGGCTACTGAAATTTACACCAGTAACGTCCACAGTCTGTTTTTCGCCCATGACCTTCTCAAAGAAGAATTTGACGTAGTGGAATTGAAAATCAACGCAAGAAAGTCAAAATCCATGATAATAGATAAAGAAGAACACAACAACAGAATAAACATCGACGACATAACATTTGAGCAAGCTCATAGCTATAAATGTCTCGGTAGCCACTTCGAAAGCAAGGAAAACCAGTACGTATGGATGTATTTAATTTGAAACACAACAAAAACCGGTCCGCTTGCTGCATCTAGCAACGCTTCATTTCATATCTGACTGACTGCTCAGTATTTAATCAGTGATTAAGATCGCAAAATTTTAATTATAGAATTATAAGATACGACTGACTTTCTGTCAATGGCAATCATCGTCCCATATACCGGATGTAACACGATGTATGTACTTACTAAATTTCACTTTTTATATATGATTAAAGTTTCGCGTTTCAGAGGAAGCGATACCAACTTATGATTTCAAATGTAACACTTTTTATATTATTGCAGTTTTGTATTCTACATAATTTTCTATATCCAATAACACAATATAAGTCACATTTTAAAAATTAAACTTTTTTCTAATTTATTTTTTTCATTTCCGCGTGCCGTAACTGTTCCGATTTCTTCTAATCGACCCATATAATGCTAGAAAAATCGAAATCAAGTCGAAAATACTAAATTATGTAATTTAAGACTAAACAAATTTTTTCAAAATGGTTTTGGTAAAAACTCAATTTTATCAAATGGAACCATATTTGTACCATTGTTTTATCGCGTATTCTATATAATGATTGCTTATTTCGGGAGTGTCTTCTGAGACAGTTCATTATTTTGTTTCTATTTTGATTATCTTTTATGTTGCGATCAAAAATAAAATTGATCGCGGGAAACCATGAAAATTATGACCACTGTCTACGCTGCACTGTATAAAACTACATGTGAACTACAATTAACTGTATTCTTAGATCATGTGACTTTAACAGTCTAATGAGCAACACATATATGCAAAAATATGTACTAATTTAAATCAAATTTATACATTAAATAGGTAACATTAAAATATCGTGTGGATAACTTAAAACAAGATGTTGAAAATGAATCTTCAACTTCAAAATAATTTGACAGTTCTATGTCAATGAAGCATGCTACAGATTATGCATGTTTTATTGTTTTTAATGGCTTCCGCGATCAAGTTTATTTTTGATCTCTTGTAGTTCTACTTTTCCTTGTAGAGATATCGTTTGAGGTTTCTGATTTTTCTTCTTAAGCATTTTAGAACTTTCTTATTTTTTATGGCATCCTCTATCATTTCATCCTAGAATATGTTGGTCTTTCCGTATTAATTGTCTTTCTTGCAATTCCTCATATTTTATACCTCTGTGAAGTTAGCACCACAAGTTCAAAACCTGTCATTTTTTCAAGAGTTCCCGTTGCACCCCAAAGAGTTCTAAAGTTCCTTGCTATTTTTTAACATAGTTCTCTGTGAATCGAAAATTTGGGGTGCAAACTTCACTTTTTCCTCGGACAAATACCACTATAACTCTTTTCCGTCATACTTACTGAAAAACTTTTCAATAGAACTCGTCGGGGTGCTACTATAACTATAACAAAAAAAACACGATTTTCAAAAAAAAATTATAAACCGGAAAAAATATATTTTTTGATTTTTTTAAAGTTCCGATAGTTCTAATGGGAGTTCTAGTAGCACACCGACGAGTTTTATAGATAACTCTCATAACATGTTTTGATAGGATTCAAATTAAAAAAAAATACGCGTATTTTTGTGTTAGCACTTTTACAAAACGGCGAAGTCCTGCAACCAATTTTTTAAAATTCCGGTAGTTCTAATGGGAGTTATAGTAGCACCCCGATGAGTTCTATCGATAACTCTAATAACATTTTTTAATAGAACTCGAAGTAAAAAAGTTACCCCATGCTTGTATTAGTAGTACATTTACAAAACGACCAAGTCCTGGAAGCAATTTTTTAAAGTTCCAGTAGTTCTAATTAGAGTTCTAGCAGCACCCCGATGAGTTCTATCGCTAACTCTGATAACATTTTTTGATAGGACTCGAAGTAAGAAAGTTACCCGCATTTTTGTATTAGTATTTTTTCAAAACGACCAAGCCCTGGAAGCAATTTTTTAAAGTTCCCGTAGTTCTAATGGGAGTTTTAGTAGCACCCCGACGATTTCTATCGATAACTCTCATAACATTTTTTGATAGGATTCGAAGTAAAAAAGTTACGCGTATTTTTGTGTTAGCACTTTTACAAAACAACGAAGTCCTGGAAGCAATTTTTTAAAGTTCCAGTAGTTTTAATCGGAGTTTTAGTAGCACCCCGACGAGTTCTATCGATAACTCTCATAACATTTGTTGATAGGATTCGAAGTAAAAAAGTTACGCGTATTTTTGTGTTAGCACTTTTACAAAACAACGAAGTCCTGGAAGCAATTTTTTAAAGTTCCCGTAGTTCTAATGGGAGTTCTAGTAGCACCCCGACGAGTTCTATCGATAACTCTCATAACATTTTTTGATAGGATTCGAAGTAAAAAAGTTACGCGTATTTTTGTGTTAGCACTTTTACAAAACAACGAAGTCCTGGAAGCAATTTTTTAAAGTTCCCGTAGTTCTAATGGGAGTTCTAGTAGCACCCCGACGAGTTCTATCGATAACTCTCATAACATTTGTTGATAGGATTCGAAGTAAAAAAGTTACGCGTATTTTTGTGTTAGCACTTTTACAAAACAACGAAGTCCTGGAAGCAATTTTTTAAAGTTCCCGTAGTTCTAATGGGAGTTCTAGTAGCACCCCGACGAGTTCTATCGATAACTCTCATAACATTTGTTGATAGGATTCGAAGTAAAAAAGTTACGCGTATTTTTGTGTTAGCACTTTTACAAAACAACGAAGTCCTGGAAGCAATTTTTTAAAGTTCCCGTAGTTCTAATGGGAGTTCTAGTAGCACCCCGACGATTTCTATCGATAACTCTCATAACATTTTTTGATAGGATTCGAAGTAAAAAAGTTACGCGTATTTTTGTGTTAGCACTTTTACAAAACAACGAAGTCCTGGAGCAATTTTTTAAAGTTCCAGTAGTTTTAATCGGAGTTTTAGTAGCACCCCGACGAGTTCTATCGATAACTCTCATAACATTTGTTGATAGGATTCGAAGTAAAAAAGTTACGCGTATTTTTGTGTTAGCACTTTTACAAAACAACGAAGTCCTGGAAGCAATTTTTTAAAGTTCCAGTAGTTCTAATGGGAGTTCTAGTAGCACCCCGACGAGTTCTATCGATAACTCTCATAACATTTGTTGATAGGATTCGAAGTAAAAAAGTTACGCGTATTTTTGTGTTAGCACTTTTACAAAACAACGAAGTCCTGGAAGCAATTTTTTAAAGTTCCCGTAGTTCTAATGGGAGTTCTAGTAGCACCCCGACGAGTTCTATCGATAACTCTCATAACATTTGTTGATAGGATTCGAAGTAAAAAAGTTACGCGTATTTTTGTGTTAGCACTTTTACAAAACAACAAAGTCCTGGAAGCAATTTTTTAAAGTTCCCGTAGTTCTAATGGGAGTTTTAGTAGCACCCCGACGATTTCTATCGATAACTCTCATAACATTTTTTGATAGGATTCGAAGTAAAAAAGTTACGCGTATTTTTGTGTTAGCACTTTTACAAACCAACGAAGTCCTGGAAGCAATTTTTTAAAGTTCCAGTAGTTTTAATCGGAGTTTTAGTAGCACCCCGACGATTTCTATCGATAACTCTCATAACATTTGTTGATAGGATTCGAAGTAAAAAAGTTACGCGTATTTTTGTGTTAGCACTTTTACAAAACAACGAAGTCCTGGAAGCAATTTTTTAAAGTTCCCGTAGTTCTAATGGGAGTTCTAGTAGCACCCCGACGAGTTCTATCGATAACTCTCATAACATTTGTTGATAGGATTCGAAGTAAAAAAGTTACGCGTATTTTTGTGTTAGCACTTTTACAAAACAACGAAGTCCTGGAAGCAATTTTTTAAAGTTCCCGTAGTTCTAATGGGAGTTCTAGTAGCACCCCGACGAGTTCTATCGATAACTCTCATAACATTTTTTGATAGGATTCGAAGTAAAAAAGTTACGCGTATTTTTGTGTTAGCACTTTTACAAAACAACGAAGTCCTGGAAGCAATTTTTTAAAGTTTCCGTAGTTCTAATGGGAGTTCTAGTAGCACCCCGACGAGTTCTATCGATAACTCTCATAACATTTGTTGATAGGATTCGAAGTAAAAAAGTTACGCGTATTTTTGTGTTAGCACTTTTACAAAACAACGAAGTCCTGGAAGCAATTTTTTAAAGTTCCCGTAGTTCTAATGGGAGTTCTAGTAGCACCCCGACGAGTTCTATCGATAACTCTCATAACATTTGTTGATAGGATTCGAAGTAAAAAAGTTACGCGTATTTTTGTGTTAGCACTTTTACAAAACAACGAAGTCCTGGAAGCAATTTTTTAAAGTTCCCGTAGTTCTAATGGGAGTTCTAGTAGCACCCCGACGATTTCTATCGATAACTCTCATAACATTTTTTGATAGGATTCGAAGTAAAAAAGTTACGCGTATTTTTGTGTTAGCACTTTTACAAAACAACGAAGTCCTGGAAGCAATTTTTTAAAGTTCCAGTAGTTTTAATCGGAGTTTTAGTAGCACCCCGACGAGTTCTATCGATAACTCTCATAACATTTGTTGATAGGATTCGAAGTAAAAAAGTTACGCGTATTTTTGTGTTAGCACTTTTACAAAACAACGAAGTCCTGGAAGCAATTTTTTAAAGTTCCAGTAGTTTTAATCGGAGTTTTAGTAGCACCCCGACGAGTTCTATCGATAACTCTCATAACATTTGTTGATAGGATTCGAAGTAAAAAAGTTACGCGTATTTTTGTGTTAGCACTTTTACAAAACAACGAAGTCCTGGAAGCAATTTTTTAAAGTTCCCGTAGTTCTAATGGGAGTTCTAGTAGCACCCCGACGAGTTCTATCGATAACTCTCATAACATTTGTTGATAGGATTCGAAGTAAAAAAGTTACGCGTATTTTTGTGTTAGCACTTTTACAAAACAACGAAGTCCTGGAAGCAATTTTTTAAAGTTCCCGTAGTTCTAATGGGAGTTCTAGTAGCACCCCGACGATTTCTATCGATAACTCTCATAACATTTTTTGATAGGATTCGAAGTAAAAAAGTTACGCGTATTTTTGTGTTAGCACTTTTACAAAACAACGAAGTCCTGGAAGCAATTTTTTAAAGTTCCCGTAGTTCTAATGGGAGTTTTAGTAGCACCCCGACGATTTCTATCGATAACTCTCATAACATTTTTTGATAGGATTCGAAGTAAAAAAGTTACGCGTATTTTTGTGTTAGCACTTTTACAAAACAACGAAGTCCTGGAAGCAATTTTTTAAAGTTCCCGTAGTTCTAATGGGAGTTCTAGTAGCACCCCGACGAGTTCTATCGATAACTCTCATAACATTTGTTGATAGGATTCGAAGTAAAAAAGTTACGCGTATTTTTGTGTTAGCACTTTTACAAAACAACGAAGTCCTGGAAGCAATTTTTTAAAGTTCCCGTAGTTCTAATGGGAGTTCTAGTAGCACCCCGACGAGTTCTATCGATAACTCTCATAACATTTTTTGATAGGTTCGAAGTAAAAAAGTTACGCGTATTTTTGTGTTAGCACTTTTACAAAACAACGAAGTCCTGGAAGCAATTTTTTAAAGTTTCCGTAGTTCTAATGGGAGTTCTAGTAGCACCCCGACGAGTTCTATCGATAACTCTCATAACATTTGTTGATAGGATTCGAAGTAAAAAAGTTACGCGTATTTTTGTGTTAGCACTTTTACAAAACAACGAAGTCCTGGAAGCAATTTTTTAAAGTTCCCGTAGTTCTAATGGGAGTTCTAGTAGCACCCCGACGAGTTCTATCGATAACTCTCATAACATTTGTTGATAGGATTCTAAGTAAAAAAGTTACGCGTATTTTTGTGTTAGCACTTTTACAAAACAACAAAGTCCTGGAAGCAATTTTTTAAAGTTCCCGTAGTTCTAATGGGAGTTCTAGTAGCACCCCGACGAGTTCTATCGATAACTCTCATAACATTTGTTGATAGGATTCGAAGTAAAAAAGTTACGCGTATTTTTGTGTTAGCACTTTTACAATACAACGAAGTCCTGGAAGCAATTTTTTAAAGTTCCAGTAGTTTTAATCGGAGTTTTAGTAGCACCCCGACGATTTCTATCGATAACTCTCATAACATTTTTTGATAGGATTCGAAGTAAAAAAGTTACGCGTATTTTTGTGTTAGCACTTTTACAAAACAACGAAGTCCTGGAAGCAATTTTTTAAAGTTCCAGTAGTTTTAATCGGAGTTTTAGTAGCACCCCGACGAGTTCTATCGATAACTCTCATAACATTTGTTGATAGGATTCGAAGTAAAAAAGTTAAGCGTATTTTTGTGTTAGCACTTTTACAAAACAACGAAGTCCTGGAAGCAATTTTTTAAAGTTCCCGTAGTTCTAATGGGAGTTCTAGTAGCACCCCGACGAGTTCTATCGATAACTCTCATAACATTTGTTGATAGGATTCGAAGTAAAAAAGTTACGCGTATTTTTGTGTTAGCACTTTTACAAAACAACGAAGTCCTGGAAGCAATTTTTTAAAGTTCCCGTAGTTCTAATGGGAGTTCTAGTAGCACCCCGACGAGTTCTATCGATAACTCTCATAACATTTTTTGATAGGATTCGAAGTAAAAAAGTTACGCGTATTTTTGTGTTAGCACTTTTACAAAACAACGAAGTCCTGGAAGCAATTTTTTAAAGTTAAGTAGTTTTAATCGGAGTTTTAGTAGCACCCCGACGAGTTCTATGGATAACTCTAATTAAAAAATTTGATAGGAAGTAAGAAAGCTACTCGCATTTTTGCATTAATATTTTTACAAAACGACCAAGTCGTGGCAGCAATTTTTTAAAGTTCCTGTACATTTCTGTGTATAATACAGAAAGTGTTAGATAACAGGTAACATATATATTCTCATAAATCCGTTAGTGATACTCTGTAGTATAATTAGTTTTTTTTCTATATGGTCGATAGCGTGGTAGCAGCATTTTCTTAAGTTTACTTTGTCGTTTGACCGTTTATAGGAAGAGTAGAGTAGAGGGAGGGGGCGGAGAAATTCGATCTAAGAGGGTCACACCAAAAAGGCGATTTCTTGGGAATTTCGACTCAAAAATGCTGTGTGTCGTTGTAACTTGTTTAGGTTAGTTGCAGTCTTTGATTGATTGTCTGTTGTAAGCATTCTTCATTACATGAAGGCATAATCTGATATGTAACTGTTTATAAGCAAGCAGGGAGAGGTGTCAAGTTAACCACTCAAAATGACCATTTTCGGGGGTCCTAGAGAATCGAGACCATCGCCATTGTGTCCCCGCTCCTGAGAATCATCAAGGGACTGCTCACCTGGGTGGACCCGATATATCCAACTTTCACCATTATTATCTTCCAGTTAACGAATACAACATACCTATGTGCAAAAATATAATAATTATTAATAAAGTCTGTAGTGGCTAGTAAGGTTTAATAAATATGTATTTACTATAATTTCTGCAATTGATTTTAAAATGAATTTGAACATGGTTAACGGTTGGAAAAAAATTAAGTACGTAATAATTTTTTTGTAACAATTTACTCTCATTATACATTTTTAATATACAACCCTATTCTCACGCAAGCGTATTTTCGTCGACTTTTTTACCTCGCGTCCTATCAAAAAATATTATTAGAGTTATCGATAGAACTCGCCGGGGTGTTGCTAGAACACCCATTAGAACTACCGGAACTTTAAAAAAAATTGCTTCCAGGACTTCGTCGTTCTGTAAAAATCCCATTTTTTTTATTAGAGTTAACGATAGCACTCGTCGGAGTGCTACTAGAACTCCCATTAGAACTACCGGAACTTTAACAATTAAAAAAGATAGTTTTTCCAGTTTATAATAATCCTTTTTGAAAATAGTTTTCTTTAAGCACCCTAACGAGTTCTATCGAAAAGTGTTATGACATTTTTCAATAATTATAACGGAAAAAGAGTTATAGTGGTATTTGTTCCAGGAAAAAGTGAAGTCAGCACTCCAAATTTTTGATTCACATTTTTTTTTCTTAAATACATAGAACTATTTTTTAAAATAGCAAGGAACTCGAGAACTCTTTGGGGTGCAACGGGAACTCTTGAACAAAATAACATTTTTTGAACTTGCGGTGCTAACTTCACAGAGGTGTATTTTATTGAATATCTTTTTAGAATTCGTCTCTACTCCATTACTTTTTCATTTCTTTCGTTATTTTGTCTTGTTTAGTATAGTGGTTTTAGCAATTTTTACCGTAATTCCTGTCAAAGCTATTGTTATGCCTTTTTGCAATTTATTTATATCGTCGCCGCTGTCTAAAATTTTACTGTCAAAGGAGCTGGTATTGCCCAACTCAGCACCACAACCGTGACTCTTTCTGCTATATGTTAAGTGCATCATATTTAATGTAGTAAGCCGTTAAATAATTTTTTTTCGATTTTTTATATATGTATAAGAAAATTCTGAACCTTATATGCTATACAAAAGTATGGTTGCCGTTTTAAAATTATAGTTGTCATAATTGCGAGATATGAACGCAAATGTGCATTATAATTTTAGAGATTCTTTTACTAAAAATATCTTCATTCTTTTATACACATTTCATGCTCTAAAAGTATGCATTTATGTGCAATCGTTTCAAAATTCCTGGATCCTAACATTTATACCGCGGCACGCTTCGTTTAAACAATTTCTGTAGCATGTGTTAAAAATCATTTGGAGATTAATTTGACGTCATCTGAATCTAGAGAGTATAATCTTTCCACTAGTTTAAAAAGCGTTGAGAAATACTCCAAAATAAGCTTGTAAATGCGATGTACACATATAATTCATAAATTTTTTGTAATAAAAAATACGGAAAATATTTTTTTGCAATCGCAAATAGAATCGAGCCCACAAGGTCATTCCAGACAGTGTAGATTTTTAAAAGCTATATGCACACTATGTGCACACCTTATGATCGAATTTATCGTCGCTGCTCCCTGACTAATAGTTATTAACGTTATTAGACTGACATATGTATAGCAAATAACGGACACGGTTAAATTCTGTAATACGAGGCGAGAGCCGAGGTTTTATAATCAACCAAGTCTGTTCTTTGCGTATCGGCCGTGTGTCGTTCAATATTTTTCGTAATAGATGTTTATACATTTTAAGAATAACTTATTAAAAATAATCACGTGGTTTTTAACGACCGGTGGCCGTTATAATCGTTATCGGCTTCCGACGGTTATGAATGAATTTTCATGTGGTTGTTTAGTTCAGTTAAAATTCTATAACGATATAGTATTACGAAGAAGCTATAACCGATATTATGCGACACTAGCACCACCTTATATGTGTACATTTTAATCCAACCTTAACTTAACGTACTATGATTACATCGAAATCAACTTAATGAGTTGATTATGTCATGTTCGAGTACCTGAAATTAAACATGGATTTGTTAGTAGTATCTTGGAAATACAAGCCTAAACATATTAATATTCGGCACTATTTAGTATTTATCACCTACATCATCGACTTTGTCGTAGATCAGTGAAACTTATCCGCTGGTAATGGTTAAACAGTAAATACAATAGTGCAACTAATTAAATACTGAGTTACTTATATAGTCCAGTCAGTAGAGGTTTTTGCCTTACAAAAAATGGAGTATAAACGATTTTTATATATATGTTGTTTAGGTCGAGATCCTAATAAAAAATCCAAGTTTTCGACCTTGGAGGGGCGCCGCGCGAGCAGCCACCTTGGATTAAAGGTGCTATAAACTGGCTTTTTCCAAATGACTCCGCAACGGTTGATCCTACGCCAAGAAAGTCTAATTCAAAGTTAAAGAAGACAAGCTTCTTGAGATTTTTGTATATAACTATTTTTTGTAAGTCTAATATGAAAGGAGTTACACCGGCGGAAAGATGAACATTTCTCTAAAAAAATTGTGTAATTTCTCATTTTTTAAATTTTTTCTTGTATTATTTCTGGCTATTCGTTACGTAGTTATAAATTTGATAAACGTATAGTAAACTCATTTCCACATCACCATGAGGTAGAGTTATAGGCGCTGTTTTTATTGTGGTATCCCCAGTAGGCCCAAACCACAGATGCTCCAGTTTAGTGATGTTTCGCGATTATATTATTTAGTTTTTTTACATTTTTGAAGGCCCCGGTCGGTAGATGTTGACGTCTTCATAAGATTCTTTATCCTCAATGTTATCTTCGAAGTCATTGCTCCAGAGACTTGGGACTTCCAGTGATGAAATGTCCTCATCTTCGTCCCCATTCTCGATGTGAACTTCTGGTGCATTTTCGCATGATTGGCCATTACAGAATCTACACAGAATAGAGCACTTCATCCCACTTTTCCTGCAGCCACATGCTCCGCCGCATCCTTTTTTACAATGGCATGAAATTAATTTTAATAAAGTCTCGGGTGATGGATTCTCTGTAAGTTTTACTGGAGTGAGTCCATTCGTGCCAACTTTTCAGCCCCAGTCTCGTGAATTTTTTTCAATTATATACATACCACTGTTGGACCTGGTGATACGTCCTAAATGCGTAATACCGTGCAGCGTCCTTCGTTGGTGGCAAAGAAGCAAAATTAAATGTGTTTCTTGCACTTGAATTTCTTGGTAACGGACTTCTTCCAAGGTATTTTCTTCCATGTAGCCACCATACAAAGCAACGAGAAAGCGTGCTTCAGCATCTGCGATATCATCTGGTTTGGCATCGTGATGTTTGAATATGCCTATAGTGTCATTGAGCCTTGTGATTTTCCTTGGTTGTAGACGGACGACATTGTGTCGCAGCCACTTAATGCATGGAGAAACAAAATGTTATCAGCTGATTTTTCATATTTAAAACTATTTTCAGAATACACTCTTTCAACAATTTTGCCTCTCCCAGGTTTGCAAAGGTAGATGTTGCTAATATCGTCAGCAGAACTAGAAGATCGACGTCTTCTCCAATGGCGAAAACAGCATTAAATGTTGAGCACAAAGAAATCGCCGGGTTGACAACCAACACATCAGCATCTTTTTCAGCCTGCTTAACTGTAATACAGTAATGTTCGAATGTTTTTACGGCATCGAAATCAGACGGACTTTATTCTTTTCGTTTGCTAGAAATCGTTCTTGGGAAACTAGAACCGGAGTTGTTTCATCGAAATAACATCCGCAGGCAGCTGCCTTTTCGATCGGAGAAGTCTTTCTGCAGTCTTGGTATTTTTTTGTCCCCATCAAACAGATATCCATCAAAAACAACGACTGCATGTGCGAGTATATAAGTGACTTATAGTTGCGTTTATAAATTAAAAACTATTCCATAGCTATACTAGATGAAAATAATTTTTGATCATACTTTGTATTTCTCTATAGAACGTTATTCTGATGTAGAAAAATATTACAAACAATATAGTGTAAGTTGTTCTTACAAAATGTACCAACAAAAATAAAGTTTAACGATATTTTGGTGAAATGTTCAACTTTCAGCCGCTGTAACTCGTTAGGTATTACACTTACAACAAAAATTAATATACAAAAAATGTCAACAATCTTGTCTCCTTTAACTTTATATTGAACTTTTTTGACGTTGGATCAACCGTTGCGGAGCTAGTTGGAAAAAAACAGTTTTTAGCACCTTTAATCCAAGATGGCGGCTCGCGCGGCGCCCCTCCAAGGTCGAAAACTTGGATTTTTCATCAGGATCCCGACCTGAACAACATATATAAAAACCGTTCATACTCCATTTTTTGTTGAGCAAAGGCATTTTTGCGTCTCTACAGACTGGACTAATAGATTACTATTTGACCTTTAATCTGAAGATAATGTTCTTGATTATTTTAACTGTATGTAATTTACAAGATAAGAAACAAAAAGGATCTGTAAGATTTGGCATACTGTTGCCCTATAAGCTTCTGGTTAATTTGAAAGTAATATCAACGTTATGCCAATTAATTTCATTTATGGCTATTCATTCCATGGAGCTTACTTAATCCGCTTTCTGGTGTGAATTAATCTCCGTTTTTCCTAATGTTGTTGTACTTATATGGTGCAAAATTTCACGTTTGTCACAATTTTCCTTAATTCGGTTCTGTCTTGTATTATTCTTCTCCAATCCATAGTCCCCATGCTTTGTAACTCCTGTTGCACTTCATCTTGCATTTTGTTCTGGATCTTCCTCTTGCTCGTTTCTCATTTGCTTTCAGTGTGCTGTGTTTTTAATGCTTTCATTTTCCATGTTGCGCTCATGATATATTCGCCTTTTAACTCATCCATAATTCCATGATTTATTTATTGTCTATATTCTTCATTCAGTTTCCTAGGTCCAAGTATTTTCTAGATCTTATACCACTAACCTTATTATACTCATATTCCTATATATTCTGAGCTTTATCCTTTTGTCGATTTGATTACTTATAGTATTTTCCAGTTGCTGTAGTACGCTTTATTAGTAGCTTCAGCGTACTTATGCGAACGTTTTGTCCGTCCGTCCGTCCGTCCGTCCGGATCGCCTGTAACTTTCGAACGGCTACAGATATCGAAATTTTGAAAGGGGGCAAAGTTGTTGCTAAGGTCCCGAGCACCTTCATGCGCTATTTGGTTTTGGCTTTCCACTTTGCAAAATTTCCAAGCATTGTAGCACAGTGGCGGTTTGTCCACTTGGCGCCATCTACAGAAGCTCGGTGGTCACGTTTTGAACTACACATTCTGAAGCTACTCGTTAGACCTGTCCTTGAGCAGTTTATTTCCCATTAATATTCTTTCTTATAAAATTTCTTTGCTATAGTTTAAGCTGTTCATTTGTAACCCTATGCATTTAAATGATCTCATCTCTTCCAACCCGTGTTCTTCAGTTGTTATATTTTGTATATTTTCGTTTTTGTTTACATTTCATAAAGTTAATCTTACTTTCGTTAACTTTCAGCCCTGATTGTTCTGCTTCGTTTGCCAACTTTTACGTGCTCTTCACTTCGCGGATGTGGTGATTATTGTCCCTTGGCATTCTACCCGATGTATTACGCTTTCTAGCATTATGTTAAAAAGTGTAGCAAACAGTGGCGGCTCGTGGAGAATTTTGCTGATAGAGCCAACCACCGAACGTAAAATGCATTTTCCACCCCTCCATAGACAAAGACGGATTCTGATATTCCAAGATTTAAATATAATTTACCAGTAAATTATGAATATCATAAAACGATGCAAAATTGGAAACTTTTAATCTGTTAGGTTGTAATTAACCTAATTCTAATAGAATTAATTCATTGGGCAGTTTCTTAATAGAAAAAGCAGTTGTATAATTAACTGGTAGGCACCTACATGGCGTTTAGTACATATTCTACTAAAGGGTCTTTGGTTTAGCTTTTCCTTTTTTTTTGCTTCCCCTGTTATTCTTTGCTATCTTTGAGCACGGGACCTCATGATTCAGTGGGATAGAGTCACCCGGAGTGTCGGTAAAACCTTTTTGAAGGGCCTAACCGAAATGGAAGACAATGTTAGACCAACGTTAGTTCTCGTTTAAGAGCTCCTCACCCGAAAGGCCGCTACATTGGTTTGGAGATGCGGTCATTTCCTGTTAAGTAGAGTTCAACTCGATGGGCAAGACAACAGTTCCTAGCAGCATAGGATCGCCTTCTTTTTTAGTTAGGTTAGTCCTAAAACAGCAGGAAAGTTATATAAACTTTTCAGTTCATTCATAACCCAAAATATGTCAAGTTACCAGTTTAAAATGTGCATATGAAATTCAATCTACCGTCAATAACTTCATAATAATGTAATAAGAAGATTTCATTACCTTTTCAATAACGAGGCTAAAAAACCAGGATATATTTGTAAATGTCAAAAAAGGGTTTAATGTTATACCGCAGGTATCTGTCGAATAATGGGCATGTCTTATACTTTAGAAATGTGAATTGAGTTAGCCGGTAAATCATTTAACAGCTTTCATTAAAGATATAAATAGGTTAAGAGGGTATAAAGAACTCTTTAAATTTATCTTACCTAAAGGTGCCGAATTTCCGAAAAAGAAAGAAAACATTTCTATAAAACTCTTAATTGATTAATCAATGTAAATCAAACTGACAAGAACTCTAATTCGATATTTCCGTATAAAGTATCATATAGAAACTGCCATAGTAGATAAACCTTTATTCTATTAAACTCATAATTACATAACAATTTAAATAAAGTTGTTGGCGCCCAATACTTCTTTCTTGGTGAACCTAAATTATGCGAAAGTAAAGTAAACAGGAATCTCACATTTATCATACCCATATCGCAGCCGAAGTTTGAGCTAGTCGGAGTTATGTGAGCCTTTTAAGGTAGGTTGCAATAGTAGGTAGGTAGGTACACCCTATCTGTTGACCGACTTCTTGCTACTCTACACCATTTGCAGTCTATAAATTGTAGAAATGCTGAGGAACCGCTTCGATCTGGCATCAACGTGTCAGTGAAAGCAAGGAACGCTTATCGTACAGTTCAGATTCATGAAATAAAATTTACGCGTGCTTTGTTTAAACTTAAAATGAGAAGGATGGTGAAAACTAAGTTTCTTTCAGAATAAAAAAATCTTGAATGACTGGTTTGTTGTGATAGGTAGGCCGCCATTGGTAGCAGATATCGCGTCACCTTTTTTTATCTGGATTTGATCTCAAATTATTACATTGTACCTACTATTGTGTTGACTACCGCTGATGCCTTTGCTGGTGTATTTTTTTGAGACGTATAAATGTGTTTGGTATTTTTATTGTTTCATAGTTTTAATGAGTTCCTTGGTATTTAATGTATGTCTGCTTAAAGTACACGAACAGAATTTCTGTATTTTTCCATTATTTGAGTCACTATGAATAACGCATCAAGTGTTGATCCACTAGGCCGAAATCCTTGGTGATATTCTCCTATTAATTTCTCAGCGTGTTCGACTAATCTTGTTTGGATCATGGTCATTAGTAAGTTTGTACGATATGTTAAGTAGGGATATTCCTGTATAATTTGCACAAATTTGGGGGCCACTTTTGGTGTTATTTGTGTTATAATTGCTGATCTCCATTCTGCAAGCATTCTCTCCTTCTGCCACAAGTTTTTTTTGTTGATTCTCCTCTCATTTTTATAATTTCACTTTATATATTGTCACAACCTAATACTTTTAATTTTTTTGTTTTACTCGCTCCTTTCTTTTATGTTTCTGTTTAATAGTCTCTGAAAATATTCTTCCGACATATGTATCTCTTCCTCTGGTGTTTTGTGTATCTTTGCCGTTTTGGTTCCTCCTATAGTTATTTTATTGTGTTTTATTCTTTTATTTTTATATAAAATGCGTTAGGGTTTGACTGTTTTCTATTCTTTTCATCTCATTAAATCGCCGTTTCTTTTTTTAAATAAATTTACTGCTACAGGTCTTTTTTATATTGCATTAGGCTCATTTAATTATTTGTGTTTAACCATCTCATTCGAGCTTGATTTATTTAGTTTTACTGCTGCTTCGCACTTTTTATACCACCTTTTTTTAATTTTCATGTGAAAGGTTAGTGTCCCTAATATTTTTCAATTTTTCTTCCATTCTTTTACTTTATTTTCTTCTATTTGATTAACTTCTTACGTTTTGCTTATACATAGAGCGTGTTCCCCGATTGAGTTTAACATATGTATGACGTAAAAGTTTTGAATTTTTATTTTCATAATGGGGAGATCGTTCCTGCTTGCTGTGAAACTTATATTGTTCATAATTTCAATTTAGTTGAAATCAAATAAGGAGTATTTGATTTCAGCAATAACTTTTTCAGTTTTGTGTAAAATACTATAATTATTAAATATATGGCAAAAGTTTATTAATGCAAGTTGCTAGAAATGTAATGATTATTGTTTACCCCGGCTTACGGTTATTGTTATTAATGTTATTTAATTGATAAAAAACAAAAGCAACCGAGATCAATACTGAATATTATTTTACGATATTCGTGTTGTAACAACCCTTAAGGTTCTTCCATATAGCTGTAAAGAGAATTAAATGTACTGTAATGGTTTTAGTATGAAGGTGTAATATCATGTAATTAAAATGATTAAAAAGATTTCATTAAAAAATAATAAAAATGAATGTATGTATTTTAAAAGAAATCTAAATTATTAAATATGTATTTGGAAAAAGTGAATCAAAATGCAAATCCAATTGAACAATGTAAGAAAAGAAACAGAAAGGATCTATAATATGATGTAAAGATTATTTGAATTAAAATGGAAGAAAATTAGTACTAAATACTTATTTGGGAGAAGTCATTTAATATCCGGATAGTTAAATAAGTGGAATAAAATAATATAGTGTTAAACATTTTTAAATTAAGCATTAAAATATTACTATGGAAAATATTGTAATTTTTAGACACATATAAAAGTTGATTTAAAAAACATGTAAAAATTGATTTGTATATAGGTAAAATTGGAAGTAAACCCTTTTATAACAAGATTTTCTAATCTATTTGGCGTATGGAACGGTTTACATAAATAAAATTATCGAGAATAAGCACAATAAAGAAATTTGCAAATAAGAAGATATGGTGAATTTACGAAAAAGAATAAATCTGGTAGGAATACAGAAATTACCTACAAAAGTAATTATTGGAATTGGATATTGTACGTTGCATATTGTTAATTGATTACATCATGTGATATGAATAACTGGCGGGATATATTTTGGAAGTAGTCCACATCAGTTTCCTGAGAGAGTAAACATCTTGCGAATTGGATAGAATGTTTTTCAAGTATTGGAATTGTACTTCAAGAACATCTTGTTGGAGTGACGTTTTGTTGTTTGGCCCTTGTCAAGTCTTCTGTTGCTGGAAAGACGACTGACTGTTGGATGTTGAGGAAAGGCATTGCAGTTGCTACTGGTGGATCTTGTCAAGAATCCAGGTGGAAGTAACGGGAATCATGCCGTGTTTTGGTTGGAAGGATTGTGCAGTTGATGGTGGCTAATTGTATTTCCTCTGGGTTTGCTGTACAAGTTGGAAAACTGATGTAAGCGGCTGTTTGATCTGGAGGGAAGTGGATTGTGTTCTTTGTACAAGTGACAGTTACAGGTATTTGTATAAAGAACTGAAAGAAAAGCAATAAAATAGTGAAGTTAAATAACATTGTCAGATATAAAGTAGACATTTGATTTTTGAAGTAAGGTTTCATAAAAACAAAAAGAAATCAATATTCAAATACACCGATAGTCATTGTAAATGTAAGATCCCAACCTGTTTATTTCTTGTACTTGTGTTCTACTGGAGCTAGTGATATTTTGTAATACTGATGATTAATAATTTAACAAAAAGGGCATATAAATTACATGAATTCGTTTTAAAAAGAGAATTGTTTCGAAAATAAAACTAAATAAAAAGTATAGTCAAATGCAATTGCTAGTAGCATAAGAAATATTTTTTTATCAAATAAAACCATTTACATACGTAAATACCATTGAAACATACAACAATTATAACATAAAAAGGCGCCGCAACCTGGAGCCTTAAAAGTACTTTATATAAAATATTTACGAAAAACTAATTCGTAACATACCTAGTTTCAAAATTAGAATTGAAAGCTACATTCATTACGATATTCATTCAACTGTAGTTTTCCATATAAATGGTAAATTAATCTGTTGTAAGTAGAATTATGTGTTAGCTAAACTCTTAATTAAATAATATGGAAACCACTCAGAAAATATATAAAAGACCCAATACTGAATAGTGCCTCACATCATATCTGCTCATACGATACAATTTGCACACAATTCAGGATCGTCCTTGAACTATATTACCGACAGCATGACGATCAAAAGAAACGCTAGTTGCCTTGTAGTTAAATTCCGCTATGAGAAGCTTACTAGGAGTTTTGTAGAATTCACAACTTTAAGCGCACGTTCTAAAATTGAAGGTATATCGTATTTTTAAGAATTTAGCGACTATACATTTGTATCGATTTAATAGAAAACAGGTAACTGCATCTTTAAAATGAGTTCAACATAATGAAATCAGCAGCACATCATCAGTATTATTATTATTATATATCAATCAGTAAGTAAGTGGTTGTGGTTTTCCATTAACACACTGTTGAGTAATGTAGGATGCAGGTAATGCTTTAATAATAATTTAAAATGGAATGATAGTCTTGATATACAGGCGCCATCGTCATTTTCGTAGACGTTATATTTATTTATACATTGCAAAACAAAGCTGTTTTAATTGCTGAGTCAACCATAATATGTTTACTAACACCTGAGTACTATTAACCGCGTTTTGTCGTTTGCGTAATCAAATTTAATAATAATAATTGATCTAGGAACTTTAACTGTTGTTCCTGAAGCTAGAATTAGGTTTCAATTGTGTGCTGTTTTCAATTATAATTTTCAACTAATAATGGGAACAAATGCTTGTAGCACATGGGAAATATTACCGAACATAGTTTTCAGCTGCTATTAGGCACTAGATTTATATAGCAAAACAATACAATAGCCATCCCTCGCTTTCCAAGTTTCAAAGTACCTATATACTAATTCTGGTCTAGCTTGTGAGATCTTCGTTGGCTATATAGTCCGATATATGAGGATTGAGGACACATCATATGCTGCTGATCAGTTCCTCCATTCCACCCTGTTTTTGGAGAGTTGCTCCCAGTCTGTTGCAGAGTTGATGTTTTTTTCTATTGCAAATGTTAAAGTGTGCTTTAATCGACTCAAAACAAAAGGCCAAGTGTTACTTTAACAGCAAAGGTAGATAAAGTAGCACTCTAACATCAAGGGTAGATAAAGTAATTTAATTTTTCAACTTTTATTTAATTAATTAAATATTACAGCTTCGTATTATCCTAGCAACCCAATCTAGCTACTGAGATTTTAAAATGTGATTGACTTTCCTTATTTTCTTTTAAAATTGTTCAAGTTCTTGCTATAGAAAAAAATATTGTATTATACACGACTATAAAGTTGTTACTATCCACTCTTGAACCATTCACTCGTGAATACAATTTAACTTTATCGTCGTGTATACTAAATTACTATTTTAAAGCCTTTCTGTAGACCGCGTCGAAGGCCTTTGTAAGGCCAGAAAAGCTATATGTATTTTTGTTTGCTGTTTGCGGGCTATTTCTGTCGCGAATCAGTCTAAATCCGTTTTGAGATTCGGGTAATATCTTTTCTATCACTGGAATTACTCGATTTGCCATAATTATAGCCAGACTTTTACTGCCAACAGCAAGTAAGGATATTCTGCAGTAGTTGCCACGGTCTGAGATGTATATTTATATTTATATAGCAATTACAATGTGACCTATAAATACCAAAAAGATACGAACCTCACATTCGTCTACATAATTTCTGCATTCTGTGTGAATTCCGTAATTTAATGAAGCTCTAAGCGGAAAATAGGAATTTTCCTCATTGTGTCTTACATTTCGCCAATGCTTTCTTTGCACTCGTAATTGATCTTAAGAATCAAGCTTGTAAATTTGAAACCCTTCAAAATTTTCAGCAATTTTTCGGTAAGTGTCCAGAGAAAAAATGCATCCAACTTTCAGTAATGTTTGTCTAAACTCTCAACAATTTATAGCATTTGTTTTTTTATAAAGCTGCAACCAATTTTCGGTGAATATGGTTTAACTTTTAGCAAGTTTGTACTTTGCACGTAACTTTTGTATGTGTATCAAATTTTCAGCAAACTGTTCAATTAAGTTTCCACAATAGGTGATAACTGAATTTGCAACATCTTTTCCTCAATTAGCGGCAAATGTTTGAGAAGTTCGCTTCATTTCAGTAATTTTATTAGTAATTGTTTCGCTAAATCTACAGCAGCTGAGCGATTAATTACGATGCGACGATACAAATAAACGACAAGTGGACTATAAACAAACAAAATTGCGTCACTTACCTTTAACTCTTCCCAGGTACAGGTACATAGGCTCGGAGGTGAGTGGTTTCGTAATGCTGAAGAGGGGATTCGAACACCCAGTACAAGATACACACGTATTACACGACGAGAACAATGTATGTGCACAAAAATTGAATTAGCCGGCGATAACAAGCACGAGATGTTCGCTCTTCGACGGGTAGAGACTAATTAGTTTTAGGAGCGAAGGACTCGTGGGTTCTAAGATTTTAGGGTTTTTAGGACAGTGGGCCACATGTTAGAATAGACACAACTACAAGAATTCAGTCTACTAGAAAAATAAATTTAAACTAAAACTCGAATCCTAAACTTTAAATAATACACGCTACAAACAAAAATATTAATTAAAACTACAACTAAAAGCAGCTTATCCGTAAACTTACAGCAAACTTTACTTTACTGTAGTGTCTCTGGAGGTATACATATACACCCCTATAAGTAAACTAGTATTCGTCCTTTTAGTAAATTGGTTAACACATTTTCAGCGAATTTACAGCAAATGTTCAGTAAGATTTCAAATAATTTTTAGCAAGTTCTTTACTAAATGTCAGCATCTTTTTATGAATCTACATTAAGGTTACAGCGATTTATATGAAGCTTACAATTTTAAGTAAGTTTTCTTTAGTCTTTCATTGGCCGGGCAGAAAATGTTCAGTCAGTTTGCCGTAAATTGATAAATTTCTGACACAATCTATGAATCTGACTTTTTTGTTGGGGTGGGCCAATATTAGGCATAATATTCCGAAGGTGAGCCGATGTTATTTTAGTATTTTTTCGAAAGTAGGACATAAGTTGTAACACCAAAATTATTTATTTTACATGCCACAGCAGCTACCTTTGGGGAAGCTGGTAATAGGTCAAATAAAAGTCACGTTGAGGGGTAAATTGAATTTAATATGGTTGTTGCCAAGAAAACTGATTGTATAATCATAGCGATTTACCAAACATGGTTTTATTAGTACGAAATACGACTTTAATGGTGAAATGTAGAAGTTAAAACTTATCTGTCCTTGTATTCGAATTGCTCTACGACTGGGCGAATCCGATCCTCCCGATAAGTTGTTTCGTAGGTGCTCCTCGGAACATCCAGCACCTTGGTTTTATTTTTGAATAAGGGCGTTAGGACGCCCTAGATGGGTAGATGCGATTCAACTGACTTGCTTCAAATTTGACCCAAATTAGAAACCTTTTCGCCACTAATTAGTGAAATATACAAACAACAAAATTATCCTGTTTCTAATATTTACAGAGATAGATTAGGGTACGTAAATCATTACTGAGAGCAACCCTCACAGAACACTTAAGACTGCAGGAATGCGTGTAGTATCTTTAACGGTTTCGGAAAAAGTGTAGTGAAAACCGATGGCCTCGAAATTTTACAAGTTTCCGGACACGCGCCGTTAGAGCAATTCGCCTATCAAATTCGTACAACATATCCTCAGCTATTTTTGTTACAAAGCATCAATTAAAGATATGCAGGCTTATATTTAAGAATACTTGGGTATATCATGCAGATTAAGTACAAGATGAAAAAAGGGTTTAAATGCTAATAATAGCAGGACAAGATAAATATTTAAACTAATAATACTGATATTTTGGATTTTGATAACGAACTTTAATATTTTTTATCTGATATTTTAACAACAATTTTCTCGGGTGCTTCTTGGCAAATACATCCACAACTTCTTCCAAAGAAATGTTTTTTGCTATTTATTTTTGGTAAAAAGCTATTCGTAAGTCATCGTATTTCGTAAATAATTTTAAACGCCTTAAACATGAAAATTATTTTTTCCAAAGAGCTCTGGATACTGGGAGAGTAACACTTTTAGTAAGATTAATTTAGAAATTTCTTAAAATGCCAAATTATATTTGTTCACGGTAACCACGAATTGCATCACGTTTTCTATTTGTATTTTATTCTTAATTTTGCATTATCTATAGCACTTGGTAATAGTTTTAATTCAGATTCCAATAGTTCTAGATCTTAATTAAAGTGTTTAGCTAAGGTAACACTATTCTTACAAATTAGATAACGCAAATTGATGTAGCTCACTTGAAATTGTATCAATTACATAAATGTATAACTAAATCTTGGATAATAACATATTTTTTTAAACTTTTTTACACGTTTGGTAGTTTCATTTATATCTCTACCGCATGAATTGGCCGTTTTAACAGCTGCTTCATCAAGCTTGTTAAAATAATCGGAATTTTCCTATTCTAATGTAAATTGCAGCTTAACACTGTATATTGGTCCCTGACGTACAATTTTTCTAGTAGGCAAAAATACGTTTACACACATCTACTAACATTAAATTTGATTTATGTTTAAAACAATGTACATATTGCGATGAACGTAATTTAAGCTAACATACATATGATAGGAATTAATATACTAATTCAGGCATTGCAAATATTATGTTAAAAATATTCCATAAATGTCATAATTTGAAACCATAAAATAGCATTGACCTTGACTAAAAATGAAACTAATCATAACAGACCTTGACTTGAAAACAAACAGTAAGAAACAATGTAAATAAAAACAATGTAGGGGGAGGCCAAGCTGGTGTGGGTTTTGGCTTCCCACAAAAAGCAAAGTAAAAGTTGTAATAAATACTAATTTATTTAATTACGAAGTGTTTTCACATTATTGCAACGTTGTTAAGTAGGTTGCAGGTCTTGCATTATTTCCTAGCGCCTCTGCAGATGATAAAAGGTGTTTAGCTGTGTATCTGGTTTTGGTGGATTTTTTGTTTGTGACCAAATAAGCGGAGCCCTTGAAGCCCAGAGTAGGTAGCAATCATCGTGAACCGCAGCGGAGCCCTAGCTGTACGCACGGAAGCTGCGTTAGAATCCGGGAGCACCGATCATACGACGAGCAGCACATTGGCGAGTGTGTTGCTAGGGGCCTGATAAAGGCCTAAAAATCAGTAGGCACACGTTATCTTAAAAGAAATTCAGTGATTTTCCGATAGCGTCATTTCTGCGTCTTTTATTTTAATGGCGTTGTTTACTTACGTTATATCATCTATGCAACACAGCCTACTCTGATTTGTTTCTGTACTATACATGTGAGGTTAGGCCACTAGACTTTGACATTTAGATAGTATTTCTCATAATTTCAACAATCCTATACTAGGTAATCCCATTAGTTAAATAGGCAGTGCAGAAACTAGTGCAATTAAGAAAATCCTAACAATTTATGTAAAAGTGTGTATATTATCAAGTAATTTTACATATTTCAAATAGTAACACATGACAAAATCATTAATTAAATTTAAATTAATAATATTACAACAATCGTGCCCAGCCGTCTTTATGATCGCAATATATTACATGGGATGGAGCATGGAGAATGTAGAAGAGTGAAGATGCACAAAACCCGCTGTCGGGGGGCACCGGGGGGGTATGCCCCCCGTGTGCGCCGCAGGCGAAAATTTCCGCGAAAAATAATAATAATGTTATGTATTGTTTGAGGCTTTCGCGGTTACTCGAATTATTCTCCTTAGCATAGAATTTCGGCTTAGACCGCGTAGTATTTGTATATGAACACCCAGCATTTTCTGGCTTAATGTGCCTTGCACCTTGTGAAGTCGAGCAAAAACCCGCGCGATGGCCATGCTCTTTGGTGGCTCGTGTTGTTTGAGTATCTTGAGAACGAGGATACTTAGGCAGATTTGGCCGTTTTGCTGTTTGTGCATCCATATTCACTAACGTTTCGCAAGACCTTGCAGCTTGCATCATCAGAGTGAAAGTCGCAGTGCGAAACGTTAGTGAATATGGATGCACAAACAGCAAAACGGCCAAATCTGCCTAAGTATCCTCGTTCTCAAGATACTCAAACAACACGAGCCACCAAAGAGCATGGCCATCGCGCGGGTTTTTGCTCGACTTCACAAGGTGCAAGGCACATTAAGCCAGAAAATGCTGGGTGTTCATATACAAATACTACGCGGTCTAAGGCGAAATTCTATGCTAAGGAGAATAATAATGTTGATAATAATATGTGCTTTTTCCGCCAATAGTCGACACAAACCAGTTTAATTTAATATTTTATTTGAAAGTGAAACGACCCTAATTTAAAAAAAACACAAACGGTATAAATACAACAAAATAAAGTTTATTAATTTCTTCTAGAATAACTCAATAATAGGCAATAAAATCAAAATAATTCAACAAAATTCAAAACTCTAAATATTGTAAGGTAACATAACAGATAATACATTTCGCTCAATTCATCGAGAGCATCAGACTATTGCGCTAAGGTTGCTAACAAATTGTACCGATGCAATCATTTTGTGAACGCCGCTATATTTGCCTCTTTCTTTTCCATCTCTTTTTGGAAAATTTTTCACGAAACGGAACGGATTTTGATGAAATTTCACGAGACGGAACGACTCTTGATAATATTTCACGAACCGGAATGCCGTTCCGGTCCGTTCCGGTACATTCCGACCACTGATTGAATTTACGTAATTGTGTTTACTCCACTATTTTGATTTAAACAAACATTTTAGACGATAACTTTAATTTTCTTCTACTGTCTGAAAACCACGTTATTTTACAAGTACACTCAAGAAGTAGTTATTTAAATCTCAAGAATTAAAATTGAATACGTCTGACGAATCGTCTTCATTGGTACCTATTGGGACAATATTAGAAGCGTCGCAAACTGTCATGGTATCCCATGCTTCCTCAATTGATTTTATAACACGATTGACGTAATTCCACAATAGTAACCTCAGTAAGTACACGATTCCAAAGATGAATAGTTTCTTCTAGTTGTAATAATAATAATAATAATAATAATAAAGAAATTTATTATCCAACTTAAGAATGTATGCAGATATTACAAAATGAAAAAAAAACATATAAATCGGATAATTGGCGAAAGTTCAGTAACGGTCGACGTTACTGTTCTTCCACTTCCCCAGATTTGATCCAAAGATAACAACAACAAAATTATAATAAAAAAAGAACACAAAACAATAGTTACCTCTTTGATTGCGGTCACAAAAATGTATGTATGATCTATACCCCCTTATAACGAAACATATTATACACACACCGGCAAAATTAGAGGGACACAAAAAAAGTCATATTTTCCCTATGTTTTAGGATATATATGACTCAATTTGGTTAGAAATGTTACTTCTGCACGTATAATGAATAAAAAATAGCAATGTAACATTAAATCTAGCCACCCACTTGAGCCTAATTATCATTTGTTTTATTGTTGACATATTGCTTGGGTTTTTGTGTTCTTGAAAACAAGTGCTTATTTCTTGGTTAGTTTACAACAAGGGTTTACGATTTTATTTTCTGTTGTTGTGAAAAATTACCGATTTAACGGCAACTAATGTCGCTAGAGCTCTAACAATGGTCGAAAATGGCTACACTTACAGATCGGTCAGTAGAATCCTGGGAGTATCGGTATCTGTTGTACATCGCAATGTAAAAAGGTTTAGACAGACCGGTTCTTTTACACGTAGACGTGGCAAAGGTAGGAAACGAACAACAACTGCAAGGGATGATCGCTTTATTACACTGCAGACTCTCAGAAATCGACGTTTAACGGCTGTTCAGACCAGAAATGCTTTAGAAGATGTGCGTCACGTAAGTGTAAGTGAAAGAACAGTCAGGAGAAGACTGAACGAGGTTGGATTAACTTCCAAAATTCCTGCAAAAGGGCCAAAACTTGACGTACGGCATCGTACAGCAACACTGGAGTTTGCACGTGAACACTGATTTTGGACTTTGGAGCAGTGGGGTCAAGTTCTGTTCACCGACGAAAGCCGCTTTTGTATAAATGTGATTGGTGGTAGAGAGAAAGTATGAAGACGCCGAGCGGAGCGATATTTACAATGTACCAGTGTCCCCACAGTCTCATATGGAGGAGGCTCACTTATGGTTTGGGGTGAGATATGTTTGGGAGCACGTACGGAATTAGTGCTTATTGCAGAAGGTTCCCTTACAGGTGCACGGTATATTACAGACATTCTGCAAGATCATGTTGTGCCATTTGCCACATTCATAAGGGAGGATTTTGTCTTAATGCAGGATAACGCTCGCCCCCATGCTGCTCGCTGTGTTTCGGATTACCTACTCGAAGTTGGTATTCATGCCATGAATTGGGCAACATGTTCTCCTGATATGAATCCCATCGCACATATATGGGACATATTGGGGAGACGGGTCGGGGCCAGAAATCCATCGGTACAAACCCTAGATGAGCTAAAGATGGCACTAGTGACATAGTGGAACACTCTGCCTCAACAAACCATCGATGGCATCATCCATAGTATGATTAGACGTATGGAAGCAGTAATTAGAGCTCGTGGGGGTAACACGCGTTATTAATTACACCATATGTTTAATACCATAATAAAAATTTTATTTTTTATAAGGAGAAGACAATTGTTTTTGTTCTGAAGTTTTTCATTGTACTCAGTAAACTGTTTGAATTAGGTAGGTTCATCTGCTATATCGTTAATTGTTATTCTCTGAAGGTGTGTATTGCTAACATTAAAACTTAAAACATAATTCAGTTAAATAATGGTACAGAACATCCCAAAATATGACTTTTTTTGTGTTTCTCTAATTTTTCCGGTGTGTGTACATATTACATATTCCGCATTAATTAAAATGTTACATATGTACATATGTACTATGCAAGACAAAAAAAAACTGGAACAGTAAGTATGGTCTGTTGTGAATGTGACTGCGTTAATGTGTACAGTTGCTAAGTATTTCTAACTTAACCGTCAAATCGTTTAGACGTTGCTATGAATACAATAAATGTAATTGTTCAAAGCCTCGTTTTAGCTAATCAAATTATGCTAAAATCTCTATCAAGAGTTGTCCCAGTTTTTTTTGTCTTGCATAGTACACACATCCAGAGTATAGTAGCCCACCTAAACATCTCGCTCCATCAACCATTCCTTAAAATCTCTTTTTCCCGCTGCTGAGCATGTAAGTCAGTGATACAGCCTTAGTAACAAAACGTGTAAGTCGGGGGTTATATTTGTTTGCTGCTTTTTCTTGACAACGGAACATAATATTATTATTAAGTTCCTAGGATAATAAAATTAGCAAAGCAAGATGCAGATTTAGACGTTTTGTTTATAAATTGCATGTGTTTATGTGACATGTGACACTCACAGGTAACACGACTGACAAAAATTTATCCTGGTGACAGGTGACAAACCAAACGATTTTTTCAAAAATCTAGGAAAATTTCGATAAGCAGCAGGAAAAATATAATAAGATAACTCGAAATGTATCGCCTATTAACATTTTCGGCAGGCAAGAAGCCGCGACTTCGTCTTGGCTTGTACTTGCCTACCTCAAATGTTAATAGTGAGTTTTTTTTAAGGTGCAATGTGGTCCTGCTGTTTTCATGATTTTATTGTTACCTATTGGTTTCTAAGGCTACGCCATGCCGATACCATGTGTAAATGCGTTTATTTTAAAATGCAATATAGAAGTGTTAGGTGTTACTAAGTAGGGAGAAAATAATGTATTCATGGAGGAAGGAATTCTGCTAGGCAAATGGTATAAAGACTTCAGTTTACAGCAAGTATGTAAGTTACTACATATGTTACATTCCCTGTTGTGATTTGTGATGCCGTTTTTACATTGTTAGTAATTTTTAGCGACTTCAGATTTCAAACAATTTTTAGCAAGTTTTTACCTAAATGTCAGCAATTTATTTAACGAATCTTCAGCAAGCTTACAGATAGTTTTAGAAAGTTAAATTAAAATTTTAAATAACTTTTCTTTAGTGTTTCATTGGCCCTGCAGCAAATTTCAGTAATTTCAACCAGATTACAGCAAATCGTTTTAGTACATTTGCAACAGATATATAATCTGTGAAAACTTTACTGTAACGTTTCACAAGGTTTACACATCTTTTTAAGTAAATTACTACCTATCTATTAATATTTCTGGTAAATTGCTTAAAACATTTTCAGGGAATTTATAGCAACTTTTTTTCAGTAAGGTTTCTGAACATTTTTAACAAAATTTTATCTATAGGTCAGCAACTTTTTGAAGAGCCTTCAACACAATTTGTAGAGAGTTTGCTTTTAATTTTGAATAAAATTTCCTTCGCCATTTTTTTGTAATTTGTATCAGATTTTTTATGAATACACAACAACTTGTCAACAGTTTATAACAAACCTTAAACAAGTGTACCTCCAATTCTGAGCAACTTTTTGTAAATTTTCAGAAAGTCTACAAACTAGCAATTTCCTATGAAATTAAAATATGCAGTGGCTACTTTCTTGTGCATTTTCAGTAAGTTTGTCGTAAATGTTGAATAAGTATATGCAGTAAATTTTTAGTTTACGTAAACTCTGACATTTGTCCTAGAGCCACTCTAACAATATTCTAAAACTTAAACGTAACAAATCCGGCAAGGTTAGTTGCATTGGTATTAGACATAATATTTAAATGTATCAAGAAATGATATTTAAATAATAATAATAATTCGACGTTTTATTGTATTTATGCCATTCATTTTTCACCCTCGTAATTGGCGCCAGTTGTAAAATGGTCCTATTCATTTCATGCGTCTGGGTTCTTCTTGAAGTAGTTTGGATATGTAAGCCAGCACACTACTGACTTTGTTGCTTTTTCTTAACTGATGACCCAATCATCCGTGCTCTCTTCTTTTGTTTTAGTTTCACTATTTGTCTGATTGCTGATTGCACATCTCTTCATTGCTTACAAACCTCTGTTTACAAACATTTACATGTTTTTTATATTTACAATCATCCATGACTCAGGGCAATGTCATTTAATTTAATTTTAATTTTAAGATTTATACAGGATTTTCATAATTACATGAATCTAAAAGAGAAATATAATAGTATATTACACAACGAGAGCTGTAGGAAGCATATTACACGCGAGTTGTGTAATTCCATGAGCGCGTAATTGCTCTATAGCTCGAGTTGTGTACTATACTTTTTCTACGACCACACTCATTTTGCTAAATGAAAAAGAAATGTTTTATTAACTGTCAAATCATTACTGTCACAGCTCTACACCGCTTCGTACAAACAACAGAAGGTAACTGTAACGTAATAATAGTATATTACTTTACAAGGGATATAAAGTACGTTTTTTTCCTATAAAAATTTTCAAGGTCAAGATAAAATTGGCAAAACTGGTTTTTTTATATTTTTTGAAAATTTATTTTCGTCAGGATTTTCTGAAAACGACTTGTGTCATTTTGACAGTTAAAATTAAATTGTCAGCTTTTCGTTTTTGAAAATGAATATGCGTCAAAAACGGAATCTTTTAAAATTAAATGTAAAAAAAGCAATTCTGAAGTGTGCAGAGGAACTGTTGGATCTGCAGCCTAACATGCCAGAAGAAGTTTACGAAAGATTACCTAATACAAAACACCTTTAATGCCAGATTTTAAATTTCCCACCAATTTTTAGTTCTAAAAAGTTACTAAAACAAATTCTACCAACATATATTTTTTAAAGGAATCCTAGTAATGCCAACATAAACCCTAAATTATTTGACCTTCAAAATTTTTATAGGAAAAAAACGTACTTTAGGTAAGATTTACACTACTCAGGACCGTTTGATGCCTGAGTGCCGGGCTCCATAGCTCAGTGGTAAGCATTTTGGCTACTGATCTAAGGGTCGAGAGTTCGATCCCCGATCCCGGTGAGGTTTTTAAAAATAAAAAAATGTGGATGAAAACCTCTACAGAATGCCATTATTCGAAAGTGATGTAAAGCCGTGGGTCCCATGTTACTACGATGTGTAGCATGTAAAAGATCCCTTGCTAAGGTTGGAACTCCTTAGTCTCGGCAAAATTCTAAGTAGGACAAAGGTACCTGGTACTCTGCATGCCTATACCTTGTTCATGGGGTTGGCAAAAAAGGCCTATAAAGGCCTACTTGCTAGACTCGCTAGAGTCTCCCCAAAAATAACACTAACTTGATGCCTGAGTGAGCGCAGCGAACGAGGGCAGCAAGGTATGAGGAAATGTTATGTTCCAAGCATAAATTTGTATTCTGTATCAGACAATGGAGATACTTCATTTAACAGTTTGAGCATTATTATAAATGGCTTATTCAACGTGTAGGTAACGTTAGATATGTAAAACATGGCTACAGCTCGTGTATTTTTTCTGGGTACACGTAATTAAATAACAATAATATATATATATATATATATATATATATATATATAGATACAGTAATGGTACAAAGCTGAACCACCCGAGGGTATCTGTATGCACAATTCTGAACCAGCCTGACGGACCTGAACCATATATGTGGTTCAGGTAGGTTTTGCTTTAATAAAAATTTATTTAAGCTAACAAAATTATTGGTGCAGTTTCGTTCTATTAGCTTAATACTGGCTGCTTGCATCTCACTCGGCTTTGCCGGGTTAAAAAATCACCAGACGGTAGAAATTGCATGATTAAAATGGCTCAGGTTTGATAGATATATGTATTTTTAAGTTCGAGGCATGTGCGCATTGGGGATTGGCGCTGTTTTGAGTTCTGTATATAGTATATACTTTTTCCGATCAAGCTGAACCAATAGATTTGGCAATAGTGTATTTATGCTTTCGTTATTAAAATCCAGTCCAAAATAGTATGTTAAAGGACAAGTTTCATCAGGAAGGTTTTGCAACACGATTCCAAAGGACGAGTGTATAAATGACTTAGATTAGACTCTGATAGTTGACGGAGTATAGAAGTGTTTTCTTAACTGCGGCCAGCTTTCTTTGTTTTAGCTTTTACTAAAGATGGCAGCCTAGCTGCCGAAATGCGTATTTAGGTTCTACTTAAATATTTTGGTGGTAAGGGGTTATTTCTTAGTATTTAAATAACTTATGACACGAGTTTTTTATGCTTTTTTCTATTTTGTGCCTTTTGATTTTTATAAATAAAATTTGACATATTTTGACATTTAAAACAAATGCTGTATAAACAAACTCATTTGGGTTTGTAACACTGTAAACGAACCAAAATATAAAAATAGGTTTTTTGCAAAATTATGAGACCCCGTCACATTTTCGAAAAAATATTTTCAGACAAAAATTGTGCCCCACCGCGACTTCCGCTGTAATTGCAACTACACCGCACTACAAAATCTGTAACAAATTTTCTCCATGAATTTATGCCTGGGGTTTACTAGGCTCAAAAGTTGAAAGTTGTTGAAAGTTATTTATTAAAGTTACATTCAAAACTTTTACTGCAATCTGTAACCGAACAGAAGATGAAGCTACCACATTAATTTAAGAAACAGATAAAATATAAGCAAATTATTTTTACGGTGGGTACACAGGCATATACCGTCGGGTTAAAAATTCAGACAGGGAAGAAACTATTCTTTATCCACAGGCACAACCACTGAAAGGTGTAAAATACCAGATATTTAACTCCCATTACCTACAAAAGTTCGCTCGCTAGGATTTAAAACACCCTGTATACTTAAAACGTTTTTGAGAAAGACTACAGATTTCCGTAGATAGTTTCTTCTATTTCATCAAATAAATTTAGTACAATTTCAAACGTGAGCACGATACATCATTAAATTTCATTAATGAACTTAACAGTGAAAAACATTTTGAATGCACTGGCATTAAACTTGCTGATTTGAACTGTGTTGCGGTGGCTTTATATCGTTCACCATGTGGTAATATCGATATCTTTAAAAATAAACTTTCTCATGTTCTTGACTTAATATCTAAATATTTTAAAAATAGTAAACTAGTGTTTGGTGGCGATTTTAATATAAATTTTGCAGTTAAATCTAAGGAAAGCATCGAAATTACTAACATATTCCATTCTTTTGGATTACAAAAAAATATCACCGACTTTACTAGAGTACAAAAAAATTCCAAGTCGTGTATCGACAACATCTTCACAAATTTTGAAACACAACTTGCAACTGTGGCTGAATTTCACTTATCTGATCATAAATCTCAAATAATTAAATTTAACACTATTCAAAAACGGGCGACCTCTGTTTACAAAACCGTACCAAATAAAAGTTCTAGAAATAGAATCAAATTTTCAAATTACCTCTTAACTGAAGATTGGGTAGAATTATATAGAGAGTCTGACCCAACCTGCGCAGTTAATGCTTTTTATAAAGTTTTTTCATATTATCACGATTTATCTTTTCCTCCCATTAAAATTAATACAAATAACAAACGTAAAAATGCCTCTATGTTTACCAATCCAGAAATAGTTTCGGCCAGGGAAGAAATAAATCGTCTTGGAAACATTTTGAAATTGAACTTGCAAAATAATGATCTTCTATCGGCTGAATTTAAACAAAAAAAATACGAATACGAACAAAAAATCTTAAAATTAAAAAAAGAAAAAATCAGTAAAGAAATCTTGGAGTCTGATAATAAACAAAGAACAATATGGAGAATAATAAAAAAAGGTGTAAACAATATCAATAGCAATGGAGTGGTAAGTGTGATTTTCCCAGAATCTCACAACGACTACTTTGTGCATGTAGCCGACGATTTATTATCAAATATTCCCCATCAAAGTACTCACACAGTGTTTATCTAAAGAAATTACCAGTAAACAATGAACAATCACTCTTCTTATATACTGTTGAGGAATCCGAGGTAGATGATATTATAAAGACATTAAAAAAGTCAAAATCATTAGACCTATATAATCAATCGGTTTGTATGTACAAAGAAAATGTTTTATGTTTATCTGCCCCGATAGCTCATATTGCAAACATCATATTAAACACGGGCATATTTACTAATAAATTGAAACAAGCCAAAATTATACCTCTATATAAATCGGGTGAAATTGATGATAGATCCAATTATAGACCCATTGCGCTTCTCCCCATTTTGGCCAAAATTATAGAAAAAATTATTGCAGTTCGAATTCTAAATTTCTTTGAACCAACCATATTTTTACGGACAGACAGTTTGGGTTCAGAAAAGGAAGGGACACGTGGGGAGCCGTGCTGAATCTCATTAATTATATAACAGAATCATTGGAAAACAAAAAATCTTCCTTTGCACTATTTCTTGATTTAAGCAAGGCGTTCGACTGTGTCTCAAAAAGCATTTTACTAGATAACGGTTACAGGGGAGTACTCTAAAACTAATGCCATCCTACTTATCTGACAGATCTCAATGTGTATTTTGCAAAGGTCAGTATAGCCAGATGTCTTCAATTCAACATGGTGTCTCACAAGGAAGTGTATTGGACCGTTATTATTTTTAATCTATGTTAACGATTTGCCTAATGCCATCCCAGTTTTCACGACTTTATTTGCAGACGATACGACCTTTGCAAACCACGTAGAAGATGAAACTCTAGTCAATCAGTTACAAACCAACATTATCAACCAAGCCTCAGATTGGTTCCAGGCAAATAAGCTTTGTTTAAACCAAAATAAAACTACCACTTTTCTATTTTCAAATAAACAAAATATCTGTGAAACCGTCAATTTTTAGGCCTTACCTTGGATAACAAACTAACTTGGCAAGCACATGTTGACAATCTTTCAATTAAGTTATCAAGAACAATTTATGTAATTAGACAAATAAAAAATCGAGTAAACTTAGATGCTGCCATTACTGCATACCACGCATTATTTCATAGTGTAATGACGTACGGTCTAATAAACTGGGGTACCTCTACACATATTAAAAAAATTTTCATTGTACAAAAAAGAGCCTTGAGAGTGTTGGCGGGAGCGAGTCAGTTAGACAGTTGTAAACCATTGCTAAAAAAATATAACATATTAACGCTACCGTCAGCAATACTATATTGTAATCTATTATACATAAAAGAACATTATGGCGATTATACAAAAAAACGGCGATGCCCATGGTTACGACACCCGCAGTCGAGGCGATATACAGGTTCCGCAGCAGAGACTAACGTCCACTAAACGAAATAATTTCGGAATAGGATTATTTAATTCGCTTCCTAGTAATCTCAAAAATGCCCCAACAAAACTCTTCAAAGTTAAGCTTAAAAAACATCTTCTGGCCAATGTCTACTATGAACTTTCCGATTTCAGATTTGTTGAAAATTAAGACTGTCTTGTTTTATTGACTTTAGTATTTTTGTTGTTACTGTATTTATCTGTAGTTGACTATTTCTGTAAATGCATTGTATTTTTATTTTTATATTTAAACTGGAATTGTGACATATCTAAGCACCACGGTGTATATTATGATGAATAAAAATACAATAAAATACAATACAATAAGGGGAGACCATGTACATTTAATGTTCAAAAGGAAATTTGTTGGAGATAACCCAAATAACTGTAAATTACTAAGAAATCAATGATGAATACCCTGAAATTTTATCATCAACCTCTGGTTTAACGAGAAACTGGTAACAGTGGAGGGTTTATTAAAAAACTAATGTTAAAGATTGATTTATTAATACACTATAATAAGTAGGTAAGTAACGTTAACCAACTAACATTAAGAACGATATTTATTAAAACGATGTAAGTTAGTAACAAAAGTACATACTATAATTATGTTATTATATAAAATAAACAATGACAACAACTAAAGGTAACCCCTTCCACCAAAATATTTAAGGAAAACCCAAATGCGTGTTTAGGGTGAAAGGGGTTACCTTTAGTTGTTATACTTATACCACCGTCTCCATTTATTCTAAACAATGACAATACATACGTCGAAAATAAAAGTAAGTATGTAATAAAAAATTGAAGAAACTTCAAAATACCTACAATAGCCTATGCTGGAATTTTCAATTTTCCAGTGTAAATATTTATACACTACCGCTTTGATTGTTGTCTTGTTGTCTTATGCTTGGCAAAGAGGGGCAGTACAATAAATTGGATTGCATGCCAATTGCCAGTCAAAAATTCCTGAAAATTTTGCAAAACGGATAGCAAAGATTATGTTCAAAATTTTATCTTAAATCTATTTCTCTTGTTTAAAATAACTGTAAAAATTATAAAAATGTAAAACTGAACTTCAATACCCATCACTCCCTTTAGGAAGCACAATTAGGTAAATTACTTTAGTAAGCTATTCTGGTAGCTATCAAGAAAAAGCTGTTACGCCCTATATACGGCTAATTGATATTTTTATTATAGGCAGTATTATTTTACTTGTTATTTACCTACCTTTTGTTTGATTTTGCAGCGCTAAACGCATGATCTTTTGCGATCTCCTCGACATATTAATTACACAATTAAGCACACTCAAGTCCAGCGGTAAATTGTTTAATAAATGAAATAACTATCACCACGCTACATCAACTTATTACTAGGAAAACCGAAGACGCAATGTGATTTCGTTTGTAATATTGCACGGCCGCTCACGGGGGGGTTCCCCCAATGATAATATTGCTTATCACATCCTGCCGGCTGTGAATCATTATGAAGCATTTATAAGATGACCTCGTTATCAAATAAATACAATTTATTTGTTGTAATGTACAATTAATTCATTTCAGAAATATCCCTCTTAAAATGCTGAAATCAAAATGCAGAATTTACTGAAATCTTAATTTTATATCTTTTCCGGCAAACTGATAACAGTAACATAATCCTCGAGTAAATAAAAACTATAAATAACTTTGTATTAACTGTGGCAACGCTGGAATGGTTCAGAATAATTCGTTCAACTACATAAAATTGTATATTTTGGCTCAGGTTAGTGCGAAAAATATACTGGTTCAGCATGGTGTGATTAATATGATAATATGAGTAATTCCAATTTTATTATTTCTATGTATATGTTACAGATTCGGTTCTCCCACCCCATATATACACCCGAATATGCAATTCAATTTTTTCTATCTTTTCTACAAATAGCTGGAGCAGGATAGTATGGAATACCTAATGGTTCAGGTTTAATAGAAGGATGTATATATATATATATATATATATACTTTATGCAGTATTACGTTGTTTACGTTGACTTGTTCCCCACTATTATTTATTACCTCTGTTTTGCAAAAGTTCATTTTTAGCCCGATTTTGTTTGTTGCTTCATTTAGCTGCACGATCATGATTTTTAGTTCCTGAATATCACTGCTAATGAGAACAATATCGTCAGCGAAGCATAGGTGGTTAAGATATGTGCCATCAATGTTTATACCATTTTGTTCCCAGGGTAGATTCTTAAATACATCTTCTAGGGCTAACGTGAAGAGCTTTGGGGGATATAGTGTCGCCCTGGCGAACGCCTCTGTTAAGCGGAATTTTTGCTCGTTAATGTTTATGTGAAAGGTTGATTTTTCATATGTTTTTCAAATGTGTCGAGTATCGAGAATCGATTCTTGCTGCATCCATAGCGCTTGGAATAACCATGTTTCGATATAATCGAAGGCTTTGTGGAAGTCGATGCATGCCAGATGAAGGGGAATATACACCTACAAAATTCCACCAAATTGTTTTAAGATGTATTTAAAAAGTTACTTCAGATTCAATGCCACTAATTAATCTATTTGAGTTAGTTTTCAAATGCCACTAAATCCACATTAGCCTATCAGACAACGGCAACATGATCATGTGACCAACAGTTTTTGTTTGTTTATTTGATAATGGACAAGGTCTAGCATGCAGAATACCAGGTACCTTAGACATCGACTGCTTTGGTCACATGGTCAAAGTCCTACTTAGAATTTTTCCGAGACTAAGGAGTTCCAACCCTAGCAAGGGATCTTTTAAATGCTACACATCGTAGTAACATGCGACCCACGGCTTTACATCACTTCCGAATAATGGCATTCTGTAGAGGTTTTCATCTGCATTTTTTTTTTATTTTGAAAACCTCACCGGGATCGGGGATCGAACTCTCAACCCTTAGACCTTAGATCAGTAGACAGAATGCTTAACCACTGAGCTACGAAGCCTGACTGACCAACAGTACTGCACACATTTTATATAGTATTTGACCAGCCATTGTTTTCAGCTGCTTCTCTTCATGTTATTGAATTTGTAATGTACATTCGTTGATGAGTGATAATAAAATAATGCCCGACATAAACAACAAACTGAAGTTGTTAAGTTCAGATCAAGCTAGAAACCGAGAGCATAACGCAAATAATTGGAAAAGAAAATAAACTTACAAAAGTCCAGAAGATTCAAATCATGATGTTAATTATTTTTTACAAAGCTTTTAAGCAAACCTTTTTTACTATTAAGTAGAGATATGCCGCTTCAGCTTTACTACAAAACCGGAAATACAAACATAAATAATACAAACGCAGGCTAACTATATGGTGAATATTAAACAATTTCACAATCGCCTTTATAAAAATTAGACTAAAGTTAGCCAAGACAACTTTATTATGAAGTAGTTCCGAATTACAATATCCACTCGTTTGTTACAGGTGAAACCGATATTAAACGACAGGGTGTTAATTACATCAAATGTTGCCTCCTGGGCAATGAAGTAGCACCCCGCTATACAGGCAGATTCGCAACTTTTGCCTAACTGGGATTTGTGCCACTGTTTTGATCGATAAATTAATAAAACAATTCGGTAATACACATACGAGCCGAATTCTAATGTAGGTGCTACCACTTTCTTAAAAATGTGTACCTTTGCATCCTTCGGTATCTTTTTTAGCTAAAAATGTGTTCTTAACCCCATTAAAGAGTCGTCCCGCTGCTCCTGTTCTAGCCTTGATCTCTTCGTCTAATCTTCCGTCTTGCTTTATTATGGCGCCTAGACGTTTGAATCTATCTATTTGTTCGAGGTTGGTATCTCCTATTTTAATTTGGTGTCTTTTTCCGATTCTGCTAATAGTCATTGTTTTTGATTTTTTGGTGTTGATCTTTATCCCTTTTCAGGCTTTGTTTATATATTTTTAGGTTCTCATTTAGTGTCTTCTCGTCTGCGTATGCTATTTCCCTTATTTTTGTCTTATCCACGTTTCAAAACTTTACCGTGTATTGTTTGGCTTGAGTTTTACTTTCTTGATACCTCGTCTAGCACTATTAAAAATAGAAGCTGCGTAAAGATACAACCTTATCATACCACTTAAATTAGTTAATGATGTTTAAAAAGGCGCCACAGACTTTAAAATCTCTCTAGAAACTGTTCCTTGAAGCCTAAAATGGGGAAACAGCATTTCTGCGTATTCACAGCCATGTGCGACGGCATAGCTTAGGTCTCGGCGGACCTACCTTTCTGGTTTTCCCCTGCAGGTCGCCAAAACTCTTCACAATAAGAAACACAAACGGAACGTCGCATGCAATCACAAAGAAAGGCAAAGGTTAATTTAACCTGTCTATATTGACTTTAAGTAGGGGAGGCTAAGGCAAAACGACATACTATCAGAAAATCTCCAGGAAATACTTGATTACTTTTCAAATCACACTCTAGGTATTTCTAATTCTTTATTAACTTCTTAAGCTCGTGAGCTCTGCCGAGTGAAGAGCTCCGAGACCGCGGATACGTTTTATCTACGCTGCGAGTCGTTTTATTTATGATCATTCGAATTGTATAACGATCAGTGTAAGTGTGATTCAGTTTTTCACAAGTGTCGGTAATTTTCAAGTGCCTAATATTACCACGATGCCGGATATTTCCAACAATTGTACGACTGGGATCACTAACAAGTCGCTCGGTCTCAGATGTGCGAGGTGCAAACTATCTTATCACGGAAAATGTGTCTCTCTATCTACTTTAGCTGTTACCAATATAATCGACTTTGGGTCAGATTGGTTTTGTGGTTCATGCCGTGTCAACCGATCATCGAGGAGCGCAATGTATCTCGGCCTTGCCTCCAACTCCGCGTCCGGACCAGGTAGAGTTAAACACATAGCCTTCGACCTGCTATCTAAACCAGCGACCTTAGAAAATGTTTGGGAAGCTTTGAAGTTACTTCATAAAAACTTCGATAGCCGTTATGATGATCTTCTTGCCTCAGTTAATTTCTGCAGTGCCCAGGTTGACGATTTTACAAAAAACGCTTACGCAACTTCAAGATAGAGTCAAACGCGTCAATGCTCTCGAAAAAGAAAACTTGGAACTTAAAAAACAATTAGTGATGGTCGATTCCAAACATAACGATATGGAGCAATACTCCCCTCTTCAAAATTTGGAGATTCAGGGTATTCCTGAAAGGCACTCCGAGAATTTGGTTAAAACCATTGAAGAAATTGAGAAAGCTCTAAGCCAGGGGTGGCGAACCAATGGCACCCGTGCCACTGATGGCACGTGACAAATAATTAGGGCACGGCATTAATTAAGGAATTTAGGTTACCTAATCGAAACAATTTATATTTAACAATGAGTTGAACATGAAGCTTCAAGGCGCAAATAACACAATTATTGTGTTCAGTGGCGTAACAAGACGGTTTGGCGCCGGGGTGCAAGAATAAATGATAGCCGCTGTAGACAAGAAGTTCAGAAAAAAGAGGGGTGGGAGGGGGTAATTTTTGGTCATGCAACACTTTAAATTTAAAAGAAAATTAATAAGCTCTTTTCTTAACATGAAAGGTTACTTACTGCAAAATAAAACACATTTAGATGTTTCAATATTTTATTAAATATAATATAATAAAACTAATATAATAATAGTAATAATAATCCCATTATTCTCTATCGGGACATAGGGTATTTGTATATTCTCTCCAGTTGTCATTTTCCTTTGCTCTTCCTATAGTCTTTCGTGTCTCTTGTTTCACAGTTCTCCTCCACGTTTTTCGCGGGCGTCCTCTGTTTCTGAAGCTCTAAAGTTTCCAATCAAAACTTTTCTGCAAATTTCAGTTTTATTTTTTCGCAACGTATGCCCTAAACATCCATATTTTCTTCTCCTAATTTCTATATTAATGTCCACCTGATTTGTTCGGTCCCAAAGATCTTTGTTCGTAATAATGACTGGCCACCTAACACCTATTTACAAACACCTGCAATTTCTGCTTTACCAGTTCTGTAACCGTCCACGATTCCGACCCATAAAGTAGAACAGATTTTACCATTACATCAAACACTCGCAAAATATAACATGAAACATAAAAATACATAAAAAAAATACAAAAACAAGAACCACGTAAAAGGAATACAAATTTAAATAATTCACAAGAAAAATAAAATATATATTTTTATTCATATAATTCTTCTGTACGTGTGTACGTGACCTAACTCCTCCTAAACGGCTGGACCGATTTTGATGAAATTTTGTGTGTTTGGGAGGGTCCCTGGATGGTATAGATTTACAATTGGATCCGGTGGTTGGCGGTGCAATCGGGTTCTAGGAATTTAAAAAAAAATTTTAACGAATTTTTTTTTAATTTCTTTAAGATTTCTCGCATATCAGAACATATAACTCCAAAATTTTACCCCCCTCCCACCACCCTCCAATATTTTTTAAAATGAAAAAGATCGAAAATTCGAATATCGAAAAAAACGTTTGTTAAACCCGCCAATAGCAGGCAAACCAACGTTCGGGCAGAACAACGTCTATCGGGTCCGCTACACCTTAGGGGGTGAAATGGGGCAAATATGCCTAAAAATCGATATGGGTCTCGTTATTGCGGTTTTTTGTGACGTTGATTGCGATAATGGCATTTATTTTTAAGTCCAAGACGATGGACATGACATAAAATTAAAACTCTGTAGTGGTGAAACGGGGTTTCAGAGACAAATTATTTTGGGGGGCCGTTTGGGGCCAGCTAGTAGATATATAAATATGTAGGTAGGTATAGCACTTTAATTAAACTCTCTTTTGCGACACTTTGCTAAAGCTAACATATCTATCAGTGCATTAAAACCAAGAGGACTGGCTCTTACTTTCCCGATACTCAGTAATGCAAAACTCTTTAGGCGTATTTGGCCCACCTTACTTAGCAAAAGGTTTTTAATAATTTTTAATTTAGAAAAAGATCTCTCAATGGAGGCTGTAGTGACGGGTTGTAAAAAGTAGGATATAAGCTGTATACAAATATGAAAAGCTAGCCAATGATTTGTGATTAGACAGACATTTTTCTCCACTTCTTTCACTGATAAGCAATATTTAATGCTAGTTGTGTACGAAGATCGAAATTGTACAATTTGCTTTAGTAAGCCGTCATCGAGATCAGTTTCATACGTAATTTGAAGTAATTTGGCACTCTCTATGACCTCTGCATCTAAGGCAATCGTCAGAAATTTGCGGTTTAAAACTTTGAATTTATAGTATGTTACTATGCACTATCCACTATGAAATCTAAGAATCACAAACACACACTAGAGCTAGAACTTCTAATCTACTCAAAAGGAGAAAAGACTGCTCACGAAAAGAGCCCAGTGGCGCTCACGTATCATAGTCTGTTGCAGCTTTGAACCTCTATTCTAGGAAAACTTTTTTTTCACAAAAAACTCCGCTACCGCGGCGCCTATACAGGGTGCCCGTTTTTGGAGCTCCACCATGGGGATCTCGGTAACCATAAGAGATACGAGGTCGGTTAAATTGGGGCAAAGTTGCGCAATTTGGAGCTCAATAATATGCCGGTTTAAAATTTCAAAAATTCCGATTACCTCCGGAGATATCCGAAAAAAACCGGAATTTTGGAAATACGTTTTTATTTTTTCCTCGGCTTATTTGGTGACCTAATTCAAAATGAGTGACACTTCGTCGTTGCAACTTTTCCTCCTCTACAACCTGCCGATGTCATATTTGAAATCAGACGTTTCGATTTTCGACAATCATCATCAACTTTGGTTTTTCTTATGGGCACTATCTTGGATTTTCACATTTTTGAATTCAGCTTTGTTTTCTGATTACGGTGATGTATCACATGTTAAGGTTCAGTGTTGCAGTTTGGGTGAAATATCAAAAATTCTGTTTTGCAAAGACTGCCTTGGATATAACATCCATACTTTTGTTTAACAAAGGCATTGTTGACAGTTCGATTTAAGTTGGCTTAACGTCACCTACAGTTACAAAATTAGTATAAATTTATTAACAAAATGCTCTTTTCAACTGAAGAAAAACGAGATATGCTAGAAATTTATTTATTTGACAGTAGGATATAAAAAAGGAGAAAATTATGTTTTAAATTTACAACATAGGATAAAACTAAATTTTGAGAAACAAGTAAATAAAGAAAATTATAAGAGGTGCTCGAAGGGTTCACCCTCCACTTCCAAGCACAGCTCTATGCGTCTTCTTAAATTCTGCATTGATCTTAAAACGTCCCTTCTTCTTATTTTGGTCCTTAAAGTTGTGATGATCTTCCTTCGCAGCTCATTAATATCGGCGGGTACAGATTTATAAATGAGATCTTTCATAGTTCCCCATAAATAGTAGTCTAATGGGAAAGATCTGGTGAACGTGCCGGCCAACGTATGTCTCCACTGTTTGAAATGACTCTACCCGGAAATATTTCAGACAAATAATCAGCCACTCTCCTAGCATTATGTGGCGGAGCACCATCTTGCTGGAACCAAAGGTTATTCAAGCGGTTGAGGCAAATGTTGTCATCGATGTAATCCGTAAGGTAGGTCCTTAAAAAGTGCAAATACCCATCTGCGGTCAAATTGTCTTCGTAAATGTATGGGCCAATGATCGTACCGCCAAATAAACCAACCCATACATTTAGCCCGAAACGTGCTTGTGGTCGACGTCCTTGGTGTTCGTGTGGATTTTCAGTGGACCAGACATGTTCATTGTGACGATTGAACATGCCTGAATTGGTAAATTTGCACTCGTCCGTGAATATCACGTTGGAAAGAAAATGGGGATTTTGTTCCAACCGTGCCATGATATTCCTACAAAACGCTGCCCTCCGTTCAGTATCTCCTGGATGCAAGACTTGGGTGATATGAATTTTAAACGGGCGATATTTATGTTTTTTCAAGACTCTCCACACTGCTTGATGTGATACGTTAATTTCGTCTGCTATAGCCCTTGTTGAAGTTGAAGGATTATCTTGAATCTAATGAAGAATTCAATTCATTGCCGTTTATTATTTTTGAGAAAGTTTTAACAATTTACTCACCGCCTGTAAAATTTCCACTTCATTCGCATTTGGTCTATGAACACGTCTTCGAGGCTTAGAAAATGCACCAAACTCGGCTAAATTTCTATGAATGAATAACAAATAATTTTGAGCTGGTTGTTGTCTTTCTGGATACCGCTGTAAATATCTTTCCGAAGTAACTTGCGCATTTCGATGCGAAGCGTAATAAATTTCTAGCATATCTCGTTTTTCTTCATTTGAAAAGGGCATTTTGTTAATAAATTTATACTAATTTTGTAACTGTAGGTGACGTTAAGCCAACTTAAATCGAACTGTCAACAATGCCTTTGTTAAACAAAAGTATGGATGTTATATCCAAGGCAGTCTTTGCAAAACAGAATTTTTGATATTTCACCCAAACTGCAACACTGAACCTTAACATGTGATACATCACCGTAATCAGAAAACAAAGTTGAATTCAAAAATGTGAAAATCCAAGATAGTGCCCATAAGAAAAACCAAAGTTGATGATGATTGTCGAAAATCGAAACGTCTGATTTCAAATATGACATCGGCAGGTTGTAGAGGAGGAAAAGTTGCAACGACGAAGTGTCACTCATTTTGAATTAGGTCACCAAATAAGCCGAGGAAAAAATAAAAACGTATTTCCAAAATTCCGGTTTTTTTCGGATATCTCCGGAGGTAATCGGAATTTTGAAATTTTAAACCGGCATATTATTGAGCTCCAAATTGCGCAACTTTGCCCCAATTTAACCGACCTCGTATCTCTTATGGTTACCGAGATCCCCATGGTGGAGCTCCAAAAACGGGCACCCTGTATACATTCGGAGCGGAGGTTCTTTGCACCCCCTGCACATATGATAGTTACGCCACTGATTGTGTTATGATAGATCTCATTCGTGCTTTCGAGGCTAAACTGCAAATTTTTCCCACACTTGAAAAAAAATCACCAGAGATTTGGATTTACACGAAAAACCAGACCAAGCAAAAGTCACTGAAGAGTTTAATTCGGTAATTAATTCTTCAATCAAAGAATTGTGATCGAGATTTTCTCAGTTCAATGAATTATCGGAAACACTGAAGTTTATTATGTATCCTGATGTGACTTCACTTGTTAAACTGAACTTGGCCAAATTTGATTGGTTGGAAATTGGAGAAACTGAAATGCAGCTGATTGATTTCGAATCTAGTTCAATATGGATTCAAAAATGTATCGAAACAAGGAAAGAGTTGGAATTAAATGAAATGGAAAGACTACATGTATCAGGTAATATGAGTAAAAATGCCAATATCAAAATTATGAAAACGTAGAATTTAATTCCAGACACATTTAGCTGTCTGAAGAAGCTGGCTTTTGCTATCCTATGCCTGTGAGTCATTATTTTCAGAAATGAATAACATTAAAGACTCGCTGAGAAGCCGTTTGTCAGATGGACTCCAGTTCAGCTTGCATTCTGCTAAAAGTAACAAAGTATGAAGCTAATATAAGCTATTTAGCTTCTAATTTGCAACAGCAGAAGTCGCACTAATTTTTTCTTTCATTTAAATAAACATAACGTTACTATTGCTGTACAAAATATATATTTTTGGTTGCAAATAAAGTGTTAAATTAATAGTATTTAGTTTTATATTTTCTCCATTAATCGCTAAGTCAAATCTTGACTTAGTTTGATGGCACGTCATGGCCTCATTAAACATTTCTTTAGAAAAAATGGCACGTAGATGAATAAAGGTTCGCCACCCCTGCTCTAAGCTGTCCCATCTCTGCTGATGACGTCGATGTGGTTCACCGTGTTGCTCAGCGTAAACCTGATAACGGCGATACTGTGAAGAGACCTCGTAACATTATCGCTAGATTCGTAAGAAGAGCGAAAAGGGATGCCTTTCTAGCTGCCGCCAAACTATGCAAGAAATCGAACAATTTTCTGAAGACTGAAGGAATCTCCGACCGCTACTATGTGAACGAAAACTTTACTTCGACCAATAGGATATTATTCCGTGAAGCTAGATTACGAGCCAAACACTTAAATTATAAATATGTATGGATCCGGAACGGCAGAATTTTTATGCGCAAATCTGAGGATTCAAAGATCCTTGGTATTTATAACAATGAGTTTTTGCGTAAACTCAATTAGGCGTATTTTCCCGGTCATTCAAGTATTTATTTAATCAATGCAACGTTATTTTTATTTTTGTTTTACAATGGCTAATGGCTTGTTATTATCAGAACGTCAGGAGTCTGCGTTCTAAAACACTAAATTTTTTCGTTAACATTAGTGACGCGGAATACGATTTCATTTTTCTCACCGAAACTTGGCTTAACGGAGTTAACTCAGTTTAGCGTCGTTTCGACTTTTTAAAAGACTTTATTAACTCAATAAAACTTTATTAGTCGAAATGAGGAAACAATGACGGAGCTTGCTAGGAGCGAGCGGCGTTTTACAATACTGGATGCAGGATGCTAGCAAGACTGACAAAATAATGTGAACAACTAACTTATATAAACTTAGATAAGATAATACAGCGGAAGACAGCAGCCGACTCATCAATGATGTGACTGGGCTGTTATCAAGCACGTGCATACATGGTCATCACGCATAATTACGGGTCGGTGCGTAATTCCGAACTGTTTAACGACGAATATTTCGTTTTTCGTCGGGATCGTGAAACTACTGCCAACCCGAGGACTAATGGTGGCGGCGTACTTATTGCAGTAAAAAACAATTTTCCACTGTTACATCGACCGGATATGGAAAGTGAAGCTGAAGACGTGTGGGTAGAACTTAACTTACCACATAGCTATAAATGTTTTTTCTGTTGTGTATATCTTCCCCCTCGTGAAGATGTAATCGCTCTTCATTTCTTAAATAAATTGCAAAGCAACTTAACCTGTCATAAAAATGCCCTCTGCTTTGTAACGGGAGATTTTAACCTTCCTTTAATTAAGTGGAGCACCATAGCAGAATCATATCTTTGTAAACCGTTTTCTAATGACGCCCATAGTAACGAAGTGCTAAATATTTTCCAATTCTTAAATTTAAATCAATTTAACTCTCGATCAAGTTACCGTGGCAATTTGTTAGATCTGATCCTTTCAAATACAGATTCGATTGTAATAACAGAATGTTTAAATCCTATTTCGAACATTGATCAGTTTCATGTTCCACTTGACTTTTTAATTCACATTAATCACCTTAAACCTTTATTGGGTAACAATAGGCATTTTCTGAATTTAAAAAAAGCGGATTTTAATGTAATTTCTACCGAAATTGAATCTATTGACTGGCACTGGGAACTTTCTTCAGTGTGTGTTAATGCGGATGTATCTGTTTTTTATAAACACATTAATTCTATTATTGATAAGAATGTTCCAATGTCTGTGTGCAAAAATGATCACTACCCTCCGTGGTTTTCTCCGAGTTCTATACGAATGGCTAAGAGTAAGTTCAAAGGTCATAAACGCTGGAATACTTATAAGAATAAATTTGACTATCTAATCTTTAGTGATACTCGTAGCAAATTAAAAGCCAGCATTAAACGTGACTATAAATCTTATATCTCACATTTAGAAAACGACATTGCATCTAACCCAAAAAAAAAAATTGGAAATTCACTTCTGATAGAAAGCGCAAATCGCTGATCCCAAATGTGCTGAAATGCGATAATTAACTAGCTAAATTTCATCACCAGTCGAACTGGTGATGAAATTTCTGAACTTTTCGCTAATTATTTTAAATCAGTATACAGCCTATCTTCTACGTCCACCAACCCTTCTCACTCCGTTGATAAAAATAGCTTTTTGAGTAATACTAATCTCATCACCTTATCTTCCATTAAACCAGAAGACGTGGCAGCCATTTTAAAATCTCTTGATCCTAACAAATCAGCCGGTCTTGATGGCATTCCTCCATATTTCATAATTAAATGTTCTGAAGTTCTTGTCTCCCCTTTAACACTACTTTTTAATAAATCTATTAAATCCGGTGTATTTCCCGAGGTGTGGAAAAAAGCACACGTCATTCCTATTTTTAAATCGGGAAACAGAAGTCTGGTTAGCAACTATAGGCCTATTTCAATTTTGTCTTCTTTTTCAAAAATATTCGAAAAAATCATCGACAATTTCTTATTTTTTAACCTTAAACGTTTCATTATTCCTGAACAACATGGTTTTTTTCATGGACGCACTGTAGAAACAAATATGTTAACTTACACAGATTTTATTCTCAAGAGAATGAACGAAGGTGTACAAGTTGACTCTGTTTACACGGATTTTAGCAAAGCCTTCGATAAAGTTGATCACAATATTTTGATGATGAAGTTATTGAACCCTGGAATTCATGGCAATTTATTTGGTTGGCTTTGTTCTTATATTCGTAATCGGTCTCAATCAGTACTTGTAAACGTATTTCATTCCAAATATTTTTTAGTCACTTCCGGCGTGCCGCAAGGTAGCCATCTTGGCCCCCTGCTGTTTCTTTTATTTATTAATGATATCAATTATGTATTTCGCTCCTGTAAATTTATTCTATACGCGGACGATCTGAAATTGTACATTTGTGTCAGGGGTAAGGATAATTGTGAACGTCTCCAATCTGATTTAAATGAGTTGTATAATTATTGTCTTCGTAATAAAATCGCTCTTAACCCTGATAAGTGTCAATATATATCTTTTTTCCGAATTCGTTATCCTATTAATTATCAGTATAAGTTAGGTGATTGTACTCTAAAAAAGGTTGATATCATAAAGGATCTCGGCATACTTGTTGACTCTAAACTATCCTTTCACTCTCATTTCGATAAAATCGTAAACAAAGCCTTTCGTATGTTGGGTTTTATCTTTCGCGTTGGTCATGATTTTGCTAATGTTAACACTATTATTACTTTATATTTTGCTTATGTCCGCTCACACCTGGAGTATGCATCACCTATTTGGAATCCGAATTACAAACGTTATATTAACTTAATTGAGAATATTCAAAACAAATTTTACAAATTCGTGCTATACCGCTTTAATGTTGAATTTCATTTCACTTCCCTTGAGAAAAGAAGAAAATTGAGAGATTCTATGGCTTTCCACAAAATTCTGAACGGTATTTATGATTCAATCGATTTATTATCACTAATTTCTTTAAATATTCCGCCACATCCCACGAGAACGGCTAATTTGTTTTTAGTCCCGCATGCAAGCACGAATTACTTATTTTATTCGCCTATCATTAGAATAATTTGATCAGAATATCATTTCCCATGCCGACATTTTCATAAATAATATAAAAAACTTTAAAAAGAACTTTTTATGTTTTTGAGATAAAATATTTGTTATACGTGTACATACTTATAGAATTACTATTACTTGCATATTTTCATATAATTTGGTCTAGGGAATACAACATTAAGTCCTTGAGTTTAATTATTTAATTAGTTATTTTCGCTGTCAAATAATTTTGTTTCCGATTTGTTTTGATCGTTATAGTTTATTTACATGGAGACTTTTTTAGGAATACACTGTCAACTGCATTTATTATTATTATATTTTTTATTATATTTATTATTATGTGTATTTCTGTGTGTTCTCTTGAAATAAATAAATAAATAAATAAATAAGCAAATGAACATGGCTATACACTTAAAAACGATTTTGTTAAAAAAAACATACAAATTATTTTTTTTTACAAATGTGTCGTTTTGCATTACTTGGTGGGCAAAATGGCATACTAATTTTAAATAAAAAACTAATCAAGGCAGACTTCACAAATGAACCGTTTGGTTGTTCTTGGCATCCCAGCACACTCTGCATTGGCTCATTGGCGACATTGTTGGCACATTGTCCACTGTTTTCTTGATCTTAAGCGACAGTTCGTTGCAGTATAAACATTGAACATCCAAGTTATCATCAGCATTAATGATTTCTTTCCTTCTCTTTCTTTTGTGCTTCTTTTTATTTTAGTTCATTCATAAAGAGATTTAAGGTGAGAATGCTTTGATCTGTGTTTTTACTTTGAAGACGTGATGATGTTGATACACTTGCGATCGGAACTGGAGACAGTTGGTTCAGAAGTAATAAAGCATCACTTTTCACATAATTTGTTAAAGTCTCTGAAGATATGTTAACAGAAGTTGAAGCAACAAAATCGCAATTCGATGGATTAGCGTACGACTGTTCCTCATTTTCTGAAGGCTGTTTGTTTATGTATCATCAACCCTTGTCGTGTAGTCATCTCCATTGCGAAGAATATCAGTAACAGCTAGGTAGAAAAAGATGGTCTAAGAAGATATTACAATCTAGTGGAGAAATGCTTTGACACAAACTGACACAAAACCTAACCTGCTAACCTCGAATTTGACATATGCTTACAGTGCCACCAATGACATGTTAACAGAAAGTTGGGGTGATACACCTGCGAGAAACATAAAAGCAAAAAATTACTAGGATTTAATTCAAAATTTCCCGCTCTTTCCTCACTCTTTAATACTCACTTTGTGGAAAAACTGTTATCACAAATTCTAACTTACCTTGCAGTGTGCAAACAAATTGTTTGTAATCTCAAAAAAATTACTAACAAGTTCAACAAAGACCGTCCGAGAGGCACTATAATCAAACTACTACCACGCACAGAAAACATATTCCACTAAAACTGCTCAACAAACAGGTAGTATGTCGTTTTTTCCTGTATGTCATTATGCTTTATGTTCCCCTATATATAACAAACATTGAGTAAATAGTCAGAGTTTGTCCCTATTCCTATATGACGTCATAGGGAGTTTATATATTGCCAAAAAATAAGGAGCTATTGACACTTGTCAAAACATTTACGTATGTGTATCTTATCTAACTTAAAAACCAGAAACTGTAAATAAATCACGGCGTTATTCGGCGTTTTAAGCGCGCCACTATCTCCATAACTGATTGCAAACAATTTAAACTATAGTATCGAAATTAGCGATTATTACACACAGTAATGTCTAGGATTCTGGCGCTTGCTTGTGTGATTGTTGGTCCGCCAGGCAAAGCTGGTTTCCATCCACACTGCCAGCAGCTGAAAAAGGTCAAGGGAAATCGGTAGCAAGATAAAGATGAGCTTCAACAAGCAAGGGAATGGTTTCCAATCAGGGAACCATGGAAGTGATGTCAAATCCTCAATATGAGAACGGAGATGCGTGCGATACAATAAAAGCTTCTGCAAACGCTTTTCCCCAAATAAACTTTGAACACAATGGAAATTGTAGGTTAATCCGGTTAGAGCGATTTGAAGACGTCTTCTGGTAAGGAAATTCAAGGCAATTAGCACACAACTTTAACACTTAGAATGGTCATCACCACTACAACACTTAACTTGACAAGCAATCACTCGTTTTCCCCCGAGGTACTTTTGGTAACTTTATTTGAAAACTGCACAATGAAAAGGCCGAGGCGTTCAGGTTCAGGGCCGCACAACTTCAAACACGATTGGCATTTCCTAAGATGTACTCGTAACTAACTTTTAAAACTTGCCTTCTATATGATTTCGACTCGAAAAGGAAGAGTAGGGGATATCAAATGATTGAATCGCCATTTTAATTTTTTTAAATGTTGTTGGCCAACAATACGGGATTGGTACGGCCCCTGCAAGGGTTTTAGCAAGATAAGTAAAACTCCAAAAGTATATTTCCCGTGCCTTAAAAGTAGACTGACTCAGCACTTTGTCTGAAAATAACACGTACGTGCTGGTCGTCCTAATCATAATATATAGAGACGTTAATCTCCTTCTGAATATCTTTTTAGGGAACAAGAAATTAGTATCTATTTTGATTCTAAGCACCTCATTTGATATTTGATTCTTTGGGGAATGGAATGATTAATGACTTACTATCACCTGCTGAATTAAGATAACAGGTGAAGTCAGTGGCGTAACTATCATATGTGCAGGGGGTGCGAAGAACCTCGGCGCCGAATCTATATAGGCGCCGCGGTAGCGGAGTTTTTAGTGAAAATAAAAGTTTTCCTAGAATAGTGGTTCAAAGCGGCAACAAACTATGATACGTGAGCGCCACTGGGCTCTTTTGAGTGCGCAGTCTTTTCTCCTTTTGAGTAGATTAGAAGTTCCAGCTCTAGTGTGTGTTTGTGATTCTTAGATTTCATAGTGCATAGTGCATAGTAACATACTATAAATTCAAAATTTTAAACTTCAAATTTCTGACGATTGCCTCAGATACAGAGGTCATAGAGAGTGCCAAATTACTTCAAACTACGTATGAAACTGATCTCGATAACGGCTACTAAAGCAAATTGTACAATTTCGATCTTCGTGCGCAACTAGTATTAAAGGAAGTGGGAGAAAATGTCTGTCTAATCACACATCATTGGCTAGCTTTCCAGATTTGTATACAGCTTATATCCTATTTTTTACATCCCGTCACTACAGCCTCCACTGAGAGATCTTTTTCTAAATTAAAAAACTTTTTGCTAAGTAAGATGAGCCAAATACGCCTAAAGAGTTTTGCATTACTGAGTAACGAGAAAGTAAGAGCCAGTACTCTTGGTTTTAATTCACTGATAGATATGTTAGCTTTAGCAAAGTCTCGCAAAAGAGAGTTTAATTAAAGTGCTATACCTACATATTTATATATCTATATATTTTATGTTTCTTGTGAATTATTTAAATTTGTATTCCTTTTACGTGGTTTTTGTTTTTGTATTTTCATATGTATTTTTATGTTTCATGTTATATTTTGCGAATGTTTGATGTAATGGTAAAACCCGTTCTACTTTATGGGTCGGAATCGTGGACGGTTACAGAACTGGTAAAGCAGAAATTGCAGGTGTTTGGTGACTAGTCATTATTTCGAACAAAGATCTTTGGGACTGAACAAATCAGGTGGACATTAATATAGAAATTAGGAGAAGAAAATATGGATGGTTAGGGCATACGTTGCGAAAAAATGAAACTGTAATTTGCAGAAAAGTTTTGATTGGAATCTTTAGGGTTTCAGAAACCGAGGACGCCCACGAAAAACGTGGTGGAGAACTGTAAAACAAGAGACAGGAAAGACTAGCACAACTAGAAAGAATATACGAATACCCTATGTCCGAATAGGGAATAATGGGATTATTATTATTATTATTATTATGTTATATTTAATAAAAGATTGAAACATCTAAATGTGTTTTATTTTGCAGTAAGTAACCTTTCATGTTAAGAAAATAGCTTATTAATTTTCTTTTAAATTTAAAGTGTTGCAGGACCAAAAATCCCCCCCCCCCTCCCTCTTTTTTCTGAAACTTCTTGTCTACAGCGGCTATAATTTATTCTTGCACACCGGCGCCAAACCGTCTTGTTACGCCACTGAGTGAAGTCAAGTCCCAAGGAACGGTCCAGGTCTGTTTCTACTGCATTTTCCCTGCTAGGATCCGAACTCACGCCTAATTACATTGGTACAATAAATTCACTTAACACGTCGAAAAAGCAAAAGCAAATCCTGTCAAAAAATGTCCAGTAAATATTTCATCGCAAAATGTAATTATGTAGTGGTGGCGTCTTGTCTCCAAGTTTTTGTAAAAGTACAGTGCATTGGCCTAGATAGTCGAGGGTATCTTAAACCGACATTTTGCAAGTTGTAGTGTGGCAGAAAACTCGATGTAAAAATATAAAAGAAGCAATGTTACAAGACAAGAAATAAAGCAGTTATTAAATGTATACGTAATAAAAGATTCAAAGCAGTTTCATTACTGCCGAAGCAAAATTGTTTGTAGTGTGTGTTCTTACCCAGTCAATATTTGAATATTATGAAAAATAAAAAATCTGATGTGATACAAGCACATAACTACCTTTTACAGTGATCGTATAATTAGCCAAAAAAATGATTTTTAATTTTTAAGCATTTGTCAAAAATGTTCAAAAATTGCAAATTCTACAGAAACCGTACAAAATAGAGGGTATTCAAAAATGTAATACTATACCGGGTGTTCTATTTAAAATAGGAGTTAATAAAAAAGAGAAAAAAAAACAAAACAAATCCATTTTAGAGGTATTCAACTGGAAAATCACCTCTCACATCAATACACATTAAAAATGTAATAACAATTTAAAATTTGAAAAAAATCGTTAGAGCCGTTTTTTGCAAAAACTGAAAAATCACAAGAGTAAACACCATACTTCCGGTTATGCGATTTTCTTCAAAATCTTGCTGTCACATCTAGATAGTACACAAAACTTATATACGAAGTTTCATCGCCATATCTCTTTTCGTTTTTGAGATATTCTGTTCACACACAGACAGACCGACACACATACTGACAGACAAACCAATGAGCAAAAACATGTTTTTGTGTTCAGGGGACTCTAAAACGTGAAGATCTATTGAAAACTCAATTTCGAATTTTTGCGGTGAATCCAATATGTACTTCCTTTATTGTAAAAAGAAGTAATAGCATTTTTAATACCAACTTTAGTACAGGTTTTGGTTCTCGATGGACAGGTGTTTGGAAATTTGAAGAAAACTGAAAAGAAGAAAAAGGTGCTTCTAACAAAAATAAACTCACGGAACTTTCACTATACAAAATCCGGCCAAAAGCCTTTTTGCAAAATTAAGAGGAATGAGACGATTTAATCATAAGTTGACTGTCAGAAGAACCTCACTTTACCAAAAATCCCTGACTAAAGTACCTACCTATATATTATGGTAAGCAATGTGGGAATTTTAGGTTGGAAAATCGGAAAACATCTAAATGGAGCAAACAACATATAGTAAAATCACGGAAACAAACGGTGCACGTCATCAAATATTTAGTTATTAGTTTAAAGTTACTGTTTGATGAGGCACACCGTTTGATTCCGTGATTTACCTATAGTTACAATCATATTTATTGTAATCACGGAATCAAACGGTGCGCGTCATCAAACAGTAACTTTAAATGAATAAATAAGTATGTGATGACGTACACCGTTTGTTTCCGTGATTTTACTATAGTATTCGCAGTTTTCCTTACACTGAGCAGTAGCAATCTCGATGGTATTAGAACAGTACAACTTACGACTGACGAATGCGGAGGCCAGAATAAAAATACCATAATGTTCGCATGTTCATACTCAAATTCCATTAAATCCAACAGTTGGGGTAAATCGCTTCTAACTCCATTTTTGTTCTAAATTGTCACTTTACTACATATAAATCTTTCGTGTTTTTTTTTACAATTTATACACCAGATACTGTTAACATTTCACAAAAAAAAAATCATTAAGGAGTTCCTACCTAAAGTTGGTTAAACAGCTTTTTATGATTTCAGAAAATATAACTCAAGTACCTACATTTATGAGGTTTTGATACTAGAAAATTATTATATTACAGCTCTTCAACAGTTTTTTAAAACAAGTTTCCACGTCTGGCATGGAATCCGTAATATACGTATATTACTACTCTATATTATATAATGATGTTTATATAACCAGACTAGCACATCAGCATGCACGGTTAAGTGAATAACTGTGCTTCATGAATAATGACATGACCCACAATTGTGCAAAGAAAACCACGAGCACCTAACCAATAATTTTAAATGAAAAACCTTTAGTTTTAGTTGAATTGGTATGCCCATTAATGTCTCATAATAGAAAATAATGAATAACTAATCAAAATTGGGTGCGCAAATCTATGTATCTTAAGGTAATAAAACGATCGTAATTTTTTCTAGCAGTCAAATGGGTGGCGAGATAGTTGTTGTCGGATGTCTTATAGCAGCTTCTCTTCTTTGGCTCTGTTTTAAATGTTGTCAGTCCACCGAAGGTAACGTATGAGCCAAAAAAGTAAAAGTACGCAAATAAACTGAAATGTTAACAATGTTGCAAGAAGTTAGCAATAGAATGTGTAGGTTAAATTAAAGCTACTCAAAGTTGATGCTTATGGTTAAATTCAATACAGAAATGTTAACAACTTTGTTGTCATGCTATTGGAAGAAATTACTTGTACTTATACATAATAACAATTTTTAATAAGATATCTGTGAACCAGTTTTGAAAGCTCGTCTGTTAATATATCATGAATTACAGAAGCCGAAGCTGATTCTAATGGACACACTAACACACAGCACCGATCTGAAAATGGCTATCCCATGCCATCACGATCATCTCCACCACAGGCAGTACTATTAGGTTTGTTTTTCGTATCATTTTAAGATGAACTGCTTTATAACTTGGATTTTTTTTTACATTTTGTTACCCAGAGGATATATCACTACTAGACAGGGATGAGCTTCCGGACTGGTTCATAGCACTCACGATGCCTCCACAATCTTCATCGTCAACACCACAGTACCATCGAACTAGATCATATTCTCTAGAGGATTTACCACCTTCGTATGCCACAATACCTGCGGCAACTCTTAATTATACAGAAATGAATTATTTGCCAGGTTCTTCATCATCAAGACCACAGTACCATCGAACTAGATCATATTCTGTAGAGGATTTACCACCTTCGTATGCGGAGGCCACTGGGCAAACACAACAGGCAATGAACCGACCACAAAGACATTATATACCTGAGACTAATGGTAGGAGTAACACGTGACCTTTCATTGAAAAACCTAAAACAGTGCTTGTATTATGTTTAAAAGTTTACCTTCTGATTTCAAAGGAACAGAACATCTCAAAATTTAAGCCATTAAGCTTTTCAACTCTGAGAAATAAGTGCAAATAAATTAAATGGAAAATTGATCTAATATGAATATTTTCAAGCCTGATTATTATTTATCTTAAAAGATATGCAATGGTTTATACCTATATATAAAATAATATTGTATAATTTAAACATGAGTTTTTTGTTATATTTGGAAGAGATATGAAATTTCTGATTAAGGCTACTCATTCCAGACCATTTGGTAACTTGAATCTTAAGAGTATTCGCCTAGTTTTGACACAGGGTCCTGCAACAATGCGGGGATGGAAGATATGTCTAAAACTAAAATAAAAATTGCTTACAAGTATAAAAGTCATAGGTGCACCTTACTAAAATATTTTTGAATCTACAGGTTGACTCAAAAAAAATTTATGACAAATCAAACTTACTTTTTTTAAATGGAATGTCCTATATTTAGCCACTTAAAAAGTTTTGCGTTAAAATACTAGTTAATCATTTTTATATAAAGTTGTATGGCTCTAACGCCAATTGTCTTGGAGATTATTAACGATTTTATGCACAAAAATGCTGAACTTCAGGCAGCTGCTGTAACAGAAAACAATTGCATGAAAGAAAACGTTGCCAAAAAATTATATTCTGCTTGAATTCCCTGTAAAATGGTTGCTCTGAGTATTAATGCTATACAGGATATTCAATATTTGCAAATTTAATCATTTTGAATCGTTGTTAAATGGACTGCTCAGTATATTTTTGTATTTTTGAAAAGCCCTTTTATCGGGTTTTCTTGTGTTGTCTTAGTTCATACCACTAAATTCAACTTAAACGACTTTGAAAATAAAAAAGAGAATTTAAGACCCTTAACCCTGCGTCCTACACGTGCAATTGTGTAACGTTTTTAGATACGTGAGGTGTGAGAAACCCCCATTCTTTTTTTTAGTTTAAAAAATTAATTTTGTGTCTTTTGGAATAATATCAATTAAATTTATCTTCTGTAACAACTCTTTTATGAAAAAATATTGCATAGTTTGCAGAACAAGAACATAGGATTTAAATTTTTACTTTAGAATAAAAAATGGTAATTATTGAACAAAAGAAAACAGAAGTTACTTCAAAAATATTTATTGCATACTATAAAACATTAAAATCATAATTAAATGATTCGAAAACTCCAAATAGAAATGATTATAGAATTACAATACAAAAAAGTATACTGGAGATAACAGGAAAAAAATTGTTGGTCATCAACTTTTGCCAATTCTGCACACGTTTCACAGTACATTTTAGCGTATTCCAGGCATATAAACTTATTGCACGCTTCACAGATGTATTTTGTTTTGGGCACAGGGACACTCCTGACACCTTCCTTGTTGCCCATTTAGGTTTGTCTTTTTGGTAGGGGGCTCTGATGTTTCTCCTCTTATTCTGCGGATCTCATCTCACAGTTCTCGAGGCGCTCTATCATTTTCCATTCTTACTTTTTGATAATCACTTATTAATTTGAATCCTAGTTGGGTTAGGTAATCACTTTCTCCATTATTATTTTCCCTCTGAATAATTTGGGAGTTTATACCAGCAGTATTCATCAAGGAAAAAGTATGGTCAAGGGCCATTGACGACTACATCTTGAAACATTGTATGCAGCTGATAATTGGTTGACGGTATCTACTCCCCCTTTAATCAGCTTATAGAACGACACACTATCTGGAAGTTTCTTTTCTGAATTGTCTACTTCCCCATAGTGGTGAAGAGAAGACATTAGAAGAAGAACTTTGCCTTTGTTGGGTACATACGAGAGCACTGTATAATTTTTTTTAATATCCAAAGAGACTTGAGCATATGTTACGATTTCACACATTTTCAAAGTTTGTAGGGATCTCTCTCTTGTTTTGTCGAATAGTTCCTACAGCAGTGAGGCCATGCTCATGGTGCAACTTAACAAGAAGGTCATAACTTGTGTACCAGTTGTCAATGGTAATGTTTCTATTTGTTCTTGAAACTGGAGCCACCAACCTATCAACTATATCTTTGAGACTGTTGCTTAAATAGAATCGACCTTCTGTCTGTTTACCTATGTAAACCTCCATGTTGACTTAGTAGTGCATCCGGGCGTCCACCAGGGCGTGAACCTTTATACCGTATTTGGCAGTTTTATTTGGCATATACTGACGAAAAGGGCAGCTACCTCTAAATGCTTCTAATTTTTCATCGATTATTAAATATTTGTCCAGTGTGTATGCATTTTTACAATTATCAACAAACTTATCCACTATAGCTCTAATGGCAGCCAGTTTATCACATTTCAGCCGTTGAGCACGGTTTTCTTTGTTGTCGAAACGTAAGCAGCTTAGCAAAAATTCATAGCGCTTTTGTGACGTGGTAGTGCAAAATATTTCTATCTCTGTTTTGTTGGTTTTCCAAAAGTCTTTTATTGAACAGCGATTACATGAAAACTCCTGATAAATATAAAAGGCCTAATACAGCTTTAATCTCGACTTTATTAGTTTGTTGTTATTGTGTTGATTTTATCCATTGATTTGCTTTTTCAAGTATCCTTTGAACTGTATAGATCACGATATCACTTATCATTTGTTCATTTATAAAAAGTAAGAAACACTGAAGAGTTTTTTTTTTTAAAGTTTCCTTACTCCGGGTAAGTGTGTTATGATATTTTCTGCCCTTGTTCAGACTGTGTAGGGAAAGTTTTACTCCACTTTATACTGTCTTTGCCAAAATAGTAATTCTTTCTTCATTTTCATAGCTTTTGCTGTTGCCTACGTTTACTTCAAATTCTCCTCGACTACCTGCATTTTCTTTGCTATCATTGTCATCTTCAACATCTGTGTAGTTGCAACCGATACTTACATTGTCCAACTCTTCACCATCAGATCCACTAATTTCGTCATCGCTGTGTATTTCGTTCCATAACGCCTGAGGCCGCTTCATTTCTCTCTCGTAGTCTCTCATGTTGCTATTTTGTAAAATATTGCGAATATTACATCTTTTCAACTTCAAATTAGGACTAAACAACTTCAAAATGGGAATAAACAATTTCAAAATGAAATAAACAATTTCAAATTGAGAAAATCTTTTTGTTAATGGTAGGCTTTGGAAAATGGCAATTACATGGTTGTGACAGGTAGTAAAATTGTCGGAAAACCTTAAAAAAATTGGCCGTGCCGATTCCTCTTGCCCAGTGGCTTAGGGTCATTAGACAAGTGTAGAACTAAAACGCCGTGCCCCCACCCCCTGTCAAACAGCCGTCATCTTGAAAACATTTTGAAATCGGTTTTTCTTGCGATCCATTGCTGGTTTTTTGGAAAATTGCGAATGTTAAAGTTGTAGTGTTTGAAAAAATGTGCCTGAATCTCTTTTAATAATGTGGTTGCTTTAAATAGTCTCCGAGTTACAACCTTTCAAACTCCGCGCGGCATGGGAAATGTATATTCCGGCACAGCAAAGTAGCTATTTCTCTTTTGCGAGGTAAAATCATCATGTCACTCAAGTATTTGGATTTTATGACTTTATAATAATCAAAATGAATAGAATCACGCCCCCAAAAAAAAGAAGGAAAACATTGAAACATTTTAATAACTAATTTTACTATGTTCATTGAAAGTTTTATATCAGAAATGCAATTCACTGTCGCGCTTTTCCTTTACGAATTAATAATAAAGATAACTCGATTTTCCGAGTTTTGAATAGATATTGTTCTTAGAATTATGTTATTATTATTAGTGCGTATTTTCTTGATTTTTACACATAAGGTGTGATATTTGTATGAAATGACTTTTCACATAATGCACGGATTGAGATAATAAAATAAAACTTTTTAAAATACATTAAGTTTTGAAACAGAAATTGTTCAAATAAAAAAATAAATGGAAAATTGAATTGCAAATATGAAGCTTTGAAAATGAAACATTGAAAATGGAACCTTGAAAGTAAAACATTAAAAATTAAATTTTCAAATTAAAACTGAAGATAAAAGTTTGAAATATAAATTTTGAAAATAAACGTAAATTTACCTTTCAAGATCTTTCAATTTCCTGCGTGCAGCACTTCTGGAGTGCCTTTCGACGGCATATTTCGTTTGGCACGGTTTGTGGAGTCGAAAAATAATATTTGGATCTTTTAAATACTTTTCATTCTCAGAATCTTCTCTTATCACACTGGCATTGATATTAAGAGAAATTCTACCTCCCGCAGTCAGGGGTTCTTCTTGGCAAATAAAACAGTAATCCGGCATTTTGTATGAACAGAACAGAACGTTTTTCAATGAAGTTTTACTCCGAACTGATGCATAGAATACAATGAAATGCAAGTTGTAACACGTTTAGAACAGCTCATGTTCAGGGAAAATACCTGGGAAAAAGGTTTATCGCTTTTCATGTACGGAGAAAAACAATTTTTGATAACTTTGTCGCCTTCTACCGTTTGGAATACCAACTTCTAATAATATAAAAAATGCCGTACATTAAGAAAGTGGATGCTGACAATATAAAGAAGCAGATTCGCGCGTTATACAATAATAATGGAGACTGGAAAGCTCTTGCAGATACATTAAATGTCAAAAATCGACCACCTATCAATGGGTGAAACACCAACAAGAGGAAGAGAAAAAACGTGGAACAGAGAGAAGATGCAAACTACTATATAATATGAACATCGTCTATTTACTAGGGATGTCGTACCCGGTCTAAAATCAAACCCGGGTACCCGAGAACAGTACCCGGGTACCCGAGGGTACCCGAAATTTATAATAAAAATGTTAGCGTACATCGAAACATTCTTTACGCCGCGAGTTTTAAACTGAACTAAATTGAAATAGTTCCTACTCTCCAATCAAAATCACACAGAGGATGTTTATGTTACTGCATCCCATACTGACGCGATTTAATGGTACTATTGACGGGTTGAATTTTTCCGTGAACGGGATTTATTATATGAAACAAGAAACATTATATGGTATGAGATGGGGTGATTCTGGTTATTACTGTATATGGTTATGTTTTTCTAGAGCTTATTCCTATTGTTTTTAAGTTTTTATCTTCTCCGAAAAAGGCTGACTTACTTGAAATTACATAATTTACTAGTCGGGTACCCGGGTCCTGAAAATATACCCGGGTTGACTATTACCCGGGTCGACCCGGGTACCCGGGTACCCGCCGACATCCCTACTATTTACGGAAGAGTACATTCAGGAAAATTCTAAAATTACTTTGAAAGAAATGAACCGAAAGATACAAAACAGTTATCATATTGAGGTATCCACATCCACTGAATGTGTTTGGATATATTCGGTGGATACTGAAATTGATTACTCCCAATTTGAAATTGATTAGTCCCAATCTGAAGATGTTTATTCTCAAATTGAAATTGTTTATTTTATTTTGGAATTTTGTTTCCATTTTGAAATTGAAAAGGTATAGAACACAGCACGAATTAAAAGAAACGTGTATTACCTTAAAACCCCAAGTAACAACTCGATTCGTGAGCACACAATTTTAAAACGTAGTAAGACAGTTGGGGTGTACCACACCCCAGTCAAACTTAAACGCACTTGATTCAAAAACACGTTAACTTATTACTGACTTTAAATACTGTAGAAAAGCAGGACCAGATGAAAAGAAAAAACAATATTGTAATAAAAGGGCTGGCAATTAACGAAGAGCAAGCAAAAGACGAGATTGAAGATTTCTTAAGCAAAGAAATAGGGGTACAAGCAAAAATTACAGAAGCACACAAAATAGGACAAATACCAGGAAAACAAATCGCCATTGCAACAATTCAGTCATTCAAGCAAAAAACGAATATAATGATAAACAAAAAGAAGCTGAAAGGGAAAAAAATCTACATAGAAAATGACTTAACCAAAAACGAAAGGGAAATACAAGCAAAAATTATACAAACGGCCAAAGTAGAAAAACAAACCGGAAGCAAAATAATTATTGGATACCAAAAACTAATAATAGACAATCAAGTGTATAAATGGGACAAGAAAGAAAAAAGACTCCAGCATCAAAATGCAAAGGAGCCAGTACAAAATCCAAAAAACCAGAAATGAAACAAGAATGGCCGAAAATGATGACGAATAAAGCAATGGATAAGGAAACGAATAGGAATAAGCGCAAAACGAAAAATAAAAACAAAAAAACATTAAAGGTTGCAAGCTGGAATATAAAAACAATGTTATTACCAGGAAAAATTAAGGAAATAGTTAAAGAAATAAAAAAATATAAAATAGATATCGCAGCTATTCAAGAACTAAGATGGAAAGGGCAAGGTGAAATTACCAAAAAGGACTTCACAATATTATACTCAGGGGAAAAAAAGCAGGGCAGTAATGGAACAGGATTTATAGTGGACAGAAGAATAAAAATAGTAAGTTTTAAACCTATCAATGGTAGAATATGCTACTTAGAATTGAAATGAAACCTGTAAATATGTCTATTATCTGCGTATATGCACCTACAGAAGTCGATAGTCAAGAGGTAAAAGATAAATTCTATGATGAATTGGAACAGATATATGAGAAGGTACCAAAACAGGATACGTTGCTTTTACTAGGAGATCTAAATGCAAAAATTGGAAAGGAAAACTATGTAAGGGAAGTTGCAGGAAAACAAACACTACACGAAAAGACAAATGACAATGGAAATAGAATATGTAATTTTGCTATAGCAACAAATATGACGATTAGCAGTACTCAATTCAAACACAAAAGAATACATAAGGAAACATGGATGATACCAGGAACAAATAGAGGTAACCACATACTAATAAACAAGAGTCACAGAAGGATAATTAAAGATGTCAGGTCATATAGAGGCGCAAACGCAGATACAGATCACTACATGATAGTGGCAAAAATTAAAAGAGACTATAAAAACCAGATTGATAGGCAAATATATAAAAAGTGGAATATCGAAAAACTGTATACAAAGGCGGGAAGAATGAAATACGTGAAAGAAATTAACAAAGAGATGAAAGGAAAAGAGCATAAAGTGGATATAGAGGAAGAATGGGAAGACATCAGAATAATAATACTAACGGGTACAGAGAGAGCAATTGGATACAAGGAAAGCAAGACTAAAAAGCAATGGTACAACGACGAATGTCAAAAAGTAATAAACACAAAGAACGAAGCACGAAAAAAATGGTTAAAAACAGAAAAAGAAGAGGATCTAGAAAGAGACAAAGAAAATAAAAGAATAGCTCAGAAGATCTGCAGACGAAGCAAGAAGGTTTGGATGGATGAAATGATGGATGAGCTAGAACAGAAAAATAACAATAACAACATAAGAAAGTTCTATCAACAAATTAAACACCAAAAGAGAAAGTATCCAGTAAAAACAAGAGGACTAAAAGACAAACACAGCAATACAGAATACGATGAGAAAAAGAAGAGAGTCATATGGAGAGAACACTTTTATAAACTGCTATATGAAACAGAAGAGGAAGAAGAAAAATATGAACATCAGGAAATAAATGAAGAACGAGAAGGAGAAGAAAATGAAAGTATAACAACAGAACCCACCTACGAGGAAATCAGAAACATCATAACAAAAATAAAAAATGGGAAAAAACCTGGATGCGACCAAATAAATGGAGAAATGTTGAAGTATGGAGGGGATGAATTGCATAAAAGATTATACAACTTGATTAAAGAGATATGGAAAGAAGAGAAAATGCCAACAGAATGGGAAATGGGAATAATCATACCAATTCCAAAAAAGGGTGATTTGGAAGAATGCAAAAATTACAGGGGTATCTCACTATTAAACACAATGTATAAGATATTTACAACCTTAATCCAGAAAAGACTTACAATACACACAGAAAAAGAAATCGGTGAATATCAAATGGGATTCAGACCAGGACGATCGACAATAGATGCACTACATGTAGTACACCAAATAATGGAAAAATGCTATGAACATGAAATCGACTTACACCTGTTATTTGTAGACTATAAACAAGCATTCGACAAAATTAAAAGACAAAAACTTATACAAATAATAAAAAGAATTGGGGTGCCAGAAAAACTAAGACAATGTATACAACTAACAATGAAGAACACAAAAGCAATAGTAAAAACAAGAGACGGGCAAACTGAAGAATTCAGTATCAATATGGGAGTCCGACAAGGAGATGCGTTGTCAGCAACCTTGTTCAACATAGCATTAGAAGGGACAATACGAAAAGTAAATGTACAGGGAACAATAAGAAATAAAGAAGCACAAATAATAGCCTATGCTGATGACATACTCATTATATCAAGATCGTGGAATAAATTAACAGAAGTCTTTAAAATTTTGGAAAAAGCATCAGGTGAAATAGGACTTGTAGTAAATGAAAGCAAAACTAAGTATATGAAATGCCAAAGAGGAAAGAAAGAAGATATTAAAGAAGTAAAAATAGATAAATATACTATTGAAACAGTAAGATCCTTTAGCTATCTGGGTGTGCAAATAAACTATAATAACGACCGAAGCGAAGAAATAAAGGAAAGAATACAACTTGGCTTTAAAGCATTCTATGCAAACCACAACTTATTAAAGAGCAACAAAATAAGTATAAAAACTAAAATACGAGTATACAAATGCCTAATTAGACCAGTAGTGTTATATGCAGCAGAAGTAATGTGCCCAACTAATAAAGAAAGTGAACAACTGAGAATACTTGAAAGAAAGGTATTACGAGCAATAGTGGGAGCGAAGAAACTGGAAAATGAAGAATATAGACACTATATGAACCATGAAATCCTGGAAATAATGGCAGGCGAAGACATCGTAAAAGTAATGAAGTCGCAACGGATCAGATGGTTTGGACACATAATGAGAGCAGATGAATCAAAAATGATAAAAATAATAACAACATGGAAGCCCGAAGCAGACAGACCAAGGGGAAGACCAAAAATAGGTGGTATGAAGAAGTAATAAGAGACCTAAGAAACATGGAAATAAGAGATTGGAGAGAGAAAGCAAAAAATAGGAAAATATGGAGGAAAATAGGAGAAGAAGCAAAAACACACAAGAAACTTTAATGGGATAAAGATAAAGGAAAAACAAGGGACTAATCCACCCTAATAAATGGATTCATGCTTCGGAAAGAAGTGGCAATATTCTTCCAAAGAATGAAAGCCTTTATATATATAAATACTGTAGAAACGACTATTTATAAAAGCTACCGAGCACTCCTGACTACTAGGCATGAATTTTAAAAAGTTACAATTTTCGAAACTTGGGGTTTGTCATACCCCACCTGTCGGACGGAGAGTTAAGATGTTTTATTTCAAAGGATAACAATGTAGTCATTCAATAGGAATTTAAACACTCGGAACTCTCCGAGAATCACGATAAACCAGGTTTAGCAGACAAAAATCCAACCATCGAAACAAGAAATAACAAACAGGAAAACGTGTGAAAAGCAGGAGAAAATAAAATCTGAAAAAATGATTTAATTTAGGGGTGTGAAATGAAATATCAGAAGAAAGCTCATGAAAAGGACTTTAAAAATTCAGAGATATACAAGGTATTCCACTTCAAAAATTGAAATGATTAAATTTGCAAGTTTGAGTACTCTGTATAGCGTTAATACCCATAGAGCATTTAAGATTTTTCGTGTTTATTATGTTTGTATGAATAATGACTGGATTTTTATTTTCTAAAACTAGTTTTGTGGTGTTTCTAGAGCTCATGCGTTTAAATTTTCATTTTAACAGCGTTTGTTTGTTATCCCTTTGAAATGAAGCATTTTCAATTATTTTTATGATCAAATTCGTAGGTGTATGTGTAAAACAGTTCAATTTAGGGGTGTGAAATGAGATATCAAAAGAAAGCTATTTAAACAGGCTTTTTTAAAATACTAATATTTTCACAACATTCTATTAAAAATACCAAATTAAATTTGCAAACGTTGAGTACCCTGTGCGGGATTAATACCCGGAGCCACGGTTGTATACTCGAAAGGTAATTCACGAGAAACATCATTTTTGGTAACATTTGCCTTCATTCAATTGTTATTTGTTACAACAGCTATCTGAATTATCAGCATTTCTTTGCATAAAAACGTTTAACATTTACAAAACAGTTGACAGTAGATCCATATAAGTTGATATTAAAATGATTAGCATTTCAATGGTAAACATTTAAGCTACCTAATTATATATGGTTCATTTTAGAAAAAGTAAGTTTGTTTCTCCACACTTTTTTGAGCCACCCTGTGATAGTTTAGTACTCTCATAGTTTTAGAAATACCTGCCTTCCACCTCCCCATCGTTACCAAACCCTTTATAAGTGTTGCCATGTGATCACAAGGTATGGTACGACCCCAAAACATTTATCACTTCTCAAAATAAATTTTTTAAATCTAGGGGTTGTTAATACGTCATTAAAAAAGCTTTTTGATCCTTTTGTCGATGGTGGTTTTACCGGGAGAGCCATTAATTGTTTTCTTGAATTAAATTTCCAATTTTTCTCCCAGAATTGATGGTGTGGCAAAAATTAGAAATATAAACTGACTTCAAGTCTAAAATTCGTTTAAGGACCTTAAAAGAAAAAGTGGTAGGTAGTTTTATTTTAGGAAAAAGCCACCGGTGGTGGAACCAGAAACGGAAAAATCTTGACAAAAACATCAAAGTGCGTCATTTAATACCCTATTAAATACTACTGAATTTAAAATGTGTACTTAATCCTTTCTCTTCTACTGGTAAAGTAGTGCAGAGGTTAAAATTTTTATCTAGAAAAATTCACGAATTTTGAAGGCTTTCTCGGTACGATCCAGAGCATAACATATAGTATAACAGTTTGCTTTTGTACCTTGTGCTTCTGTAAATAGAAGCTGATAAAATGGTCTTCCGATTCCGTAGTATAGGTATTGTAAATGTTATTTCTTAATTTAGAACTTTATTGTGGTTATACATAATATATATTAAGTAGGTACTCAATTTGTTATCTAGTTGTAAGAATGTTTTAAATTCTATTAAATATTGTAAATGATGTCAGCTTCCTATATACTGTGTGTCCAAGAGTAAATAGCTTATTTTGTAGCTTAAAAAAAAAGATTCAGTTATATATACAAGCTGTCCAACTTCTGGGGGTCATAGAGGATGTTGAAACATGAAAATAATTTTGTATATAAACATTTTCTTTTAAATCCCTCCCACTGAGTTACACCCTTCCAAAGAGGGGAATTAAAATTAGGTTTTGTCATTGTACTGAAACTGGAAAAGGGCATTTTTATATATGTAAACCCGCTAATTAGTTAATGCATTTATTTAGTTCAATACACACAATAATACAATACAATACAAAACTCACAGGTAATATAGGCCTGCTGTGCGTGCGGCAGCTTCAGATCAAGTAGGCTGAGACTGCGTTGGTGTGAAAAGTGGCAGATAATTTCTATGAATAACATACTTATTTATGAAATTCATTTTAATTTTTATATACGATTGTAACGGGTAGAAATCAGAACCCTTATAAATGTTTTTATTAGAACTTTTTAACAAACATGAATTTTGGTTTAAAAAAATATCTAATGAAAAGCCTGATTTATTTAAAATCTTGTTTACTTCTTTTACGTTTTTATTATGATGCAAATCATTTTGCTAAATAACTGTGCCATACATCATAAAGTTTTTTTTTGTATCAATGTCCTCTAACCTCTAACCAGAAGTTTGTTGATCGAATTAAAGGACACCCTGTATATATTCGTAGATGTAACAAAATTAGACCATATTGCTAGTTTTTAAATTATTTTTCAACTTAGTAAAACTAGGGCTCTGCGCGTGTATGCGTAGTTTCTAAGTGAATTTGTTTTATTTTAAACAATATATTATAGATATTTCAAAATTACAAGAATGATTGCTTTATTTTTGATATAACTTTATAAAGAGATTATGTCGTTCTTCACTGCCAAAAATATATTACAAGAAAGATTCCGTTTGGTACAGACTACTAAGCAATAGTTATTGATCCAGTATTGTAATAGTGTACTAGTGAGGATGTTGTTACGCTTTCAATGAATCTACCAAGTGACTTGTCTCTGCTTCATTATGTAGCAATGTGATATTAACAGAATGGACTTCCGCGTACTAGGTACTACCATTATTTAGAACCTTTGTCATTAGTTTGAAGAACAAATGGAGTAAGGAAATTGAAAAAGTAAATTATAAATTAGTCAATTTATTCTGTAGTATGTTATTCACGAGTTATATACTGAAGTGAATTTGATCGTTGTTGTTATTGCAGTAGGTTTCATTGTAATATTAATAGGTTGCCCTGGTGAAAATTATATCCAATATTATAATAAATGTTGGAGCGCATCAGTTTTCTCCTGGTGACTGATGGTACCTACGCTTTGTGACTTGTTAGTTTTATTTTTTACTTCGTATATAAATTACCTGGAAAATAAATTTTGTGCCATTTACGAATTTTCTCATATAAGTTGCTGAAAATAAAACAAATACACTTAAAAATAATGCATCAGTAGCATCTTACAATATGTTAATTTTTAACATGCGGCACACCACTGCTACTTGTGAAATGGTCATGTGGTTTTCTTTTTCGATGTCTGAATATTGAAAACAAAAACATTTGGAAACTGCATGGTTATCTATGTCATCTTAATCATTGACTGCCACTAGTTAAGAAAATATATAAAATTTTCTCTTGTTTTTTGCAATAAGAGAGATATTTGAAGATGTTAACATTTAAAAAGTTCCAAATGTTTGCTTATGCCAACCAAACTACTCAAAAAAAAAGGTGTCACGGCATATCCACTAGTTGTTTTTAACTATAATAGTGACAGAGCCGCCCTGCAAAAACGTGAAATATGGACACCCTGTACGTACAGCATACTTTAGTTTATATTCAATTGTTTTTAAGTTGTATATAATGTAGATATAGTTATGTGTAGCCATTTCGATTATTTATATATGTTGCAGCATCTAAATCGTAAGTTTTTATACCAAAATATTTTGTGATATATAATTAATTAAAGCAAGTAAAATATTGATATTTTACAATAACTATCTTTTATTATTTGACTCTCCTATTTTTACTTACTTACATTATTCGTCATCACATTTAGTGCTGCTGGTTTTTCAAACAGTTAAAGGCCAAGTAGGATGATAAAATTGTTGTTTTAGGATAAGTGAATAATGCTCTTTCAAACAGCAATATTTGTGAGTAACATTATGTTTGTTCTGTTCTTTATCGATATAATGTACTAAACCCACTTTGTTTTAAACCTAAAGCCATATCAAATTTCTATATACGAAGGGAGCTTCTTATATTCGTGGAATGGGGAAGAAGGAGACAGATATATTTTGACTTTACATTTTATTTTTTCTCAGACATGAATACATTTATAACATCTTTGAATACATTTTTTTAAACCTTCATGAAAGCAATTCTCCAATTTATACATAAAATAAGCATCAACTGCTGCCTTCAACGACTCTTAATTGATAAAATGCTTTCCACAAAGGTCTATTTTTGAAATTTGGAAAGAGTAGGGTTGATAATTTACTTGTACAAAGCCGCAGGAGTTCACAGCAGCTATGACAAAGCGGGCTTTATGAACTGGCGCGTTATTATAAATTAAGAGCACACCTTTTAAAGTGTAGCTTCCCTTATTGTCATTGTTGGCAAAGATGGATCGGTCGGGGTGAATTCATTTCATGGCCCCCACACAGTCCAGATCTCAATCCGGTGGACTTTTTCTTATGGAGTTTTATGAAAGAATTGGTATATGTTACGGAAGCTGATACAATCGACGAATTGCACCATTGCATCAACGCTGCAACAAAGCAGTTACGCCAACAATTTCCAAGAGTATCAGAAAACTGGATTCGTCGACCGCAACTGTGCGTTGATATGCAGAATCAGCATTTCAAACACCTAATGTGAATGTTTTTGTTATGGTGAATTGTTTGTAGCTTACTTAATAATAAAATTGCAATTTATAAATAGGTAACGTTTTCTCTTTTTAAAAAGGTATCTTATTTTTACTGAGTATTCAGTACTTAGAAATATAACAAGTGCTTGAAAGATATCGGGAAATATGTTCTGCAGCTATTTTTTCTTTAAAGGCATGCACTCTATATTGTTGGGTCAGGGGTATTATGAATTATTGGTTTAGGAATTACCTCCATAAGAGGTGCCGGGTCGTTGAGATAAATAATATCAAATCGGATGTAAAATTTTACTATTGCGGCGTTCCACAGGGATCTTTCTCGGACCTTTATTATTTATTATTTATATCAATGCTGACGACACGTCTTTGTTGCATTCAGGCGCAGATTTACATACAGCTAGCATAAATGTAAGTACCATTATTTATTTGACGAACAAAACGGGCGAAACGCCTAATTACATTGTTCGGTAGTTATCAAAAAATAGCAATTGATGACTGGATAACTTCAAATGGTTTTGTTATGAATGTAAAAAAGACAGTGTTGATGAAATTTAAGACATCTCGAAGTATACATGATTACCGCACATTAGTTCGTCATTGCCATCAAAGTATAAAACATTCTAATGTAACTAAATTTTTGGGTCTTAATGTCGATTTGCAATTAAATTGGAGTGCACATATAGACATTGTTTGTAATCAGGTATCAAGCCGCTGTTATATCATGCGTCAATTAGCGACGGTTACCAATGTGGTATCATTAAAAAATATTATTTTGCTTTTGTACATTTTGCTGTGCTGGAGTTGTGCGTCGGATATCGGAGAATTTTTGTGTTGCAAAAGCGTTGTCTGCGTTATATGCTTAGGCTAAGATCTGGAGATTCATGTAGACATATTTTTAAACACCAAAAAATTGTACCGTTGCTTGCATTTACATATTGCAATGCTTATTGTATGTGAAAAAGAATATAAGTAAACTTTGTACGTTATCCATGTTTAGTAACTATAATACAAGATATGCAGATACTCTTGAGATATCGATGCATCGCCTCGAATTATTTAAGAATAATCCTCTCTACAATGGCAAAAAATGTACAATCATCTGCCAAATATAAAACTGCTGCCAATGAAATAATTTAAATTTCAGGTTAAAATGATGCTGTATCAGTAACTGGAAATTTTCAAAAAATTCCGATTATCAATAATTGCCTTTGCTATGGAAAATTTACAACTAAATATGCATAAGGGATATTCTCTGCATAATTTAAAATTAAACTTCCTTAACAGCAACTTATCAGGTGTAAGAAATATGTTTCTGCGAAAACGAAAACGCAATGATATTCTTTTTAATTTTTCCTCAATAATACCAGTGATATTCCATAAGTGGGGTGGGCATTAATTTACAAGAACTTTAAACTGCTGTTATCTTTATGTTTTTGGGTTTTGGCCAAGTTTATTAAGAAAATTATTTTATTTTGTTCCCCTCGAGCTACTCTTCCAGTCTCCAGCGTACGTTATGATATACCCTGTATATTCCCTAATGAACTGTAGGCATTTTATGAAGTGTATTTTTTAAACTAAAAGTTAGCACTCATTTGAATCATTAGCCAACGGGTTTAATGTGGGTGTAATACTAACTCATCACCCTAGCAAATTTATGGCAGGCAAACTCATCACTGGCATCAGGCAACGACCGGTGAACATCACCGGAGACAAGCCAACGCATGTAAGGATGCATATAACATGCACAGTCAAAGGCTGCAACTAACCTGAACAAGCTAGAACGACACAAAGGCTAGAGATGAGAATTAGCGATGCCAGTTTATTTAACATAATCTCCATTCAAACGTAACATATAAACAAATTGCCAATTCCTATCAAAATTGAAACTAGAAACTTGGAGCTTGTAATGGACAACAGTTTCAAATACAACACTCAAATTACTAACTGCATTAAGCGAGCTTATTTAAACCTAAAATTGATATAGGTACATAAATCCTCATAGACGGTTTCTGACACAAACTATTAAAGCAATGCTTTGTGAAACCCTAATTCTTTGCAATTTTTTCTACTGTTTAGAGATATATGACCCTTGTACAGTATGGCTATTAATTTATAGTACTGAAAATTTCAAACTTTTTTCACTTAAAATAATAGGTAATAATAAATTAACACGTATTAGCTTTATGAATAACATGTTCTAAGTGCGCTCCATTACGTTGGATACACAGTTCGTATTGTTTTTGCATATTTGTGGCCATATCCACCAGGGGCAGACTGGTTGCGGGGCAGGGAGGCAAAGTCCCCCCCGGGCCCTTATACCCCACGAATGCGGGCCTCTGCTCACCCCCAGTTTAAAATCTAGGTACATACATACTTCAGAAAAAATATTGTGAAGAAAATATCCATGTACTGTGTCAAGTATTGGTAGTGGTAAAATTAATAGGAGGAATACTAAAAATTTATTTAGCTTACTAAGTCGACTAGCGACAGTTTCCGGCTAATCTTAAAGTGGATGGATATTTGGTGAACATGAGCTACCTACTGTTCATGTTCCCATGCCAAAATAAAATAAAAATAAAAAAAATTTACAAACTGAGTTGTAGGCTCAGGAAAAAGCCCTTAAGCGGAGTTTTGCAGGTGATAATTGTTTGCATTAGAAAAAATAATGGAAAGTAAATTTGATTTTAAAAAAACTAGTTCTGAAGCTGAAGCAAATGTAGTTTTTATTTTTTAAAATTTGGTCTTACTCGTAGACTACAATATGCTGAGTCTGTAGCATTTGCAAATTTGTTTTTAAAGGACGAATACGTGTTATTGCTTAGCCGCACACAGGTTTCTTGTGAAAGAGCGCTAAATAAATTTAAAATAAGCACATCGCGATTATGGGTGTTTTTCAAAACTTATTAGAAGCCTTTATGATTATGAGTGTTGATAAAGATGTATTCGAGTCTCTCGATTTTTATCACATTTTGAAAAAAAAAATTGAATGATTATCCCTACTTTTCGCCAATATTCTAACCTGCTAACTTGGTAGTGAAATGGCAAATACATTTTTACTTGCCTGGTCTGAAAGACGAAGGTAGTACTGCAATTGTAAAAAAATCACCTTCGGAGATTTTTTCACATCTTCATATTTCAGGGTCTCTATATGACGAAAAACATGTTTTCTCAATTCTATATGTCTGTCTGTCAGTATGTCTGTTTATCCGTCTGTCTATCCGCCTGTTGGCGGCATTGTTCAAAAATCATTTTTTGGAAGAAGACGATACTAAATATTTGTCAGTTATATATGTATCGAACTCGAGACCCAATATATTTTCGGTCAAATATATACAGGGTAAGCACCTTAAACAATAAAATGTTGCCTATTTTTGCTTTAACGAAGGAATAGATAAAATTAATAATTTGCACATAGCTTAAATTTTTACCCTTAATGGTAATGGAACCCAAAAGTTTGCGTAAATATCGTAAAATATATAGATATGCAGAGATCGATGCATCCCTTATATTTTATTTTTATTTATTTATTTACACCAATAAAACGGGGCATGCCCAATTACATTATTGGCGGTTCAGGCCTCTTACCGTATATACTAGTATAATATAAAAAATAAAAAGTACAAACTAATAACTAAAAATTTAAATTTAGAAGCTAATAATACCTAATTACAAATTAAAAACTAAACATTTCTACTACTGGTTCAGGTTTCATAGAAATGGCTGCAATCAAACTTTATTATAATAATACATATTAAATGTTTTCTAGAGAATGTAGGCTTTATGTTAAATAGATTGTTTTCTGAATGGTGAACATATGCATTGGTGGTTATAATTATTCTTATCATAGGCGAGTGAAGTCTGTAATTCCTTCGATATGCAGGTACATGGAATATATTTTTTGGTCTGGTAGAAATATGTTGTTTAACAATTTATTTAGAAAACAAACGTCAGCCACTTCTCTTCTGTATTTTAAGTATAAATGCAGAAGTTGAAACAATAAAGAAGCCAACCTGCGATCGATTACTAATAATAATCTATGGTAGTATAATCGCAGATCAACCCCCTTATCATTTATACACCACGGTAGCTCTGAAATGTTTTTACTCACCGCAATGACCTAGCTAGCTTCAAATTCGATGGCCTTGGGTTGCAGATTTCTATCATCAGCTGAACTGCTGCAAGCTCTTTTAATAATAGTAAAAAACACAGGGCGCCAGAAATCACTGATTTCGAGAAATAAATAAAATTACAGCAACAATTAGGTTTATTTAATTAATAATTAATAGTTGCTCGCAACATCGTAATTAGGACTGTAAATTGTTTATCAGAAGGTTTAAATACAGTATATAATACAGTATATTACTAATGCTGAAAATGCAGCACGCACAAAAAATATGCGAACTTCTTTTGGGCTCTTGGATTGAATGTGATCACTCAATGAAGGAGTAAGCTTACCACTGTCATATGTTTTAACCGTTATCTCGGTAATGATTGTAAAATGGCGTGAGGGCACTTTTTACAAAATTCTTAATACGTATTCATTTAGCAAAACTCTAAATTTGTGAGTTGTAAATTTGGGAACAATTAATACATTATGTTTTAAATTTGTAAAGCATAGATTTATGAACAATTAATACATTACGTTTTAAATTTGTATAGCGTAGTTTAAATTTGCAAATTGTAAATCTGAAGCGTCGTTACAATCGATTCAGCCAACAATTCATAGGCGGACGTAGTTATCAACAAAAGTTGAAACAAGACTAACCTAGGTGGTGATAAAAAACGTTGCCGGCAGGCACTGAATTGGTCCAGGATTAGCTTAGCGTAAGCCGACAGCAACTTCGAACTCGTGGCCGAATTTGATAATTGAATAGACCAACGGTCGGCAACTGGCGGACCGCGGTCCAAGTCCGGACCGCGGAAGGTCGAAAATAGGACCGCCAAAAGTTTTTTTTTGAAACCTGGTATAACACTTAACTTATTCAATTTAAATAAATGATTTAAAAATATTTTTCTACAGATAATAATATGTTTGTTCCTTATCAATGTTTCTAATATGTTATTATGTTACAAGTAATAGCTCGAGTAATTTGATTTTTACTTCCTTTTAAGATAAAGGAAGTATCGGATTCACCCCAAAAATTCGAAATTGAGTTTTCAACAGATCTTCACGTTTTAGAGTCCCTTGAACCCATAAAACATGTTTTTGTTGATTGGTCATTGGTCTGTCTGTCTGGGTGTGTGTCTGTGAACAGAATATCTCAAAAACGAAAAGAGGTATGGCGTTGACAATTCATATATAAGTTTTGTGTACTATCGAGATGCGACAGCAAGCTTTTGAAGAAAATCGCATAACCGGAATTATGGTGTTTACTCTTGTGATTTTTCAGTTTTTTTCGATTTTTTCAAAAACGGCTATAACGATTTTTTTCAAACTCTATATTTTTAATGTGTATTGATGTAAACTAGGTGTCCAGTTCAATACCTCTAAAATGGGTTTATTTTGTTTTTTTTCTATTTTTTTATTAACTCCTATTTCAAATAGAACACCCGGCATATTATTACATTTTTGAATTCAGCTTAAAATTTTAGACAAAATTTGTCTCTCGAACTAACTCTTTATTTTGTACGGTTTCTGTAGAATTAGTAATTTTTGAAAATTTTTGACAAACGCTTGAACATAAAAATCAAATGTTTGGCTAATTATAAGGTCACTGTAAAAGTAAGTTGTGTGCGTGTGTCACACCAGATTTTTTATAGTATGTTCCCAGTAAAAATAACAAATAACATGAGTTTTTTCTCTGGACCTCGAAAATGTTATTCAAAAATATTCGGACCCGTCTTAAAACTACTTGCCGACCCCTGGAATAGACGCTCCTTGTACCACTTGGCAAACTCAAGATGACATTCCAGAAAGGAGTTGCGGGTCCAAGTTATTGATTAGGGTGTTAATTAGGAAACCCAAATAAAGAGTCGTCTAAAAACGGCATGTAATAATGGCGTTTAAAAGTGACGTTCAAGAATATCGTCAAAGAGCTAATAAAAAACGGGAAATTACTAAAATGAATATCAAACAAGTAGCGTAGACATACCTGATTTTAGTCATCAGCTCACAAACGAAGTTAATTAAAAATTGGTGCGGTAGCACGCGGGAAAGCCTTCGTAGAAGCAAGTTACTTCAACCGAATGCAAAAATCAAATGCCCGCAGAACAACGGAATAGCTGCTCGCTGGCGCAAAGCGATAACAAGTGAATTTCGGAAAAACCAAATCCAGCACTTTTGCGCGGACAAGATTTGATATCGTTTGAAATACAGCGAATAATAATTCAAGTGGGAATATACAGGTTGGCTCGGAAATGAATAGGGACCTGGACACAACGCCCACTGGTCACAACGTCCACCACCTAGTACGGCAACTATGTTGGACACAACGTCCACCGCTATTTTTGGTCATAACGTCCACCCTGGTCACAACGTCCACCGCCACAACGCCCACTCTGGTCACAACGTCCACCGTCGTATTTGGTCATAACGTCCACCTTGGACACAACGTCCACCGCCACAACGCCTACTCTGGTCACAACGTCCACCGGCGCCTGTTGAGAATAACATTTTACGGCGTTGGTCGTAACGTCCACCCTGGTCACAACGTCCACCGCCATAACGCCCACTCTGGTCACAACGTCCACTTTCAAATTTGGTCACAACGTCCACCTTGGACACAAGCCCACCACCATAACGCCCACTCTGGTCACAACGTCCACCTTCGCATTTGGTCACAACGTCCACCTTGGACACAACGTCCACCGCCATAACGCCCACTCTGGTCACAACGTCCACTTTCATATTTGGTCACAACGTCCACCTTGGACACAACGTCCACCGCCATAACACCCACTCTGGTCACAACGTCCACCTTCGCATTTGGTCACAACGTCCACCTTGGACACAACGTCCACCGCCATAACGCCCACTCTGGTTACAACGTGCACCTTCGCATTTGGTCATAACGTCCACCTTGGACACAACGCCCACTTTTGTTTAACTTGTTATTTAATCAACCTTTAACTGCCTTGTTTAATGCTTTTTGTCTAATGTTGTTTAAAATTTGAAAATGTTGGTTTTAGGCTATTTTATGTATTTTTTTAATCAATGTATAGTTTCAACTATTTCCTCCGCATTCTTAACGATTTTCTCTCTATTTTATGATGGTTTTTCTCTAGCGTATGCATTTCCCGCTCGTTTCTCATATAAATCGGCAGTTATACGAAGGATAAGAGCCCTATTATAATGCTAAATATACCTAAACATTCATTGGTTTGCAATACACCTCATTCGAAAAAAACGTTTCCTTATTGTTTATTGTACCATTAGGTAAGTATTTGCAAGTCCCTGAAAACTAAAAATAAAAGAGAAGGTTGACGTCACTGAAAAAACGTGGTTATACAGTCGTATTCAAATAAATCTGGGACAATGTTTTTATTTCATATGTAGGTTCAGTTAAGAATTGAAGAATATCTTCATGGATTTCCTGCTATCAGAAAGAGTTACATTAAACTTTAACAGGTACTGAAATCTGTAACTCTTTCTGATAGCAGCAAGTCCATGGAGATGTTCTTCAATTCTTAACTCAACCTGCATATGAAAAAAACATTGTCCCAGATTTATTTGAACACGACTGTACGTGTTATCAGTAGTAATATAACAAGAGCGAGACCAGCATGATAACTCTTTTGATGGGCAAAATTATTTGTAAGTATGTCGCCCGCGTTTATATTTTAAAGATTTTTATATAAAAACAGTATACGAATTATGATTTAGAATTGACCTAATAACGCAAAAAGACTCAAGTTGCTTGTTTTTTGTCATTCTACTTCCAATAATGACACCATCCACGGAGTCGATAGTCATTCCTAGGGCGCTTATCGCTTGATAAGCATCCCTAGAGTGTTTATCAGGTAAACTAAATAACGTTGGTGTGTTCCGTTTGTTTCAATCTTTTAGGAAGATGGTCTGTGTGTGTGAAAGTTGACGCATGTGGCTAAAAATCTTCAGGTTAGAAAGGAGTAGTACAGCAGTGTAATCAAAATCTGAAAACTGAAAACGGTGTAGAACTGAAGCTGAAAAGCGGTGGAATCACTGTAAATGCGGGTGAGTCCCAAATCACTCTTATACAACAAAGATAAGTAACGCAATATAGAGTTGAGAGATTTAGGTTAAGACGGGGACCGCTGCACTTTTTCCTATAAGATGGCAGCACCATAGAAACAACACGGTATTTTAAAATCTGTTAGACGTCGTTCACAGTTAAAATTTACCAATTATTTTCATATATATTGTTAGAAAACAACACGCTGAAGGGTGTGATCAAATTTCACCTGGATGTGAAGTCAAATAACAGAAATATTAAATAAATAAAATATAAATATTTGAATTTCTTTTTGGTCCAAACTTGACATGTTAATAGCTTATTCCCTAGATAATGTTATTATAAAACTAATTGTGGAATATAAACCACATTGCTAGACACGTAAACCTAAACGACAGATTTTAGTGCGAGAATTGTGACACTGGAATATGCCTTCGCCATAATAGCTGCCCTAAACTTGGGCAACTGTTTGATAGATGGCGCCGTCAACTGTTCTGTGACGTCACATGACATGCCTGGTGATTTGTGAATTGCGATTTTGGTTATGTAAATGGGATGCAGTTTTAGCGGCAAAGTTTTGAGCGTTTATCGCAAAATTTGAATTGAAACAGCGGTAAAACTGAAATGCGTTTGGCTTATGATGAAGCAATGGAGACACAGTGCTACATAAAACTCATTATCAAGTTAGAAATTTCGTATGGTCATGCAGAGCACGATGGCGGGAAATTTAAACTTTGCAATGTACTGACAAATGCCTGAATTTATTGATGAAGATAAAATATTGAAAAATACACGTTTGCTTATGAGCATCTTAACTAGACTCGTTTGGTTGCCACAAAACTCGGCTCACCACCTCATTTTGGCAATCAAACTCGTATCGTGAAGATGCTCATAATCAAACTTGTATAGTTAATATCTACAACATACTATTAATGGAAAATAATAAGACATTTTATAGTCGGACTATAACGCAGAGGAAATAACAAAAACAGAGAGTATCTATTATTAATAGTAGATTATGTTATTAGGAGTAAAAGTGATACTTTATGTGGCGAAGCTGAAGTTTATTTAGCCGAACGTTAGTGAGGCAAATAATTCAGCTAAGCCACATAAAGTCACTTTTACTCCGAATAACATATACTATTTTATCCGCAAACGTAGTCAGGTAAATTTCATTAATATAAATTTAAAAAAAAAGGATGCATCGGCCGGGAATCGAACCCAGGCCACCCGCGTGACAGGCGAGCACTGTACCCCTTCGCCACCCTCTGTTGTTCAAATAACGCGCCACTGTAATGATATATGAACATACTATATCACCCGAGCTAATAGCACACGGCCACAGCAGCTGTCACACCATAACCCACGGCGACAGATGCTCCGCTTTGCTTAAAGGATTTATTTAAATTAAAACTTTTTCCCGCTGCTGATCATGTAAGTCAGTGATACAGCCTTAGTAACAAAACGTGTAAGTCGGTGATTATATTTGTTTGCTGCTTTTTCTTGACAACGGAACTTAATACTATTATTAAGTTCCTAGGATAATAAAATTAGCAAAGCAAGATGCGGATTTAGACGTTTTGTTTATAAATTGCAAGTGTTTATGTGACATGTGACACTCACAGGTAACACGACTGCGGAAACTAATCCTGGCAACAAGCCGCGACTTCGTCTTGGCTTGTACTTGCCTACCTCAAATGTTAATAGATCCTTACATTCCTTGTGACTTAAATAGCTATTTCGTACTCTTTTTGAAAATAAAAACCGGCCTACGATCTAAGTCTAAAAATGAGCAAAATTTTAAGCCATCATACAATTTAATCGGTCCAGTATCTTCGGAGGAGATAGCGAACAAACATAGAAAGAAAGAATGAGAGCAACGATTTTGTGTGCTTAGGCAGATAAAGTACGCAAAAGTTGCTATTTTATCTGGTTAGGCAGATAAAGTGACACTTTTACCTCGTCAATAAAGACACATAAGTTGTCACTTTTGTGACGTTTGCGGATAAACTATTTATTTTCAATACATCGTAGTTTTCGTCCTCTCTATTGAACAAAAATAGTAATTAATAATAAGTACATAAAAATGCTACAAACTTTAACACAAGCTATAAATTCTAAAGAAAAAAATGCTCGTTCTATTTATGGTAGTTTCTGATGATAATACTTTCTAGATTATAAAAGTTTTTTAAAACTAAAACGTAAGAAAAAACATAAAAACGTAAGATGCACGTGAAAAAAGAGTTTTTTTTAAGAAAAACGTAAGAGAAGATTTAAACACATACGATCTATATAAAAAAGAGTTTTTTTAAAACTAAAATGCAAGAAAAGATTTAAACAATGGAAGATCCATATGAAAAAGGCGTATTGTTAACTAAAACGTAAGAAAAGATTATAAAACACAAAGATTAACATCAAAAGCGTGTTTTTAAAGCAAACCTAGACTGAGTTTTTTACAAGAAAAACGTAAGACAAGATTTAAAAAACATAAGATCCATATGAAAAAAGAGTTTTTTAAAACTAAAACGCAAGAAAAGATTTAAAAAACTAAGAGTTAATATGAAAAAGCGTTTTTTAACTAAAACGTAAGAAAACATTTAAAAAACAAAAGATAACATGAAAAGCGTGTGTTTTAAAGGAAAACCTAAGACTGATTTTTTTACAAGAAAAACGTAAGAAAAGATTTAAAAAACATAAGGTCCATATGAAAAAAGGGTTTTTTAAAACTAAAACTCAAGAAAAGATTTAAAAAACAAAAGGTTAACGTAAGACAAGACATGAACAAGTGAATGATTGATATTAAAAGTATTTAAGCATGGAATTAAAATAAAGATACATATAAAAAACGATGGACTTGTACGTAAGAAGCACTGTATTAAGAAGAAAATAGAAAGGGTTTTAAGTAAAAAAAAAATAAGTAGAGAACGAACAACGGATATTCGACCGAACAGTTCAATTCAAGAGAGAGAGAGAGAAAGATCGAACCGTTTTGGTCAAGTAGCAAGGAGCAGCCGACGCAAGCACTAGGCGCGGCTTAGAGGCAGTAAAAACTAGGGATGTTCCGAATATACAAAAATTCGTATTCGCGAATACGAATACCGAATACAAATACTCTTATGAATATTCGCGAATACGAATACATGACCTTGAGTGAATAATATCAACATCAACATCGTTTTTGTACGCGCTGCAAAATTTTAGAAATAGTATGGAAAATAGTTTTGTTTTTTATTTAATGTTATAGAATGGTTAATATTTAAAAAAAATGTTTTATTTAATGTATGAATACCTGTTTTATATTTTTATTAAAATTCTTATCTATATTTCTATAATTTTAATGTCAAATACTCGTATAATATTTGTGTTAATTTTGGCGAATACGATTACGAATACAAATATTGAAAATATAGCGAATACTCGCGAATACGAATACGAATACGAGTATTCGGAACATCCCTAGTAAAAACGAACACGAGATTTGCGTGCGCGAGCGACAGAGAAAGAAATGCTCCTACGAGCGTTAGGTAGGTAGCGAGTTCGAAGCCGGTTCAGCGCAACTGTTTTAAAAATTCTTCAAAGTGCGTATGCACATACATAACCCGTGTCATCTCGAAAAATGAAATTGGGGGTTGCAGAAGCGATCTCTTTGTCAAATTCGATAGCAAGGGCAACGTGCACTTCAAACAATTTCGTGCCAACGGCCGAAGTCCGAAAATAGCCAAACATGCGAGCGCAGCACGAAAAACGAAACCAGCAAACACGTGTGGGCTGCTGCATAGCGATAAGATAAGAATACTGTTCTTGGTAATGCACGCAGGTAGCCTCTGTCTAAAACTTTAGCGCCCTCTCTTTGATAGAGGCGTAAACGATACATCTGCTACCCAAATTCATTTATTAGAGGTATTTCTTATACTACCGCCCTCTTGTGCTATTATTCCGTAATTCGTGTGGAAATTAAAATTACAATCGAATCCCCACTACTACGGTCCCGCTCTTAAAGATTAAAGAAAGATAAGAACTTAAGCACAATCCAGTAAAGGAACCGTACTTTGAACTTAACAGCGACATCTGTGTTTCGGTAGTCGAGCGGCCAGCATTAGTCTAGGTTCGCATCCGAACTAAGTAGGATGTGAACAGAAAACTGGACGGGTGACGCCAAGCTTGTGGACAGAAACACAGAGGGTGAAAGCATAACAATTCAAATTAGCTCGGCAATTTATCAAACGTAAAGAGGAAAGAAAGAGAGAAACGATTTCAAAAGGTAAACAACCAGACCAATGAGTGTTAAAAGATAAATAGAAGGGAATAGAGAAAATATGGAGGACTGCATAGCAGAAATAAGACAAAAACTAAATAGTATGGATGACAGAGGAGAGAGAATTGAGCGAAAACTGGATAGTATGAATGCAGAAATTAAAGAATTGAAAAAAGAAAATGAAAGAATTAAGCAAGAAAACAAGAATATCAAGAACGAAATGGTGAAATTGACTGAAAGAATGGAAGCACGCGAAAGGGACAGTAGGAAGAAGAATCTGGTGATACACGGGATAGAAGAAGACGAGGAAGAAGACACGAAAGCAATAGAAAATAAAATGCAAACTATATTCGAAAAACTAGAAGTACGAGTAAAAGTAGCGGACGCAGTAGAAGAAATTAAAAGAATAGGCGAAAAGAAAGGGAATAGAAACAGACCAATCTACATGGAAATGAAAAATGCCAACGAAAGAACAAAAATCCTGAAAGCGGCTAACAAGCTGAAAGGAACAAAAGTGTACATAAATGAAGATTACAGTAAAGAAATACAAGCACAAAGGAAAGAGCTCATACAATACATGAAAGAAGCACGAAAAAGCGGGTATATAGTAAACATTAGTTACAAAAAACTAATAGTAAATGGGGAAAAATACACTGTCGAAGATACAAGAAAATGGCAAAAAGAAGAGACAATCGAACAGGATAGAAGAACGGAGAGCAAAACAAGAACAGTCAGCGAACGGTCACCAGAGACAAGCGAACAAAGGGAAAAAATGTTAAAGATAACGCCAACAACTAGAGTAAATTCAAAAAAGTAGAAAATAACAAAAGTAAGAATGAAATAGAAAAGATGACGATCGCAATGATTAAGGATATGAGTATAAAAATAAGCAAAAGAAAAACATATCGTAACAACAAACAAAAAAGAACAAGATGCAAAAATCAACGAATAAGGATAGGATCATGGAATGTGAGAACTTTATTACAACCAGGCAAACTGAAAGAAGCAGCAACGGAATTAAGAAAATATAAAGTAGAAATAGCAGAACTACAAGAAATAAGATGGGGAGGAATAGGAAAAATCGACAAAGGAGAATACGCAATCTGGTATGCAAATGAAAACGAACAAGGATATGGAGGAACAGCATTCATTGTAAGAGGGAAAATGAAAAAACAAGTAATGCTATTTAAGGCTATCAATGAAAGAACCTCATATATACGAGTAAGAAGCAAACCATACAATCTATCAATCATTAATGTATACGCATCAACAGAAACAGCAGAAGAAAATGAGAAAGACACGTTTTATCGCAAACTGGAAGAAACTATTGAAAAGGTATAAAAACACGATGTTATAATGTTAATAGGCGACTTCAACGCGCAGATAGGGAAAGAAGACTGGATAGAAGAAGTAGCATGGAAACAAACAGCACATGCGAAAACAAACAACAACGGACAAATGCTATGTAATCTAGCAGCCGCAAATGAAATGCAAATAATGAGCACTAAATTTATGCACAAACGACAACATAAATCACATGGATCCACCCAAATGGAAATAATAGCAACCAAATTGACCATGTTCTAGTGAAAAGAAACCACTCTAAATCTATTAATGACGTAAGAACATACAGAGGGGCTAATATAGACTCAGACCACCTCCTAGTGATAACCGAAGTAAAAATTAGAAAACCCCAAGAGAGGAAAGAATCGAAGAAAAAAAGATGGAATATAGAAAAATTAAAAGAAGACACGATATCACAAAAATATAAAGAGGAAATAAAGGAAAAATTAGAAAATAGAAGAAAGACAGAAAATATCGAAGAAGACTGGAATCAAATCAAGAACACAATAGTAGAAGCGGCAGATAACACAATTGGACTTAACGGAAAAACAACGAAAAACTACTGGTTTGATACTGAATGTGAAAATTGTATAAAAGAAAAAAATAAGGCCAGGAAGAAATGGCTTGGTACAAAGGAAGAGCAAGACAAAATAAACTATCAGCCCAAAAGGAAAGAAGCAAACAAAATGTGCCTACAAAAGAAAAAAATATGGATAGATAAAATACTGGAAGAAACAGAAAAGCAAAATGGAAAAAATAACTTAACAACAGTGTATCAATACATTAAAAAACGAAACAGGAAAAACAACGGAACACTAGATGAAATCGAAGAAGAAGAATGGAAGAATTACTTTAGTAACTTATATAAAGAGGAAAATCGCACAATAGTTGAAGGAGAAAAGACATTGAACGAACAACTAGGAAACTTAGAATAAGCACCAGATATAGAGGAAGTACAAGAACATATAACAAAGATGAAAAATAGAAAAGCCGCGGGAAGTGACAACATATGTGCCGAAATGATAAAACAAGGAGGAGAGGAACTGCAGCAAAGAATTCATGAATTAATAACAAATATTTGGACGAAAGAAGAAATGCCGGAAGAATGGAGAATCGGACTAATAAAACCTATACCAAAAAAAGGAGACAGGTCCAAATGTGTAAATTACAGAGCCATCACCTTATTAAACATCACGTACAAGATAGTAACGATGATAATAAAAAGTAGACTTGCAAAACATGCAGAAACATTCTTAGGAGGTTACCAGCTAGGATACAGAAACAACAAATCAACAACGGACGCCATACATACAATTAGGTAAATCACTGAGAAAGGTTACGAATATGACATACATCTACATATCCTATTTCTCGATTACAAACAAGCCTTCGATAGCCTAATAAGAACAAAAATTATAGAAGAACTAAAAGAAACACAAACACCGGAAAAACTTATAAACCTAATTAAGATGACAATGAAGGGATCACGGGCTTCGGTCATACTCAGTCAAGGATCGACAGAAGCATTTGAAGTAAATAAAGGCGTGAGACAAGGCCACGCTCTATCGGCGCTGCTATTTATCATAACTCTAGATAGCATTATTAAAGAAACAAAGCAGAACGGTACAATCAGTAACAAATCAGTGCAAATATTAGCCTACGCAGACGACATCGCAATAATAGCAAGAAGAAGAGATGAACTAGATAGTACATTTTGTATAATAGAAAAAAAATCATAAGAAAAAGGCCTTGAAGTCAACGAAAATAAAACAAAATACATGCATTGCAACAGGAAACAAAAAACATTGAGAGAAATAAAAATTGATAAGTACAAGTTCGAAGAAGTAGAAACATACAAATATCTCGGGTTCCTGATACATCGAAAAAATGAAAGAGTGAATACAAAACATAGAATCCAGCAGGGATACAGAGCACTATATGCAAATAAAAAATTACTGAAGAATAAGAGGTTAAGCAGAAGGACAAGAATACAAGTGTACAAGACAATGATACGACCTGTTGTAATGTATGCAGCAGAAACAGCAAGTTTAACAAAGAAAGAAGAGGAACAACTAAAAATCTTTGAAAGGAGGATCATTAGAACAATCATAGGACCACAGAAGGAACGGGAAGATGAAATAAGACTACTAATGAATCACGAGATAGATCAAATATTGAACGGTGAAAACATCGTAAGAGTACACAAGGCACAAAGAATTAGATGGTAAGGACACTTATGCAGAAAAGAAGAAACATCTCCACAGAGAATAATCACGGAATGGACACCACTACACACACGACCGAAAGGAAGACCGAAATCAAGATGGAAGGAACAAGTAGAAGCAGACATCAGAAAAATGAAAATAATGAATTACAGAGAAGTATTGCAGAACAAGAAAGAATGGAGGAAAATCGTACTAAAAGCGAAAACACACCCAGACCTATAAAGCCAAGAGAAAGTAAAAGACAACGTGGAGTAATCCCCACAACAAAAAGATTCAAGAGTTCGCAAGAACAGCTTAAATTTTTTCGGAAAGGTACAGCTTGATATTATTATTATTATTATACGAATTATGATTTAGAATTGACCTAATAACGCAAAAAGACTCAAGTTGCTTGTTTTTTGTCATTCTACTTCCAATAATGACACCATCCACGGAGTCGATAGTCATTCCTAGGGCGCTTATCGCTTGATAAGCATCCCTAGAGTGTTTATCAGGTAATCAGTTCAGTATTGGTCAATTTCAAAAAAATGCATGGTTCTCCTTGGATGATATCAGTTATGTGACAGTTGAGTGTAATATTCCAACTAAATAACGTTGGTGTGTTCCATTAAGTACAAATGGCCCATTTGTTTCAATCTTTTACCACAGGCTTTAGAATACCAATGCTTATATGATTTTAGTTATTTAATGTTACATAGGGTCTAATAATGACCTTGACCAATCTGACCAATGTGTCGCTTATGTAACTCATAAAAAATGCATTATTATGGATATATATATATGCTACGTATTAACTTCATGTTACGTTATTAAGAGGCGCATTCTGAGTAGGAAAAAAGTTACACAAAAATTCCTTGTCTTATATTTTCGAAGATATAGCGAGGTTTTATTAATTTCAAAACTAGCAGAACTGGCAACATTATTTAATTGCAAATAGGTAAGGCTACATTGTTATCATAGATATAACACTTATAGCCTGTGCAGTAAACCTAAAAATACAAAGTGGCCTTTGTTTTCCAAAATGTCATAAGTGTACTAAAATGCATCGTTTGTCTAGGAATGTACTTACATAAAGTTACTAAAACAAATAGGTTAAGGGTGTGACATTTACTTGCTATCTGTCATAAATATTGTAATTAACTACTTTTAAGGATATTATACAAATACTGTGTTGGATACCATTAACATAGCGTTTATTAATAGGTATTTTTATTACATTTTATAAAACTTCAGGTGAGAATTTCTAGAAAAATATCTACTTTGACATCGACAATGAAAAATACTAATTGTCATTTTTAAATTCAAATCTGCCTGTAGGTGTGGAAACGTTTGCAAAACAAAATACAGAATCCCTAACACGAAAATTATATGCACATACCAACTTAAAAAAAATTAAAAATTTTGTGTTTACTGAATGCCCTATAATTGAAACTACTGTAGTTTTCCACTGATCTGTTATTTGTTGTTTATTTCTGATGTACGAGGTATACCGGGTGGCAATGAAATAAGAGCCATGTATCTATCTCCTTTACTTATCAACGGATTTACATTAAACTTGTTGCAATAATATTAAACATAATTTCGGATTGACAGACGGATATAATCAAAATATGCAACTTCTGGTTTTACCGGAAATGTCATTAACCTTGATTTTTTTAAAGAGATCACCCTACATATTTTATGTTTTTCGGAATCTAAGGCTCAAACTACATACGACAGTGATGCCAAATTTGTTTAGGTATCACAATCATATTTTAAAAATTTATTAATTAAACATCTTTCAGTTTTAAATAAATATAAAGTAGGGCATAGTGCCCATCGTTAGACTAGTAATTACAAATTCTATCTAATAGTACGATGGCTCTTGGTAGTGCCATTTAAAAAATAACTTTTCCTCAAAAAACTCGTTTAGCAAATTTTAGCCGTGTAGAAGGTTTAATTACATATTTTCATAGTAGCCAACCAAATTTGTAAAACTGGTGTTGCACTGCCATTTCAACAACCGCACATTGAACATCTGGAAATATATCAGTGTTTAGGACTTGATCTCATACAAAACTGCATTGGTTAGATAAACTATTGTTTTCTTTTTATTAATTTTAAGTTTGCGTTAGTCAAGTTCTCTATTTCTGCTGATGTGGTGTTCATTAAATTACTTATTTCTTCATTAGTTACTGGGGATAAAAATATGGTCGAATTATCTGGGGCAACATTTTCATAATTAATGTATCGATTGTATAATTTATTTTTTCGGCAGGCAACATGCCGCGGCTGCGCCTTGGCTTGTACTTGCCTACCTCAAATGTTAATAGGCCCTTACATTCCTTGTTAATTAAATAGCTATTACAGTTATTGAACAAACGATATATTTTTCAGTTGCTAAATTAGGATTCAGAGCACAACTGATTCCAATTATCTCGAGTAACATGTTCAATATACGTATCCAGTTATCCTTGTCAAATATTTTAATAGTTTTATTTGTTTGTATGTTACCTTTAATGCTTCCTCCTTCTCTAACCAAAACAGTTGATAGTGTGGCATAATGCTCTGTATTATATACATTTATAGTATGATCTTATTCTGTAGTATGAAAATTGTAAATAAAATACATGACCGCTAAAAAAGTTATTTAATATTGATTTTTCTTTAATCTATTGTATATATTTATTTGTGTATAGTATTTTACTAAGAAAACTACTATTTATAAATTTACTAAATACAGTGACAGTGATTGGAGTTACAACCAACAGCAGAGTGATTAAAAATAGCTACATGTTTGCCGCTATATTCTTTATTGTTCTCAAACTAGCCAAATCTAGTTCAAGAACATTAAATACACATATAATACATAAATTAATATTTTATTTATCCCGCCCTAAAACAAATATTCTACTAAATTCACTAATATGCCGAATGCTAGCTTACTGTATATAAATATGATTGTGATACCTAAACAAATTTGACATCACTGTCGTATGTAGTTCGAGCCTTACACCTGTATGCATAGTCGTTCACCAGCCGCTCCCCGGCGACTCGCCGGAGTTTCGTTATGAATAGTATGTTGGCGGCACTGTACGTCTATGTCAAATTCGAGGTTAGCAGGTTAGATTTTGTGTCAGTTTCTGTCAAAACATAAAATATGTAGGGTGATCTCTTTAAAAAATCAAAGTTAATGACATTTCCGGTAAAACCAGAAGTTGGATATTTTTACTATATCCTTCTGTCAATCCGAAATTATGTTTAATATTCTTACAACAAGTTTAATGCAAATCCGTTCATAAGTAAAGGAGATAGAGACATAGCTCTTGTCTCATTGCCACCCGGTATACCTCGCACATCAGACATAAACAACAAATAACAGATCAGTGGAAAATTACAGTTATTTCAATTAAGTGTTATATCTATGAAAACAATGTAGCCTTACCTATTTGTAATTAAACAATGTTGCCAGTTCTGCTAGTTTTGAAATTAATAAAACCTCGCTATATCTTCGAAAATATAAGGCCCTGAACACACGGGATTCCGTTTCCCAGATTCGGTATGCGGGATACAGAATCTGAGTCTGTTCAGACACGGCGAGTGAATCTCAGACGCGGGCCTTCAGTCACTTGCAGTGCCGTGCTGTTATGGACCTAGCATTGCTGTTCTTTGTTTCTGTCGAATTAGTCTAGAAGTGCTATATTTAAAGTCAGGATTGGGCTCTACAAAGCTAATAAACTTTTCATTGTCAAATAATGTACGCTCCATGATCTTTGTGTAGTAAGGAACGCCTTGCTTATTCGATTTAAATAGAAGTTGAAGAAAATCTGCTACGCCTATGACACGATATCATATGTTCTGGCTTGCAAAAGTAGGCGAGTCCAGGCCGTGGTACACGTGGACTCATATCCTCTATATGCTCCAATGGTAAATCGGTATCCGAGATACAGAATTTGTCGCCGGCGGCCGAAATGGAGAGATAAGGAAAATCGGCCGCCGGCGACACATTCTGTATCTCGGATACCGATTTACCATTGAAGCATATAGAGGATATGAGTCCACGTGTACCACGGCCTGGACTCGCCTACTTTTGCAAGCCAGAACATATGATATCGTGTCATAGGCGTAGCAGATTTTCTTCAACTTCTATTTAAATCGAATAAGCAAGGCGTTCCTTACTACACAAAGATCATGGATCGTACATTATTTGACAATGAAAAATTTATTAGCTTAGTAGAGCCCAATCCCTGACTTTAAATACAGCACATCTAGACTAATTCGACAGAAACAAAGAACAGCAATGTTAGGTGCATAACAGCACGGCACTGCAAGTGACTGAAGGCCCGCGTCTGAGATTCACTCGCCGTGTCTGAACAGACTCAGATTCTGTATCCCGCATACCGAATCTGGGAAACGGAATCCCGTGTGTTCAGGGCCTAAGACAAGGAATTTTTGTGTAACTTTTTTCCTACTCAGAACGTGTGTTACGTATTAATTACTTGCTTGCATAAACGCATTATCTGTCGACACATGTGAGAACGCTGATAATGAGTTTATCTTGTCTTACAGATGTCCCACGTAATTGTTATCGCTAGTTCAGTTGCATCGCAGACTTCGTGCATAAAACATTGTATTTTTGCTTTGTAACCCGTAAGGTAATAAATTGAATAAAAAAGATTTTTTTTTATTATCTTTCGTCAATCAATAAACATCTCTGGCGCAGTCGTACGGATAGTAGAAAATTACCCCAAATTTGCGTAATTTTGTGTGTTAACACTTCGTCTACTATCGAACAAAATCCAACCCGGTTCCAAGTGAAGACTGGACATCGCTTCCAAGTGGACCAGCCCAGCCAAAGACAAGCATCGCCGAAGCTGAGCAGCACAACCCCGCAACGCAGAAGACAAAAATCGCCGAAGCCGAGCATCCAAACAGCAATATGAAAATGTGCCTGCTACTAATGTAAGTCGCTAATCAATTTGCAGCAAGAAGATAAAATTTTATAATTAAGTTTTTGCCATTTAAAACAAAGTGAAATAAAATTTAAACTACTGCTAAACCTTAATAATAATATAGTTTTAGCTCTGATTTTGGCAAGTGCTACCTTGTGATCTTAAAATTCTCAGGAGAATTTAGATCTAAAGATACTCTTGCGAAAACTAAGGAGAACGCTTAATATTTTAAAACAATATTCCTGTTTCACATAAGCGAGACTACAGGTGTCCGTTGACTTAATTTATGCCTGTATACTCTTGTGAAACAATAAATTAATTAATAAATGCTCTAAATAAAAATCCATGTCTGAATTTGAGGAAACCCTGGCCAATCAACTAGCCAACCTTGCTATAAACCCATTTGCAATTCCTAACACATCCACGCAACAAAATTCGCCGATACAACAAACAGCTGCTGTACAACAGAATATACTCGAACGACAAAACACAAGAAGAATGGCAGTACCAGCTTTCCATTTCGAATATTTAAAGACCATTCCCGAGTTTGGAGGAGATCCCACTCAACTTGAAAGATTTTTCAAAACAGCCGATCTCATCTACAATCAATTTTCAACTGCCAACAATGAAGATTACATCAATCATCTTCTGTTATCCGGCATCGAAAGCAAAACAACCCTACAAGCCGTATTAGTAACTGCAGGATAGTATATACTATCGGAAGTTATAAAGAACTCAAAGAAATTTTAAAAAACAATTTTGGCGACCGAATATCCGAAGATAGCCTTCTTCAAGATTTACTACACCTCAGACAAGGAAATCACGAAAACCCAATCGACTTTTACAACTCGTGCATAAGAATGAGAGCCGCCCTATTTTCACATTTAGTAAAGTAAGTAAAGTAAATTTATTCATCAAGATAGATTTAAGTACCAACACAACAGACGAAGGTACAATTAAGGTTAAAGGAGACTTGTACACCAATTTAACTTTAAAGACGTTTCTAAGTGGATTAAGAAACCCCCTTGGATCGTTCATACGGAGTCAACGACCAGCCACTATGGAAAATGCCCTTAAATATATTAATGAAGAACAAAACGTATGGCATTTGCAATCAGGAAATCAAAGCATTGCAAAACCCCATCACAAACCAAATGTGATACAGAAGTCAAATCAGCCAAATCAGCAAAATTATTACTTCCATCGGCAACCAATGCCAATGGTTCAAACGCAGTATAGACCAATGATGCAGCCCGTTCACCCACAATTCCAAGTACAACGCCAAAATTTTCCAGCACCAATAAGGACACTTCCTGCTTTACCACCACAGCAATCGTCTACAAAACAATTTCCAGCAAAGCAGTTTCCATCGCAACCAATTGTTTTTGGAAACCAGAAACCAACAGGAACCAACGTATTTAAGTCTCGAAATATCCAACCTCTCGAGAAGCCTACTCCTATGGATATATCGCGTACTATTAAACAGCCATATTATATTCGACAATCCAATCAACCTAGGAACTTCACTTCCGAAGAACTTTGCTACCATGATCAAGGACCTGTCGAAACCGAAGTACAAGAAGAAGATAACACTTATGGACCTGCACCTGACGCTGAATATAATTATTATGAACAACCCGAAGAAGACCACAGTTGGATCCAAGCATCAGAAAATGACCCTGAACAGGATTTTTCCCTGACCAGCCCGAACAACAACCTGACCTAATATACGTTAACAATTCGGCATCACCTAAACTACCCTACATATACTTACCGGAACTCAACGCAAAACTCATGATTGACACTGGATCTATGAAAACATTGTTAAATCCCGCTTTCGTACACAAGTATTACTCCGAATATATTTACAACGAACTTTTCCAAATTAGTACTGCACATGCAACGTCAATTCATGATGAAGTAGCTAATATACCATTACCAAGATCCTTCAAGACAAATCAAATGCACAAAATCTACTTATTCAATTTTAATGACAACTACGAAGGACTCATTGGACTCGATTTGTTAAAACAATTGAACGCAAGAATCGATTTATCTACTAATCAGCTAATCACAAGCAACTGTACTTTGCCACTCCATATTCAACCATCAGATGATGAAAAAATACCTACAAGGAAACAGGATAAATTTGAAATAAATATTCTACCTCGATCAGAAAGTATAATTCGACTACCCACCGACAGCCAACTAAAAGAAGCACTATGTGAAAAAAGAAACTTTGGACCAGATTTAATAATCCCAGAAGCATATGTCAAGATTGAAAATAACGCATTTTTGACTACAGTTATAAATACACGAAACGAACCAATCCAACTTAATTTAAAGAAACCAATTCAATTACAACCAATAGTTGAACCTAAGACTATCGAATTAAATCATATTAGTACAAAAGATGTCAAAATCAAATTACGAGAAAACTTAAACAATTAAGAACAGATCACATGAATGACGAGGAGAAAACGTTAATAACGAATTTATATGAGGAATACCGAGATATATTTTATTGCAAAGACATTCCATTATCATTTACTAATAAAATTAAGCATAAAATTCGAACAACTGACAATGAACCCGTATTTACGAAAAATTATCGGTATCCATACATTCATAAAAAAGAAGTTCAAACTCAAATGGCCAAAATGTTGAAGGACAACATTATCAAACCTAGCGAATCGCCTTGGAATGCACCCATATGGATTGTACCAAAAAAATTGGATGCATCAAAACAACAAAAGTGGCGAATAGTAGTGGACTATCGGAAATTGAATGAAAAGACAATTGAAGATAAGTTCCCTATCCCCAATATCAATGACATATTAGATAAACTAGGACGAAGCCAATATTTTACCACTCTAGACCTAGCTTCAGGCTTCCATCAAGTGGAAATTGACCCAGAAGACAGAGAAAAGACTGCCTTTTCTACAGATGACGGACATTTTGAATTTTTACGCATGCCTTTTGGTTTTAAAAACAGCTCAGCTACGTTTCAAAGGATCATGACCAACGTACTGAAAGGACTAACAGATAGCCAATGCTTAGTGTATTTAGACGACGTTATATATTTTTTCTACCTCACTTCCAGAACACATTACAAGATTAAGTAACGTATTTAATAGAATCAGCGAAAACAATTTGAAAATTCAGCTAGACAAAAGTGAATTCCTACGTAAAGAAGTAGCATATCTTGGACATATAGTAACACCACAAGGAGTTAAACCAAACCCCGACAAAATAAAAGCTATACAAAATTATCCAATCGCAACGACCCAGAAAGAAATCAAAGGATTCCTTGGACTTTTGGGATATTACCGAAAGTTCATAAAAGATTTTGCTAAAATGACTAAACCTCTTACGAACTGTCTAAAGAAAGGTAAAAAGGTAGAACACACCCCAGACTTTGTAAAATCATTTCAAAGTGCACAAAATATACTACTAAATGACCCGATACTTCAATACCCGGATTTTGAGAAGCAATTTATTCTCACAACCGACGCATCCAATGTCGCCCTTGGAACAATTTTATCTCAAGGTACACCTGGAAAAGACCTACCAGTAGCATACGCATCTAGAACCCTCAACAAAACAGAGCAAAGGTATTCGACCATAGAAAAAGAATTACTCGCTATAATTTGGGCCACCAAATATTTCCGCCCCTATCTTTATGGAAGAAAATTCACCATTGTTACAGATCACAGACCACTCATTTGGTTAAATTCACTTAAAGAACCCAATTCTAAACTAACACGTTGGAGACTCAAACTGGAAGAATATAATTACGATATTATTTACAAAAAAGGAACCAAAAATTCTAATGCTGACGCCCTCTCTCGCATACAAATTAATCCCATTACACATACAACAAATATTTCTATGATATCAAATGAAGACGAAGAACTCGACCAACTCCTGGACGAAATTGTAAACAGTGAACGCTTAAACACACCTGAACCGCGACCTGTAATAAATCGACCCGCAAGAATACCAACACCAATCGATCTCGAAGAATTAATACCTATAACAAGAATCCAACAACCGGAAGACACAGATTCAAATACACAACATACCCAGGAATCATCGACGCCTACAATACCTATTTGTGAGGATGCCCTGGAAACGAAAGAAAACCAAATAATATTTCATATGGTTCACGACGAGCCATCGACACCAAAAATTAAAATGCAAGAAGGACACAAGATTTTGAATGTGGAAATAAATACAACGAATCCTCTGCCTACCCTACGAAAAATATTTTTAGAATTTTGCAAACCCGACACATCATACTACCTGTTCTTTCCAGAAGATGAATTATACAAGATTACATGCCGATTAACAATCGAATTGTTCAGTGTAAACAAACCAAGATTATTTAAATGTTTAAATAGAGTTAAACATGTTATGGACAAAGAAGAACAATATGGACAAATAAAACTTTACCACGAAAGAAAAACTAATCACCGTGGAATTCAAGCAACTTTATTAGGGTTAAAGCGTAAATTCTATTGGAAGAACATGGAAAAAACAATCTCAGACTACATTAATAACTGTGCAGAATGCAAAAAACAAAAATATGATAGACAACCCTTAAAGCCCCTTATAATGTCACGGACACTCCGGATAAACCGATGCAAGAATGCCACATAGACATATTTTATATCGACAATAATATGTTCTTAACAATTATCGATAAACTTTCAAAATTTGCACAAGTATATCACCTGAAGGATCGAAACAACGTAACCATAGTTCGGAAAATAACAAAATTTATATCACAATATGGTACACCAATAAAAATTATAGGAGACGGAGAATTTAACGGAATAATAATACAAGAACTACTTGCTTTTCACAAAATTAATTTGCACATTACAACGCCTGGACATCATGAATCCAACAGTCCCATCGAAAGACTACATTCAACCCTGATAGAGCACTATCGATTATTGAAAAGTCGACATCCTAAGGAAGAACCTAAAACTTTAATGCGATATGCCATAATCGCATACAATAACACTATTCATACAAGCACCAAAATGACACCCCACGAATTACTTTTCGGACATACTATGTCACAGGATCCTTTTTCAGCTGATTTCGAACAACAACGAGTATGGTATTACACTACTAATCACACTGAAAAAATGAAATATTTATATGAACAAATTAAGAGACAGCAACAGCAATTAAAAGAAAATTACATTTTAAAATTGAATACAAAAGAAAATAGAAAACACTTCTACCAAGTCGGACAACAAGTTTTACTAAAAACCGATTCCCGAAG